>CM061920.1:185829608-185869610 GCA_031002005.1 Vandiemenella viatica
TGTTCTTCTCATTCTTTTCTAAAATATTGTAGCTATTTTTTACACTCGCGTTTCCACTCGGTTCTTCATCTGATGAAATTTTGACTTAGTAACTAGGAGAATGTTTCTCTCCTAAGTGATGAAAACTAATGAACAAATAAAATCTGAATTCTCGCTTATATAAACATGCGAATTAGTTCGGGATTTCCCTAATAACTTCGATAGTGTATGGCACGAGGATATTCTTCAAAAAATAGCTGGAACACACATGTAATAGATAACTACTTACCATATAATCGATCGAGGAATTCCCCATAAAACATAAACGAAAAGGGTTGCCAACTCTAAAATATAGTACAAATCGGTAAAAAAAATTCGGAAAAATTTTCCTGCATTCTCAAAAATCGTGGAAAAATCATTACATTTCAATAGGACTACCACATATCGGTAGAAATACCGATAAATCGGTAGGTTCAAGACCACCCATTCCCGCTACCCTTTGTAAGACTACACAAATCTCACTTCCATATGTCATATTTGACACATCAATTGTCATATACATTCATTTAACATACAGCCATACATATTACATTACGAACAACACAACATCTGTACCACAAACGTAATTTACCGCACTCTGAGTTACTATAGGGAAGTCGTATTTCTTGCGCAAAATCTGGTAAGACACATCCGGACGACGATTTAATTAACTAATTGGTCCAAGCCACACATTTAGCACTTCACCATTTGAAAAGCGATTCCATATATTTTCATCGGTTAGTAAATATTCTATATGAATCTTGCGAGGAAACTGGAATCCCGGCTTTATGTGCTAGATGCAAGGAAGATCGATAATTTCAGAATCCAGTCTTCCATCCACATTTTGTAGGGATTGAGAAGTTAATAGTGAAGGATGTTTGGAGCAAAGACCATTGACATCCAAATGGCTTGGTACTTGAGAGTCGTATATTGTCTCATAGGAATTCCATAACTTCAAAAATACTGATTATATTTTTAAGCGTCAATTTATTGCACCACCTATATAATTAAATCTTTTAATTTTATTCTGTATCTCAACTTCTTTTTTAAGCGGTATTATATTTCCAAGGAAGTTAAGCGCATTTGCTATTTTGGTTTTATGCTAATTGTGCTAAGAATCTGCCTGTTTCCACTAAAGGCCACGACATTCGTTTTTTTTTTTTTTCTGTGGATATTTTGTAATTTTGGTCTACAGTTATAAGACTTAGGTCACGAGTAGTTTTCTTCACACTCACCACAGTAAACAACACGTCAACAAAAAACTTTGTTATATGTTTAATTTTATACATATAGTGCATGAAGACCCTTCTTTAACGTGTTAAAAATAAGTTGAACAAACTGAACCGCGGTTCAAATTCTAGATTTTTTTCAACTGTGTCTTTCTCTTTACCGTCAATAACTAGTTTAGAATGTTCATATAGACGTACTTTTTATTACTTTTCCTCCCTCGGATAGGCCACAGAGCACCACGGGCACCTGTTGCGCAGCCGTCCTGTGTGACATCATGACAGGAAGGGCATGTGCTCTACCCGTGTTTTGGCACCGGATTTGTGAGATACGGAGCATTTATCCCGTTGGAGGAATGTTTGAGCTTCCACTCTTAGGGTAGCTGATCCGTATCTAGCAAAACTGGGTCTTCCTATGCTCCCCCCTGTATGGATTCACACTAGTTCCCTGTGTATTCAGGTAGATGGCGTCATCGCAGTCCATAGATAATACAAACCCGTTTGTTAAAACTATATGCTCGGGACTGGCATTCGGAAGTATGCGTTTTCGATCGCCGGTCCAAGAGCAGTACAGGGATTGCTCCTACGAAATGTTCATAGATTGTTCATGTTTTAATTAATAAGATAAATAACCAGTCTACCATAAAATTCAGTTTAACATTTGTTTTTATTCACCAAGAAAACACGACGTCAACGATAATGGTTACATGCATTCATACAATCCAGAGGTTACAAACAATACTTCTTCGACAGATAATACAGTTCCCGGCTGTCGCAAACTGAGTTGGTGAAAAACTTTGCTGAAAAACTAACTAAACTGGCTTGGATGCTCGCTTTATATAAACTCCACCGAAATTTCTTGAACACTTCAAAAGCTTCCGCCAGATAATTCTCGAACATTAACAATACTTAAACAATTGAAACAAATTAAAAACAATCAGAATTAATACATGATCATCTACCATCATTACAAAATGGCCACAAATGGAAATTAAAGATACTTAATCACAAAATTATACACAGAAATCATTTTAAACTGTAGAAAATTATCCTTTAGACACCTTAACTTGCATTAATACTTGGAATTACGAACATTTAAGCAATTCTCTTGCACAATTCTTTTCTTAAACATATTAAATGGCCTTTAAATAATTTCGTTTCATAAAACAATGTATATATACACTGATTTACATTTAATTGTGAAACAAACATACAGGATCATATTCAAACAAATTCTAGCTTACTACTATTGCTTCATAAAATACAATTCCATTTAATTTTAGGTTTGAGGGCTGTTACACTATGATGGAATTCCTTTCCAGTTTGCTTTTCCCCACATCTCACCCACCTCTGGCGATCTCTACGTCAACACCCTAAATAATAAAAACAGAAGAAAAAAGAAAATACAACATGATTGTAGAGCATTCGCTCATAACAGGACGGAAAAAATTAGTACCTTGATCTACGGCTATGAGATATCAACATAAATATTCCCAGCAACATGCGCAATATAAGGTGGTACCATCTTGTGTCACTAATTAAACTTTATAACGGTATTTTCAACGCCGAGTCGTAAGGCATGAAAATGAAGAATTTTGACTTCCTTATCGTCTCGATAAGAATTATTTTTCTGCCTTAATGTCAAGAAGAAATCTTCCTGGTATCTCCACAGCTCATTTGTATTCTCACTTCTTCACCAAGCACTGTTATTAAAGATCGAGAGAACCTTAAAGCACAGCAAGGAGCCACGCGGGTATCCGTTTCCGGTACTGGATCTCAAGACATGTTTCATACACCGGACATCACTTTATACGGGCGGTAAGACGCAAAGAAATGTAAATATGTGTTGAGCTATTACGACGGCTCGTTCTTGTGTAATCAAATCGCTGCGGGGTTAGTCCTCTCTGCACTCACGGCCTTTGTATTAAGCAGAGAAATCACGCAGCTGTATGCGGCGCACGCGTCCGCGACATGCTGTGCGCAGAATACGGCCTGCTCTGTGACACAGCCGCGGGGTCAAGGGTCAGCCTGCCCTCGCAGGTGTCTGTGCTCAACGCCTTCACGCACACGCCGTAATGTCGCGCTCCAGACAACGGCAACGGAGGTACCTGAGGTACTGCTAGTTATACATTCCACCCACCATTAATGTAGAGGTCTTATACCCAGTGATATTTATCATAACGCTGCAGGGTAATCTGAAAAGCTCTTGACTTTTATTGTTGGTTTGTAACGTGATTCTGATAAAACATAAAATGGTACATCTAAAAAAAAAAAAATAAAAAAAAATAAAAAAAATAAAAAAAGTTTTTAGCTTCAGTCGCCAAAGGTATTTATTATTAATACATCAAAGAAAAAAGTGAGTACATAGAAAAAATATATTTCCGCCTCATCAAGGTTATTCTTGGCAGAAGTGATGTGCTGTATTGGTAAGTGTAACAAAAGCTGTCATCAACCAAATACAGTTTGTCTAAGGATGTCGCAACTCCCATATTATACAAACGTACAAGAGTTGTAGCTAAAATCAGTTCACCAATCGTCCTCATTTGCTGGCAGAACGTTAAATGTCTGCAAATAAGTAAAATCACTGAAGGGGCCTCGTAGTTCAATAAAATGCAATTACAGCCTGTTCACTCCCAAGTGGCGTTTCAAGGTCATGTTCCCCTGGCTAAACTCTTCACCTCACTTCGCCACCCATCCTACCTGTCCGAGCTGAACGTTGTGTTCGGGTTCGCGGGTGGTAAATTTCCCCTTCGTATATTGGGGTAGAGCAGACTGACCTTGAGCCGCCTCTGTTAACTGAACGGACAATAAGCGCAGTGAGTGTGGGTGTACAAGTTACAAACACATATTATGTGAAATGGCGGCTTATCGTAGGATAATACTTGTCCAAGATGTCGATGGTGAAGATAGGACTCCGAATTCGAGTCAAAGCCTATGTCACTATTCAGAAAATTATAGCTAGCAGGTAATGACCGGATTACCTGACATTTAATATTTAAGATTCCCATCTAATTAAACGCTGATAATTAAAATGTAAATGAATTCCCAATATATCAGCAGTATTTTTGCCACATTATATTTTCTGTGATTATTAGAATACTAGCTGATACCCGCGACTTCGTACCCATGGACTAAGAATTACTTTGCCGGAATTGAATATAGGAAGTTGTTGGTAACGAAGAATTGGTCCCAAACAACACCGAGTCACCATAATATGACATGAAAGCTATCGCTATATCATTCTACCATCGAATCTGTCTCTTGAAGAGAATCAATTTCCATCATGTTTCTGTCACCATTCGATAAGTTCTCAAAATTTCGTGACTACAACTGTTAATCATACTGGAAAAAATGTCCTGTGCCCATCCCACATATTTTCTTGTCAAATTCCATCAATATCGATATAGCCATTTAGTCGTCAAAACGTAATAAAAAGGCACAGACTTACTTCCACATTTATAGTATTACTAGCTGGTACCCACGACTTCGTTCGTGATTGTAAAGAATTCTTATTGACAGCTATAGACATCTAACCAGCCTAGTGCACGATGGGATACTCGATACATTTACAACACACAAGTACCAGTCTTCTGCGCTATGTAGTTCCGGCAGCAAGGTAAAATTTACGGATACACACAAGTCTTTGGATGAAACACGAAAATATTCATGATCGACCAATTTCAAACACCATATCTCACACATTCCCACAGTTACTGAATTTCGGCCAACGTTGTGATCGATGGGAGACTCTGTGTTACTACCACACACAAACGCCAGTGATCTGCGACTGATAGTTTTCACTTAAAAGTGATACACCGTGACACATGCGTCTTTGGCAGAAATATGAAATTGCCGCAGGTCGACCATTTTCATCCCCCATATCTTCCACACCCCCATAGCTACAGACATCTAACAACCATAGTGCACGACAACAGACACGATTCTACTACCACACATAAACACCAATGCTCTATGCTATGTAGTCGTGGTAGAAAAGTGAAATCTGCGGAGACACATGCCTTTCGTCGAAATACGAAAATATCCTTGGTCGGCCACTTACAACCATCATATCTACCACAGTACTACAGTTTCTGAAATTCGGCCGCTGTTGTGATCTGTTGTGCTACTACTACACACAAAGGCCAGTTATCTGTGATCTATAGTTTTCGCTGAAAAGTGATACACCATGACACTTTTACTTTGGCAGAAGTATGAAATTGCCACAGGTCGACCACTTTCAACCCTCATTTCTCCCACACCTCCATAGCTACCGACATCTAACAACCATAGTGCACTACATGAGATACGATTCTACTACCAAACACAAACACCAATGCTCTATGCTATGTAGTTGTGGCAGAAAAGTGACAAATGCGGAGACAGTCGAAATACGTAAATATCCTTGGTCGGCCAATTACAACCACCATATCTACCACAGTACCACAGTTTCTGAAATTCGGCCGCTGTTGTGATCGAAAGGTGACTCTGTGCAACTACTACACACAAACGCCCGTTATCTGTGATCTGTAGTTTTCGCTGAAAAGTGATACACCATGACACTTTTGTCATTGGCAGAAGTATGAAATTGCCACAGGCCGACCACTTTCAACCCCCATTTCTCCCACACCCTCATAGCTACCGACATCTAACAACCATAGTGCACTACATGAGATACGATTCTACTACCAAACACAAACACCAATGCTCTATGCTATGTAGTTGTGGCAGAAAAGTGACATATGCGGAGACATTCGAAATGCGAAAATATCCTTGGTCGGCCACTTAGAACTACCATATATACCACAGTACCACAGTTTCTGAAATTCGGCCGCTGTTGTGATCGAAAGGTGACTCTGTGCTACTACTACACACAAACGCCAGTTATCTGTGATCTATAGTTTTCGCTGAAAAGTGATACACCATGACACTTTTGTCTTTGGCAGAAGTATGAAATTGCCATAGGTCGATCACTTTCAACCCCCATTTCTCCCACACCCCCATAGCTACCGACATCTAACAACCATAGTGCACTACATGATATACGATTCTACTACCAAACACAAACACAAATGCTCTATGCTATGTAGTTGTGGCAGGAAAGTGACATATGCGGAGACAGTCTAAATACGAAAATATCTTGGGTCGGCCACTTACAACCACCATATCTACCACAGTACTACAGTTTCTGAAATTCGGCCGCTGTTGTGATCGAAAGGTGACTGTGTGCTACTACTACACACAAACGCCAGTTATCTGTGATCTATAGTTTTCGCTGGAAAGTGATACACCATGACACTTTTGTCTTTGGCAGAAGTATGAAATTGCCACAGATCGACCACTTTCAACCCCCATATCTCCCACATCCCCATAGCTACCGACATCTAACAACCATAGTGCATGACAGGAAAGATGATTCTACTACCACACACAAACAGCAAAAGTCTATGTTATATAGTTGTGGCAGGAAAGAGAAGTATACGGAGATACGAATTTTTGGTCGAAATATGAAAACGCCCTGCACTGATCGACTTTAATCATTATATCTCCCACATCCCCACAGCTATCGGCATTCGGCCAACGTTGTACACGACAGGAAACTCCATGCTACTTCCACCCACAAACATCAGTGATCTGTGCTAGGTATTGGTGGCTGAAAAGTGAAATATAGGAAAAAACACGTCTATTTCTATATATATATAAGATTATTGCACATCACACATACACACTGACTGCGAACAACAACTGAGGGATCATTATAACGTAAAAAAGTGTACACCTACAGCATTGCAAGACTACCTACGATTTGCCTCACATTGAACCCCTAAATTTGTGATATCTACAGTTTAACATTCAATCCAGATAATCGACGGTCCAGGCGTGACTCTTACGATCAAAAACAAATTTTAAAAATTGTTAGCCTGCATGAAGATTTGAACCGTAGGCCACGATCTAAACAGCAGTAAGCAAGCGCTTTAAGCACTGAGCTACCAGACCGCTATACGGGAAGACAATACAGAGACCTAAACATCCTACGCGTCTGTCTATCACCGTTCAGTAATTTTTCGAAATTATAAGGCAAAATGTATTATTTATACAGAAAATTTTTCAACCAAATGTAGCCAGTACTTTTCTCCTTGTTTCAAAGGATAAGTGTGCATCGAAATCGTATGAAAACTGTGGATTTGTATGAAGAACAAACAAACAAACAAACATACATACATACATCTTTATATATAAAGATTCGTAAATGCTTAATTGTGAAATTGACGTAAAGAAGAAAAATTCATATAAAAACAGTTTCTGAAAACTAGTTAGTGCACAAATACCTAAAGAATAACAGATTAAACAATCTGTATTAAACGGATGCTGAATATCGGATACATTAAATCTCTTTTTCACTTCGGCACAGTCGTTTATTCTAGTCTGATCACAGGCTTTGCTGTATGAAGTACGAGCAAAGTTATTTAGTAATATTTACAATACAATACGACCCGCCAGTGTCGCTGTGCACGTTAGGGCGTCAGTACATTGGATTGAAGAGGTATAATAGGACTAACCTAGATTCCTGGATCCGTGTACAAGCCATTCTGATTGCGGTTTCATGTAATTACCTAGGAGAATATTTCACAAACAAAAATACACTAATTAGACAGAACACAAGGTGAACGTTTCGCAGACAGACGTCAACACAAACATTCTTTTCTTATGATAAACGGTCCATATCTAACAAATCTGATTATAACTATGACGCCCCATTTCCTTGATTCACACTAGCTACCTGTGTATTCGGGTAACGAGAGCAAAAAATACAGAAACTGAACAAGGAATAATTTTTCAGATGATTCCTCAGACTTCCACGGCCATCTTTGTTCATGATTAATTGACTTTCGGATTTTGCCGCGTTGTTTATTTCATTACCTATGGGAGACGTCAACTTATCCCATGATATTAATGTGCCAACAAAATTCGCCTGTCTCCCATACATACAGGGTATCACAGACCGGATTGGGAAATTGTTAAAGCGGGTGGAGGTGCGAATAGTATATAAGGCTAACTGCAAACTTGGTCAGTCACTGACAAAGGTAAAAGACAAATTACACCCACACCAGCTTATGGGTGTTTACGAAATCCCCTGCAGTTGTGGCAGTGTTTATATCGGCGAGACAGGTCGCACTGTGGCGGAGAGACTTAAAGAACATATCCGCCACTACAAATATAACAACAGTGACAAATCCGCCTTAGTCCGCCATGCTACTAATACCGGGCATGAAGTAAAATTTCAAGAAACGAGGCTACTGTGGAGAGAAGACCAGTGGTGGCCCCGACGGGTGAAAGAGGCAGCAGACATTTTAAAAAACACCAACAACATCAACGAAGATAGCGGCCTCTTACTCTGCGATGCTTGGCGCTCGTTGCTATGTCAACATAAACAGTATCTCTGACGAAGGCTGGAGGATACCAGCCGAAAGCTTAGGTAATGAAATAAACAACGCGGCAAAACCCGAAAGTCAATTAATCATGAATTTTTTCAGATGTTCACATCATAAAAGCGTACCGAGAACTTCTATATCATTATATTTAAATTATATCGAATTAGGAAGCAAAGAAACGATATTATAGCTCTCCAAATAGGCAACTCACTAGCATTGATTCTTAGGTATGCAAAATCATAGAATATTGTTCGTTAAAAGTGCAGTGTGCGCTTAATTAACATCAACGATTTAGCGTGTTACCAGCGAATACCGACAAGGAAAGCCTTTGGGGTCGTCAACAACGGCCGGAACGTGGTGCTAACCTGGTTACAACCTTCTCAGAGCCGAAATTGAAATTTTCAAAAATGGAACCCCATCTCCGCAAATCCCACTCTATTAACATTCCAGACAAAAAAGCTTAGTGACATCGACAGTTTACTGAAGCTCGTGACAACTAAAGGCGGTAGCTAAGATGTTAACGATTCTTTAGATGTGTAAGTTTATGTCTTTTATGTTGATAATTGATTAAACGTTTAGTTTAAATCAATTACTCTTACTCTGATTAAAATACTTGCGATAAGCTTTCACTAACCGATAGAGGCAGTTAAGTAATTACAAAATAATGTAAGTTAGGTAAGAGCTACACGAGGCTATCAGGACGTTCTTTTATGATGGAGAAATGTGTTTCTCCTATGATAACAAAAATCGTAGGATTAATTGTTGACTATTTAGTTTTGACAGTCCTAGGCGTTACTTGCCACTAATAATCATGTTGTTGATTAATTCACTTTGGATTCTGCAGTTTTTTGAAGAAATATACAGCAATTAAGGTTTTAAAGAGAACTAATGTGTATGATCGTGATATGAGGAAGTAATTTATTAATCATCCTATTAAGTAAAGGACCGTAGATGATATTTCAGTAAGTTTTCACTTCTTCATTCCTGAACAGCACAGACGAATGATAGAAGTAGAAGGAAAGTAGAATCATACGTTATCAAATAAACCACTATTGGTGCGAGTAAATTGTTTCAGAAAGATAGATTCCATGTTGTAATAAGGAAGTCCATGAAATAAAGAGAACATTTCGTTTTCTTAATCTACAAACATCAGACTCAGTCCTCACTTCATTTTCAGACACTTATGTTTGTTTATTTACGCAATAAGTCAACGCACGTTAAGTAAGCCACTGCAGCTAATAGCGAATCCAAACTTATTTCCTGCTCATCTTTGTCGTCTCTTGGCTGCTGTGCCTCACGCTGGGCTGTGAGCGGCAGCTGCAGGCAGAGCTTAATGAGGACTGCGAGTCTCTCACCTGCCCAGAGATACGGCACGACTTCGATCGCAATTCAGAATATACTGAGTTCCCCAAGGTTACAAAAAAAAAAAAAATAAAGAATATATTCCAACTTTACTTGACTTTGAATAGTACAAACGGTTCTTACCATTAAAAAAAAATCTCTTTTTGTGGTTCACTTCATTTACTGAATAACTCCAACACTTTTCATTGTTTGGTCCAAACTGACAGTCTTTGTCATTGACAGATAACAGTAAAATAAAACTGGAAATCTCCGTAATCCAATGGTATTTGATTAACCTTAATAATTGGGATATACTGTATAACAAAATCTTTATACTACAATACAATTTATGCCAAAATACAACACATATCATCAAACATTCAGAGAAAAAATTTCAAAAACAGTAGGTAGATTACTCTAAAGTAGAGGTTCTCAATCTGGTGGGTGCCCCTTCCCTCCCAGGAGGGTGCGAAGACATGTTGAGGGGGGTGTGGGGCTGCTTCACCACCCGTGTGGCCGATACACTAACTCTACACCGTCGGAAGTACTGATTCATCCTTACCGCCTCTTTGAGTTGAAAACCTTTATTCTAACGTCATGTATGCAGCGAGGTTTTTTTTTTTTTTTTTTTTTTTTAAATGCCATTGTTAGAACTGAGAAGTAGGCACTAAAATTTTTAATAATAAAATTGAGGCGGGGGAGACAGACGTGGCAACTTTCTTTTGACGAAAGGCGGGGGTGGAAAAAAAAAAAAAAAAACCTTGGGAACTCTTACTCTAAGATATTTCCATGGGACTCAGTGGTAGATTATGCAATAAAAGTTTTCGCCACCTTTTTTCTGTAGTGTAACAAATATTGTAATGACTTTAATCACGAAAACGTAGCTACTAACTTAAATATAAAGAAGCATTTGGTTCATGAAATACTTAACTCGGTGCGAAACTCAACTGCAATAATTATTCAAGAGAATAAGACAAAATCAACATTAGAATAATTCCACGTAACAATAGTAAAATACAATGCGAATATATATGGATTTTAAATTATTCTGCAAATAACGATTTAAAGTAGTTAGCGTTTTGCTCAAACACCTAACTTGTTTAACAGTAGCTCTCGATACGCATTTTTCTTTGTGAGTTGTATTTTTGACATTGCTTAGTTCCTACAATTTTTTCCTTGTACAGTATGGTTTCTGCCACGTTTACCGAGCGAGAAAATCTCCGTATTTAATCTACTTAGCTATGGGAAAATTGTTTTTGTTCCCCACATTAAAATTTGCCCCAAAACACCCCTGTTAGAATTCAGCGACATTATTACGAAACAATTGCCAGTGGGAATGAGGATCATTTAATTAGAAGCGTTCCAGAAATGATTTATTTCTACGTAAAAAGCCAATATGTGGTAGGGTCTGGTCGGAAGCGACAACACTTTGTAGCTTCCTAGTGGTTGAACCAAAAAGTTTTTAAAACAAGCCGATATTTTTCAGATAGAATTCGTTATAAAGCCAATAGTTGTAACTGTCGACATAAACCAAAAATTCCGTACGGGTGAGGTGCACCAAGATACAGCAACACACACACATCGTCAGTAACATTATTCCACTGGATCAATGGAGGCAAAGATTCTTTTTTGTTAGAACCTTGTGACTATTTGAAGTCGAGGGAGTTGAGGAGGATGGTGGGCAAGTAAAGGTAAAGAATTTCGCTATGGTTTTTTTTGGGAAACCACCCGAACGTTCGTGCGGATTGGTTTCGGCTAACGTTGGAAAATCGGAATGTATATAGCCTATTCGTCATCGGAGCCGTGTCTTACCGAATGCCAAGCTTGAACCTTAACCACTCAATCAACAGGTTCGAATCTCAACCACTCACACAAGTTGCTCTGGACAAAAATGTCTGCTTAAATCCCTTTCCGTTTCCCTTGTTTCCCAGATGCTTCTCGGCGTATCTCCTGTATTCAACACAACGCAGTGGTATCATCAGTCCAGTTTGTGTACTGAGTGGTGCGACAGAATAACAACCAACTCTACTCATGCGTCAATGCTTCTCCTGTTAAATATGTGCATTTACTGTCAAAGGTTGCGAAATGTCTGCTGAGGCATATTGCATCTCTAAGTGTTAACGGTAGCGACAGTGATAAACTCGTGTTGAATGAACGCTCTTTACTGAAGCGACATTACGATTGGGGAGGACGCAGGCTCGGTTCCGGCTTTAGGGTGCGTCAACGTCGAGGTTATTAGCGCGCAGGTTCGAATCCCCTATCACGGGCATCAAAATTTTGGTTTTCCTTCGTTTCTCCAAATCAATCAAGGCGAATGCCGGGATGCTTCCTCCCCGTTCCTTGTCCCCAGTCATTTTAAGCCTCTAATGACCTCGACGTTGTCGAGGAGATAAGCCATAAGCAAAAAATTAATAAAATAAAATAACAAAACAACAACAACAAAACAACAACAACAAAAAACAAAAACAAAAAACAATGGGTATAGAGAGATTTGAAACTTGTATATATTAAACGATTCATGGATGAAAGAGTAAACAGGTACAGATCGATACGTAATGAATGAAAGGATTTATCGATGAATGACTAGATATGCAGACAAAAAGACGTAACGATGGGCAAGTAGATGGAGGGATTTATGTAGGGTAATGCAATGGTGAGGGAATGATTGAAGTCCTGGTGACATAGAACTTGAGAATTTCTGCAATATTTGACTTGTTTTTAGCGGGACCGTCTCTAAAGACCTAGTTGTTACTAGGAGACGTTAAGCAGTTAAAAAAAAAAAAAAAAATTTAGCAGGACCCTTATATGATTTTTAACACAAACGAATGAAATTTCTCTGGAAGCATGTGGATGATCGATTCAGTAATAGTGTTGCAATAGTTACTTCACAGACTACACTAGTGCTGGACTCGACTTAGCAGCCGCGTTGCTCTGCTGCTGAAGGCCGCAGGGACCGACCACCCGGCGAGTTGGGCGGTCCTCCTGATGGCTGTGTTTACTTTGCGGTCGGCCGCAGCACACAATGCCAGCGACAAATTCCGTGCAACTCGCGCCTTTACCCCCGGCATTCCTATTGTGACCCGAGCCTCGGGATCTGCCCTGCAACCCTTTGCCACGGCTGTTCAGTAGTCCAGTTTGTATCGACAATCCAGGTCGCCAGAGGACATCAGCCTGCGTCAATGGAGGGTCCTCCCGGACAATGGTGGTCTGAGTTGCGCGTGGCTGATAAATCGCCTCGAGGGAACGTGTGAACCAGGCAGGTAAACAGCGCAAAGAAAGGAAACCTCTCGAGATTTGGTTCCTGATAGCTATTCGTTCGGAAATGGATGGAATTACATCTGAGATTTTAGAGATTTACCTCAAATACCACGAATTAAAACGGTGTATAACTGGCGCTTGCAATCACTGACTTCCAAAGACCATTTGTGATAAATGAAATTCAAAAGTGCTGACAGCTTTTAGTGTTAGATGTAGTATACTTTAAATCTTCTGTTGGAACCTTTAAAAAATATTAACTCGGTCAACTATCCAAAGGATGACTAGATCCTCCCAATAGAGACGTACTAACACAGTGTGTCAGAGGTAGGACGGCCATTTCCGGACTGTAAGAGTATGAAAACGTGTTTGACAAAGAAACATATAGCTTTGGATAATACGGAGCTCTAAAACCTTATTCGAAAAGCAAATGTCCTCTGACATAAGGGTAAAGACTTGGAGTTCCTATGGCCACTTCCCGTAGTTTTCTCCACGGTACTCATTCGATAGCAGGCTGAGTGGGCCTGGGGAGCCGTTCCAGACGTAGTCGGCTTCAACGGAGATCGAACCTCGGTCGTCCGGATCGCGGTCAGGTGCTCTACCGCCTGAGCTACGAAGCCACCCCTCCTCTGAAATAATTTTTTTTGAATATTCCACGTATGAAATCGCATTACCATTTGCGCTTAACTTCTGCTGAGGCATGCACTAGCTCAGTATCTGATTTCGGTATCCTTGGAGTTAAATTTATTGTGATTAGTGATCACAAAGTTTCATGGAAAATTAGGTATGCAGAGCTTACACTGATAAGAAATTTTTATCTGTCAAGGACCAATTAAATCTCTTACTACGAAGGAAAAACGGAAAAGTAAAAAATCACATCTCTCTCTAAACCAGACATAAAAAATAAATAAACCAAAAAACAGGCAATGTTTGTTGCAGTAATTCTAAAGCGTGAAATGTAATTTCATCACACAAAAATCACTTGTTTTGATGTTACTGTGTTACTTAAATAAAGTTATAATTTAAGGTTTATTTTAATTTCATAATAAATATTTATCTAGGGATATAATTTTATAGACCAGCAAAAGAATTTTTCATTGATGTGAAAATAAAAACAATAAACTCACGGGATTAGTAATTCCATATCATGTGAGCAACAACTTTTTCATGATAACAAATTGATAACTGATTAAAACTGAATCTTCTTTGAATGCTAAAAATAATGTGTCAAATCAGTTGTTGTGTTCCGATTACTAAACTGCAACATTCTCCCATATCTTGTGTTAAATATTGTTAGAATAATTTAAAAATAACTAATGTGTTAACGATTAAAAAGTAAATTCGTATGGTATTGTTACCTGGTGACAAGTTTCGATTTCCCGCGCATTCCGTCTCTATTAACTAAGCGAAACTGAATACAACCATATTGGCAAATAAAGCAAATTTATGCGTCGGTAAAGTGTTTCTTTGTTTATAAAACGATCTTCGAACATTTGATATGACCCGGATTGTGTCGGATTATTTAATTTTTTCGACGGGGCTTTTCTGTTCGTCGGTGTCAGAGAGATGGAATGATTATTTCATATCAAAATGAAGGAAACCTGGAAGGAAATGAAATTTAAAAAAATCGTGATTTAAGGACGGAAGTTTGAATTAGCACCTGCTCCAATGGTAACTGGGTTTCTAAATTGTTACTTGTGTTTTATACCGACGGATCTCGAGTGGCATAGATATAACTATCAATTCGGAGTACTGGGTGTTAGAAACCTTCTGACCTCGGCTGTTCGAAAAGGAAAATAAGAACATACAGGTGAAAACTTATTCAACGTTCATCTAAAATTGATTCATTTCATGGTGTCTGTTACTGGTTACTAGTATACGCTGACGTCACCGAACGGTGGATTGTATTACGATTGACAACACTACCGCCATCAATATCAGTTTTTTCTAGAAGTTATGGGTAGACCGGAACATAGCAGTTTGTGAGGATCAACCAAACATTAATGACTGCAAGTTCCTATTAATCTAACTACGAAATAAGACTGATTTGAAATCAGCTAACGTCAACTATGTAGGGCAGTCCGCTAAAGATATTTCTTGTAAATACTGGCTAGATGACTACCCGCCAGTGTGGCCTCGCGCTGTAAGCACTAGGTAGGGAGCTACAGCGGGACCAGGTTCAAATTCCTGGTACTGCGTACCGGCCAAGCAGATTGCGAATTTAGGCGGTTTTCCGAGATCATCTAGGCAAATTCGGGAACGTCTCCCAACCTCCGTCTCAAAAATTATACATTCAAAAACAAAAAATTCTCTTATCGCCTTGTACACAGGTCACACGTCTCATGTGCACATGGCAACACTTCCGCTTCCCATCCTCCAAATCAAAAACTACGACAGTTATAACAAGAGTATAGAAGATGTAATCTTGTTTTGAAAATAGGCACAACCTCTGGAAAAGGATTTGCCAAACGACCCGCTTAAAAAGAAATATTCTACAAGACAAAGATGACAGTTTAGACCACTAGGCCATTAAAGGTGCAGTGTGTTATATTTTTTACGTAAAAATCCAATAGAAACAGGAAACTCCGCTTAAATACGGAAAGTTGTGGTGACCTAAGAATCCTACTGCGATATTTGATCTGGTATTACCTTAGTAAAATTTAGAAGCGTGTTTCTGTAGCGTAGATTTTGCATGAACTGAATTCATATTTGGCAAAGTTTTTTTACCTTGTTTCTTAGAAACTATTATGTTGATTTAAACCAGATTTCGAAGTCAATTGATCATCTAAACAAATAACGTTATTCGATCATCTAGGAACTTTTTCATTAAATGTTTCATTTTTATAAGTTTTAAATGCGAGTCCTTAAATCAATGCATTGGCACCACCAGGTTTCTCTCGTAAGGTCAGTTTCATGATTATTTAATTAACTCATAACCATTGATACCTTGTGATAACAATGATACCTAACACAGTCCTGCCCCGAGAACATATAGGCCTACGTGTATATGAGCTCAAAAGCAATCAAAGTAAAAACGCTATAGAGTCGTAAGTGTGTTTGTGCACAGAACCAGCATTAGTTGGGTACTCAAGTAGGTTGTGTTCTATGAACAGATTCAGCACTTTTTTACTTCCCCGGATTTTACGGATCGTCGACGTCGATGTCATCAGAGCCTGGAGGGAATGGAGTGAATGTAGAATACAAACGAGAATGAATTCAGCCATGACTTTTAATATTTAGAAGAAACCGTCCCGGCATTTACCAAAAGCGATTTCAGGAAACCGAGGAAAGCAGAAATTTTGATGGTCGAACGGGGATTTGAACCCGAGCCCTCCCGAATGCTAGACCTGAGAGTTACCACTCACCCACCCCTCCCAGGATGGGTACAGAGTTTGAATGTTGGGTGTGTCCCTAAGAATAGTTATAAGTGTATGACTGTAGTGAGTGTTCTACTGTGTTACAATCATACTGAAAAACAGATTTGTTGAAACCGGCCAACTTTTCGCGAAGATACCAAAGAGCTGCCAGGCTTTGCGTCCCCATTCGATGGGTTAACCACCATCAAAGTGCCGTTAGGTCGCCACCCCGTTTCGTTTTTCCCTGGATTCACGAAATCACTCCAGGCGAATGCCTGGGTGGCTCCATCAAAAAGGCCATCACTGAATTCTTTCAAGTTCTTTGACCTCACTCCTTCCCGCCTCTGATTATTCTCAAAGACGACGAGGCGTAAAGCCATAAAAAAAATTTCTCTCATTGGGAATGATATATCACTCCCTCCCCTGGCAGCATGAAGAGACGCGAACAAGGAAATAACGGCCAGCGAAGAAGGCACACAGTCAAACACTTACGGTTTCCGAATGACCTTGGAGGCCATAAATGTTCAAGATATAATTTAAACCAACCTCTGTTTTGAGTTTTGTCCAGCCTTTTCATAACAGCAAGTTTCAGATATTTAATAAAACATTTTTTTCTATACCTATAAAACGAAAACCGGATAAATTTAAACTAGAAAAACTCAGAAACTACTGAGCAGATTTCGATGGGGTTTTCACCGTTTTAAAGCTTAGAATCAAGTGGATTTGTTTGGTATATCTTATGTTTCAATGTTACATAACGCCGGAACATTAAATGAAATTCTGAACGTATGGTGATGAACACCAAAGATGGAACGACTAGATTTTGCATACTCCCAATAAACACTCAACTAGAATGTCTCTGACCGTAGCCTATAATGAAAGCAATAAAATCAGTTTAAAATAATAACTATTTTGCAAACTAAACAAAACTTGAAATATTCTTTCCTTAAATTCAGGATATTCAGTTTTTAAATGCCGTAGATGGCCGTAATGAACGCGAGAAACTAATGACGAAAAAACAACAGAGATGTTCTTTGATCACAAGCTCTGCCAGCACAACTACAATGTCTCTGACAATCGTCTTTGGCGTTCTGTTCACAATAAAATGGCGCCGCAGTTTGTAGCTCCCTGAAACAAATCGCAAGATTTATATATATATCTTAGATCTGAATACATTTTAATTTTGTGCTCCAGTGCCATATGAAGTAACATAATAATAAAAGTTTTAGTTCCCAGCGGCAGATGACTGTGCATAATGAGAAACATCAGTGTTCGATACTGTGAAAACTCGAGCTAAATCGATTCAGCAGTTTTCAGGTAATGCTGGATTATTCGTAAAATAAATATGTCGTAATGTCTTAAGACATACTTTAAATACTTTCAAATTCTGAAAATCCATTCAAAATCTGTATTTCCTTCGTGATGCTGGAATAAACAGACACATTGCAGATACATTTTTATGTATGTTGTATGTATTAATGCGGTCAATGTTTAGATTTTCGAGCAGCAACATTAGCAGATGTAATTAAGTTGAAATATAATTACAGGACTAAAATGAAAACTGACATTCGTTCTCAAACTATCCAAACCTCCCCATTCTTAGAACTGTTATCCGAAATCACCGTTTAGTTTAGCACCGCAAATCAATGAAGCTTGGTACGCATGAATCTATTCGGACGAATAAAAATAGTGTACTGGTAAATCAACTTCAACGCACTCATTTCTTGGTAGGGTGCGTGTGAATCTAGCTTTGCTTTAATTACGGAAATTGATGGCGCGAATTGTATGAAAGTTGGTACATATTTCTCATTGCGTGAATAAACATGGTGTATGGGTAAATCAACACCGGGATCTCTGCTAGTAATAAATAATACGCTAGATATGCACTAACATACAATCATTTAAGCGTGTTTAAAATGTAGTAGTTAAGACTCATAAATATTTCTTTAATACATGTTTATTTCTGTTTTTACTTTATTTACATGTTTTAGTATAACATATTTTATTATTACATGATTTATCAGTACTAAAAAGGAAAAGCATGTGTAGCCCAGAATTTTTAGGGGGTCATAGGTGTTAGTAGCGTCCGTTAAATTTTACGGACAGAAACAATCTTCTCTCAGTGTATATCCTCAAAATCAATGACGATTTTTTTTTAAATTTATTTTCATTACAGAAACTATGTAAGATGGGATGTGAGGAAAAATTACAGCATAATTTTTCTCCCTTGATCCGCAACACACTTGGAATACCCTTTAATTTGTTTTTTAGAGCTCTCGAAATGAGCTGTTTCTATTTCAACACCTTTTACCAACATTATGGGCCTTATGATGAGTTATACTCTTTATTGGAAATATCTAATTTGGAGCTTTGATTTTATGGTCGCATGCCCTTGTTGACGCCAAGCATTTAATACCTACTGCGAACTCTGAACTGCATATTAATGGAGGAAATGAAGCCTTGCGTATTGCGTGTGATATTGTTGCTTTTTTTTGTGACCTGTGCAGTTTATGAGGTAGATATTGGAGACCGTCCCGGTATTCACCTAAATTGCTGCGTAAAACCACCTAAAAACCGCAATTATGACGGCCGGTATGTTGGGGCCTGCACTGGTGGTCGGTCCCGCTGTACCTCTCCGATTCAGTGCACTGAGGCTGGGGGGGGGGGGGGGGGGGGGGGTAATGGAGGGCAATAAACCGAACCTTGTTGGTAAGTGGTCAACATTCTGGAGAACGCGGGTACGATACAGGAACATTCGCACAGATTTCGCTTTTCTGCCGATTACCGTGATCACTCTTGCACAAATGATTCTTCCAAACAAAAATTCCATGACCAACAGTCTTTCCGTTCATTTATTCCAATACCCTCTGCTCTGTAATTATATTGACGAGTAGTATTCCTAAATAATTGAAATAAGATTCGATTAAAGAACAGTATAGCCGCCACTTTCGGCTGCAGTGGGCCGTGATTGGACCACTCGGTAGTGTGTCCATCTGCGGTCAGCCGTAGATTAGACAAGGGGCGTGCGGACCCTGAGATGTTATCCCGTAACAGGCGCCAGGGAGTCCGCGCGGACAGTCCCAATATAATTTTCCGCTCGGACGTCCCGATGACTATCTCGGGTGCTGCTCGCCTGACGGGAACACATCTCCCCGGACAAATTACCAGGCGCTCCCCCGACGTGTGTCTTCACGCCCCGCTCCGACGCCCACCGACGCGACCTCAGCGGGGCGCCCAACGACAACCTACTCCAGTCACGGGTAAGGAGTTCTATTTTATTCTAACACCGTATTTCAATTAATTTTAAGGAATATTACTCGTTTTAGGGCCGAAAGCCTTATAGATTTCTTCCCTCATTCTGTCTGAAAGCGCCGGATGGAATTTTACAGCAATGATATTTTTTTTTTTAACTTCTTTACGTCTCTCAACAGCGAGGTCTTTAGAGACGGGAAAGGATGGGGGCAAGGAATGGGAAGGAATTCGGCCATGGCCTTTTTAAGGAAGTATCCCGGCATTTGCCTGGAGTGATTTGGGAAACAATGGAAAACCCAAATCTGGATGCCCGGACGGGGATTTGAACCGCCGTCCTCCCGAATGCGAGGCCAGAACGCTAACCATTACACCACCACGCTCGGTACACGGCAATGAAAATAGACTATGAGTGATTATCTATACAAAAAAATTATATTTAGCATGATTCACTAATACGCATATTCTTTTTCTCCACAACAAACTTCAGTCCCCCGAATAATACTTGCCACTCGTAAGCTGAAATAATGGGAAACATTTCGACTTAACTTAATGGATACTTATTTGTCGAGATATTTAATTCCTTAGCTTCTTGACGTCGCAACAAAATAAAGCATACCTTAAGCTACTCATGGTACCATGGGCTATACATTTATTGAAACATCTTCAAAATTCCACCAATAGATCACGTTCAGCGAAAAGTTATTTTAAATTTTTCCTTAGCTTTTCAACGTCACGTTAAAAGGAAATATACGTCATTTTGACCGCGGCAAGATAGGAAATACAGAAAACGTACCACTATTAACATTCGACCGTTGGTTTTATCGTCAATACTGTTCATGTAAAAATTAACTTCAATTTTTCACCTTTATGACACCCCATCAAAATTAAACGTAGTTTGCCCTAGCTTATTGGCGTGATCAGAATCTACACAATAACCGAAGCCCCATCAGAATCCGATTACTAGTTTTTACGTCAATCGCTTTCGATCAAACTTACATTTCAAATCTTTTCACGTCACATCAATACGAAACATGGCCTAAAATAATAAAAAAAAACATCTGTCCCTTTTTTGTAACTTGTAACTTATTTTTATTACCCCTAACATATATAGTGCTTTAAGTATTTTGAATGTACAGACATTTTCGCGGTTACAGTGTTTATATTTATAAATGCACTTTGTCATTTAAGAAATAAATATTTGTTTGGTACATGAGTAAATGCCGTTTTGCAGAGATAATCGCATGATTGTTAAAATCAGTTCCTGTCGTTGCATGTAGAACCATTAGACCATGCCGGATGTTGCAATTTATCATTGTAGTGAAAACATGAACCAGGTGTACTGGAGAGTAAAATTTGGTGGCAGCTGAAAGAAGTATTCTTTAATTTCCACAGAAGCCATAAATATTTTGCCTATATTTCCATACTTTTATATTGTCAGCAACGTTTTTAATGTTCAGCCCAGAAATTAATCACATCTTACCAAAAACCAGGACAACGCACAAATCCAAAAAAGGAGACGAATCTCGGGGGAATATAATTGGAAAGTGAAATACTTCCTGGGAACAGTGAAGAGTGAATGCGTAAAGGATTAAGAAATAAGTAAAGCGACATTAATATATTGCTGCAAGACATCCATTTAGTTTTAGTAAAATTGTGTTTAATAATAAATATAAGTTAATTAAATTTATTGGTATTCTTCATTGCTGACCAAACAATTCCCAGGTAAGGATTTTTTTTTTTTTTTTTAACTGGAGACTAGTAAAGCGATTTATTTACGCAATTGTGAAAATAAACAGAAAATGATAATTAATTAATGTGTTATCGTGAGAAGTATAAGATATCATTTTCTGCTTAATTTTTCCTAAATAATTCATTTTATCTCAATAATTTATATTTGGATCTTTATTAAAATATGAGGTGATTTAATTTTCTGCAGTTCCTCTTTCCACAACCTGCACTCTCATTAGCGTAACTGGTCAGTTTCTAAAGTGTGCAGTGATACGTGGGGCTCTGCGGGGATCGACCACCCCCGCCGTGGACGGGTGGGTGGCCCACAGAACCCCCGTGGCCTCTTCCATCCCTCATCTCATTCAGAGCAGCCCTGAGGAAGATGTTGCCTGCCGCAGCAAGCCACACTCATTTCACCCACAACAACTCATTTCGGCCTTCTGATTCCACTGACCTTCCACCTCCCTTCCGTAAAAGTGGCGTATAATAATAGAATCCCGACCGCAGACGGGCCACGTGAGAAGGCGTTGTGATAGCCTGACTTGTGTGAAGTCATTCAGTACGGGGGCGAGTGGCTTGTCCAACATTCGGCAATGCCGACTGCATACTGGTTCGCTAAGATTGATGGGCCCACACAGGTATGGCTGGGAATGGGCTTTCAGACTGAGGATACAATATGGATCGTGAGAACATTATCCAGCAATCGATATCTCCTACGAACGTCGTTACCGTTTAAATCAGTGTTTCCCAACCTTTTTTGGGTCATGTCCCACTTTCAACATATTTTTGCCCCCCATACATAATTTTTAATAAAAAAAATTGTTTGTAATTAAAGAAACTGATATAGGATGGTTTTTGAAAGAAAACACTTTAATATGATCATAAAACACAGTAAGTAAAATTAAAAAAACATATGATGAAATACTAAAATTCAAATTCAAAAGATTTATAATAAACATTTATTATGGCAATTTAGTGTGATCCTTTTAAGAATTTGCTTTTTTGCTATATTTTGTAACCATATCTGGCATTGCGTTTAAATAACCCAAAGAGAAAACGGTAAAGTCGTATCAAGTCAATTTCTAAATTGCCCCCCTAAAAAAACCAAATTGCCCCCCTGTGGGGCGTGGGCCCCACGTTGGGAAACACTGGTTTAAATTGACTCAGCAAAGCGTAAGTTTGCTAAACATGTGGCTACTTTATTGAAACTTGTAATAAAAATGCAGAATGCTAAATGCTAACGGCTCAGTTGTTATGGTGGCTGACGGGAAATCGAAAAGTCTCCGGTTTGAATCTCTGCCTCGGTGGGGATTTTCATGGGTCCATACCGACCTTCACCTCTGGCACAGATTACTGTGTAATGTGAAGTATGCCAGAACGCTTTCGTGGTTCGGATTCTACGTTTAACTGCAGGTGCTCTAAGGTTAGGTAGGGCAAGGAGGAAAGTAATTGACCACCTCTGCTCCTATATCAGACTAAGTATATCTCCTTTTGGAGGGTCCAGCCAATCTTCGCGTTGAATACCAAGCCATGTCAAACTGGAGAAGACTAAAAAAACTGTAAAAATAGAAACCAAACGAAAAAAACAAAATCAACCGGAACATTCATATTATTCAATACAGCAATGCTGACAAACTGACGAAGATCACATACTTCAAACAGTGTTAAAGTAAAGTTGCTGAAAAATTATGAAAAGATGAAAAAAAAATATAGTTAAAGGCGTTCAATGTAGGTATCGCACTATTTGATCCTTATTAAGGTATGCTTATTGTTTTTGTTCTTTTATTAAATGCTTGTCTGAACCAATTCACCGAATTTAGATAACCCGAATTCTATTTGAAGAGTAGATTAAGGAGATGTATGACATTTAGGTGGATGACCAGGGTTTGTTCTCCGATGAAGCAGAAGATTTTTTTTTCGAAGCTGAACGTCCGAAACTGCTACCCAGGTCCACTCAGCCTGCTATCCAATGAGTACGGTGGAGTTAACTCCACAGGAAGGTAAATAATGACCGCAGGGTAGAACTGACTCCGTCGCATCACTTCTAGTGCCGAACAGGTTGCAATTGGAATACGGAGCTCTACTTCAGCGAATCCTGCAAGAAGTGGCAACAGCCGTAGGATTCCATAACATTCACTTTACGATGTCAAGGTTTTACAGATTTCCTTCAAACATTTATTGTCTTCGGAGATTTTTAACAGTTATGTCAGTACGAACGAACTTCTCAGTTCAGATTTTCCGTAACCTTTAATTAGTAAGTGATACAGCTTCTATGTAAAGATGAGCAGTAATGCTGCCTTGTAAATGATATTTGCGGATCAATGTAGTATCAAGATCGATCCTGATATATTTCTCAAACACACACACGATATACACAATCACAGTGAATTTAGGACTGCTATTGTACAGCCATTTACAGCAAACGAGATAATCAAAGTCGTTCCATGAGGAAATGTTCTTATTAATGCTCCATTAACACTCCTCAATAAAAACAAAAATCAAATTACAAAGGAATCCAATTTAAAGTTTTCGCTTAATAGCTGCATTTTCTGACAAAAATCAATAAAAAAGTTAAATTCAAATATATTTACAAGAATCTAATAAGATAGAAAATTCTAGTGGAAAATATGAACCATGATGCAATACGATAGTACTACCCAAGGAATATATATTTTTTTTCGTTCGTACCATTCAAAATGATATATTTAATTTCAGCTAATTAGTTAAAAAATGAATGCATGATACATTGAGTTAGATAATCATGAAACTGAAGTACAAATGCGGATATACAGCCTGGCTCAAGGTATGATAAGTGGTCATGTAGTTTGAAAGTTTCGTGTAGCTGCAGTAATTATTACTCTAGTTGCTGAGCTCTCTAAAACATATTTATCTGATAGCAATAATCGTAATTCTTCTAGGAGCATCAGAATGTACAGGATTTCCTGATTAATATGCTATTACTATGGTAGAGATAGTAGAACTGTACCTAGATATATTTTGACGATTTTTCATTAAGAACAAAAAACTTTGGGCAATTTATTGTTTATTTTTATCTTTACTTCCTAAAGATACACTCCTGTAAGTAATATGCAGAAGCATTCTTTACCACTATGAATCTATACGTCTCATCTGCAGCTGGATCACGCTGGGTTTGCTGGACAAGAGTGAGAAATCTATCATTGTCTGAATTACAAATCCTTTCAAGGATTCTCCCTACTTTGGGATAGTGTGGGATCACTATAGCTGGGTAGGGATCTTAATCAGTGTTTACCGAATATCACACTCGAACGTTACCGTATATCTATGAGGCAAACACCGAGTATTACTATGCTGTTAACACAATATCTCATAAGCAATTGTAAACTATTTACAGTTAGTTGGTTTTAAATGTGCGGCACATATTTGAGACAGTATTATTTTATTGTGGGACTAATTCAAAATGAATGATAAAAAATTATTGTTTTTTACACTGCAGCAAATCTTCTTAATTTTTTGTTATCTTAAAATAAAGAAATCAAGGACGAAATTATCCATTCTTATAATGTAACAAACATTTTTTTAAATAAAATAACAATTTTACTTGCTCTGTTTAGATTAGGCCCAGAACGGACACCAGATTCATACATTGGGTAGAACTACAAATTAGCGTCAAAGATGTAATATATAAAAAATGGGACCCTAATTTTTAAACATGTTATAGGCGTAATAATATCTGTCGAAATGTCTGGAATCCATCAATTATTTAACGAAAAATTGTTAACACAAATAACTTAATACATTAATATAGGAAGTTATTACAAGTGTCATCTCTTTGACAATAATATTTGAAAAAATAGCTTCGTCCTAGTCAGTGTTTCCTATTTACAACGAGATCTATACGGATATTACATGAATTCTAAACATTTGTATTTTAACTAAAATTTTCCATCAAAACTATCCTAGAAGCTTATTAAGGGATACTGAAATGCATTGTGAGCAAATAATAATGTTTCCAACACACTCACAATAACACAAGTTCCAACTCTCACTGGAATTGGAATTATAGTGGAAATACTTTATTGCAACAGTTTACCAGTTTATAGTAATTATGATACAATCAATTAGAAGCAATTAATTTTGATTTTTTTTAAAATTTACTTGATAATATTACAATATATGGCATTGATTAGACATTAATACTCTCCAAATCAATGTATATGCATTATAAACGACTGAAAAGGACAATAAAAATAAAAAATAACTAAAGAAGATTTTCAGACCTTTCTCGTCGATCTCCTCCTAACTGTAGGTTCCACCGTCGATCCTGATACGTTCGTATAGAGCTTTTCTGTTACTATGGTTGGCTCAGTTTATCACCACATAGAATGTATAATAGCACAAGATGTAGTACAAATTGCAAGTTTGAGCTGTGGCTCCACGCTACCTCTATATCTGAGAGTACCGTAGATGTTTCTTGGCTCCACGGATGTTGTTAGCTCGGCGGCGTGTTCCGGCGACCTTGTGCCGTTCGGAATTATGCAGAGCGTCCAAACTGACGCCCAGCTCCTTTGTGCAGACCGCGAAAACAATGGGAGCGGTGGAGAGGCCTTTGTTTGCCCACGCGGCCGGACACGCCACAGCAACGACCGCTGTGCTAATTACGGCTTCCTTCTGCGAACCACTCCCGGCGTCTGCATGGGCGGAGATCCCAACTGGACTGCAACAGGAAAATGATCGCATCGACATTGACTCTTCACACACTTCCCGTCTTACTTTTAAATGGAATTTACCCTTTGACTGCACTGGAAGCTGAAGTACGAGCGTGGTTAACAGGTACTGGGAAGTCAAACGTCATCGTAAGCATCCAGTCTCAGATATAACAACTTTAAGTTGTATGAAGAGTGGAGAAAGGAGTGGGAAGCCAACAGCTCACACAACTGTGGGCTTATTAAAGATCAGACAACCTGTGTTCCAGGCTTTGTCTTGCCTAGGCGTCTATGGTGCCGATTGAACAGATTTCGCACAGGTCACGGAGTGTGCAATGCAACATTGCATAAATAGGGTCTCCGTGAAGATGCGTTGTGTGACTGTGGTAGTATCCAAACTGCTGACAACATTGTGATAGACTGTCCATCAAGAAGATTATCTGGAAGCCTTTTCATACTGCATCAAGCTGGACCAGCTGCCAGAAGATGGCTTGAATCTATAGACATCATTATTTTATTGAATATGTCTTTTATGGTACATATTGGCATACGATAATAATAATAATAACTGTAACACTAATCAGAACAGAACGTGAAGTAGCTGTTTTTCACACAATTAACACGAGTTAAGTACTGAGAGGGGGGGGGGGGGGAATCAATATGGTCAGGGATGCAAGTAATTGATTCATCATTATATTACAACAACTTCCAAGTATGAAAGATGAAGATCTAGATATTCAGATATCTCTTTCAGTTGCCAACTAGGAACTAACGAAAACAAACGCGTTGATAATGTTTTTAATCCGAAACACCAGCTGAATTTGATTTTTCATAAAGTGTTGCATGCTCTCTTCTGTGCTCACACAATGACTAAAATACCAGCACTGTTATACAGAAATACCTGTCAGAATCACCACATTTCTGAAATTAATGATCGCATAAAGTTTTGATCGGAAGACTTCGGTTGTCCTTTAAATCGTCTTGAGTTGTCCCCGTACAAATAACATTTTGGTGAAGACAATAATACGGGTTGTAATTATCAGACACTCCAGTTATCTTCTACGAAATCAGGTCCTACTCCATTTTAGCATATGCAATACCATTTATGTTACTTCGTTTGGTTATTTCACCTTTAGAAATTTTCTATAACATTTCTTGGGGAAAAGAAACGTAAGATATGTTTACATAATATGTACGCTATGTTCGTTAAGCGTTAGAAAGGAAAGTTGTTCATGCATGCGATGGAATGTGTAATATTGATGTCCTATGGTTAAAGAAAATATTAACACGAATATTTTGATTTGATTGAGTTAAACCTTTTTTTAAATTTGGATTACCAAGGGGGACTTTAGTTAGTCAACACCAAAATCGTATTTATGAAAAAAAAAACGTGAATAACTGTTACAGAAACAACTTTCACGACCGCTTTAAAAGTTATAGTTACTTTATTAAGTTCTCGCCAGTGAAAATAAAGAATTTGAACATTGTTTATTACATTTTTGTATGTCCAGTAGTTGAAATAAGTCATAAAAAATAATTATGCAATATATATTCGGTAAATGCATATTAGAGATTCCAAGATATATGAGCATTATAACACTGATCTGAAACATTCCAGCGTTTGGACTTTTCTGGTTACAACTAAAGTTTTATTAGTGTTTAAAAATGTATAAAAATTTGAAATGACTAAATTATTCTTCGCTGTGTTACCAGTATTTTATACATAGCTTGGAATAGTTAACTTTCTCTAAAGAACTTTCTGTTATAAGTCGTTTAGAGAGCTTGTTTTGTAGGGTAATTATCATGTTCAAGACTGAGAAGAGAAAAATAACTTTTGATGTTCCCACTCCTAGTATGATTCTTGTGGTGACTGTCATCTCTATATCACTTGCATCTTGATAGCACATTTTCACTATAGGTTCTCACTGTTGACTAGGTTGTTAGAAGACACAGTAACTCTGCATGAAGCAAGTAACAACGTCGTTACGAAGCGTAAGAAGTGCTTAATGATGTGTTTGTTAGTAGACGTTAGAAGTGAAACCGTCGGAGCAGAAATAAATCTGTAGGTGATATATAGCTGCGATGTTACATCTGGTAAGTAATGGACTTCTAATGCGTGGGGAACATTACGTAGTGGTAGTTGTTGATACCGAATTCCCCAGTGAGAGAGCTGGTAATCTCCGTCCCACATCGATATTCCGCAGCCACTCCCCTAAACACAATCTTGATGCAATTTCCTTATCACCCATCTTCTGGTCCGATAGTTTACGGGATTATAAAACACACTGGAGTGTTTCGGCACGGCGAGAATTGTTTAATTTCCTTCCGCTATCAGATAGGACTAAGCGTCTATGTTTACTACACAGGTTTGTGTGTCTGGGGCACTGTAGCGATTCCAATGCGGATAAGCGGGAGCAACGCCGTTGGCGAGGTCGGAATACGGCTCCCGCTTCCGAGGATCCAAATCACAGGACAGGTATCCCAGGGAGAGAGAACCACCTGTTCTGACGGCACGGAGATACCAGTGAAATATGGAGACCATTAGAGCGTAATGATATTGCTTGCGGTCTGAGTCTGTAGCAGTCATAAAAGTCACATAAAATTCTTGTTGTGAATTGTTTTCATCTCTCTATAGACATCTACAATAATCACAACAGACAGTGTCCAAGCCTCAGAATGTATATTCTCTATGAAAACTGAAGAAATAGAAGAGATAAGAACGAAAGGAAAACCTTGAGGAAAATGTGGAGACCATTGAAAACGGAAAAAAGAGAGTTTAGGTACCGCGGAATACAGATATGCACAAAGAAGAAGAAATTTAAAGGATATTTTACACGATCAGAAAGAGGAGGATGAAGTTTTTTTTGGTCACATAATGAGAACGGATATCAGCACTCAAAGAAAGAGAAAATTCAGACCCCTTTACAAAAGCAAGAATGGCAAGCAGTGAATACATGAAGTTAGAAAGATATGGTAAAGACAGCAATAACAAAGATTTGATACAAAATGTAAAGGTTTCCAGCAGAACAAGTAGAAGAAAGGTAATAACATACGGACCGAAGAAGGTGGAAACAGCAATGTGGAAGGATGAAGAGCTATTGAATTCCAAGAAAAGACGCATCGAAATTAATGCAAAGGAATACTTTTCATGGTCCTGAGATGGTCAAAATCGAAGAGAACAAAATGATATATACAGGAGTATTTGTAGCAGTGACATTTAAAAATATCATTTTTGACTACGTTAAATCTTCTAATTTACCTGTATATACGTATTATTTGGATGAAAGTTGTCAATCAAAAATCAATTAAATTAATTTTTGGAAGGTAAGTATCTTAAATCTTCAATAAATAATCAACTATGAAGCGTCCATAAACTACGCGCTTCGGTCTTGGGATGAGGAGGAGAGGAGGGGCCGGCTGGAATATTAAGCTGGGCTATGAGGGGAGGGGGTTTCCGGGCCAAGCTACGTACTTTTTCATTCATATTATTTCTCACAGGTATAGAACATACAACAGCATGTGAAGATTTATTTTCGCCATTTAATGGCCTCCATATGTAATTTACGATAGTCTGAAAAGAGAAAACAGTACAAAATGTTGTCTGAAATCAATAGGGAAAAAAAGCTACTTGCCACGCGGCGGGGGGGGGGGGGGGGGGGGGGGGAGGGTTTGTAGTAAAAGCCACGTTAGGCTACGTGCTGGAAGGATGATTCAAAGGAGGCCAAAATGGAGCTACGTAGTTTATGGGCGGTCCCCTAGATAATTTATCTTTAGCTTTTTTTAAATTGAGAGTATCGTTTTGAAACTTTTTTGTATTGGAATAACGAAATTATATTTTATATGTTTAACCGAACTTGCTGTGTGAGCAGTAACGCTGTGTTCTGGCATTCGGGAGGACTTGGGTTCGAATTCCCGTCTGGGCATTCAGATTTGGTTTTGCATTGTTTCCCGAAATCACTCTAGGCAAATTCCGGGACGCTTCCTTCAAAAGTCCATGGCCGAATTCTTTCACGTTTACTGCCAAAATCTGATGGTTTGTGAGGGAAGCAAAAATTTACGCACACCCATAAGAACACGACCACGTTTCGTATATTTACTCGCTAAAAAGTGAGACTTACAACCTTTTTAATACGTTTGGTGCAATATCATTGCTATGAAGTGTAATAATATGGTCGGGAATGATTTGGGGTTGGGGGGGAGAGTTGAGGAGGACTTATGTCCTTCGTAAGCTCGGAACTAACGCTTATTCCCATGTACGAAGTTGGATTAGTAACTTATGAAATATGTTTACATACCTACGTTAGAACTGTAAAAAAATAATTTTACTACTCTTTATGACGCTAAAAGCACACCGAGGGCCCAATATGATTTCACGTATATAGTTGTGAAAGCGTCTTTTTAGTTTATTATTTGGTTTATTATTCTACTCAATTCTAAAAAATATTCACGTACGCCTGCTACCAACATTACATTTGACTCGAAACGTTTATCGGCTATAAATTTTTAAATTGGTAGAAGTGACAGGGATACAAATCCGTTGAATAAGATAGATGCGGGGCGAGAGCGTTATCCCTCATTCACCACGCTCGTTTCAAGTTCCGAATTGCAAAGTCCCTTTGCGGGCGGGTGCATTAGTGGAATATGATAATATTATTTCGTAATCCAGACAAATAGTAAGGATTTTTTGAAGTGAAAAGTTCTGTAGGCGCGTTAGGCGATGTTTGGTCGGGGGTAAATCTGTGAGCTTTCAACTTCCCGTCACCGACATGCCACCTGTTGCGTGTATGATACGCGCGTTGGACGCTTTTCGGATGGGCAAAATCTTATATGTTAGCGTCACCAACATGCTGTCATAGCAGTATACCTGTAGCTATGAGTATGACATATTGCGTTTAGGCAGCAATGAAACTATAGATTAGACTTTTATCTTCTAATATAAATATGAATGGTATTTTTTCGCCAATGTTCTTTATACGAAACACACAGCTTTTATCCGATTTCGAGTGAACTTTGCATACGTATACTTTAAAATAAATAGAAAACACTGTTTACTTTTGATTTACATAAACCAATCCTCTCCTCCTTTCCCCCTCATCTTAATTTCTGTCATCATTGTTCATGCAAACCCATAGGTTTATCCGATTTTGATAGTGGTTAGTTCACGTATTCTTCAAAATAATGCGGTCTGGTAGCTCAGCGGTTAAGTTCGCACCGAGCCGCCGCAGTGAGCGGTTGCTCGATATTTCCTCAAGTGAGGTTACGTGTATGTGTCAGAGTAACTTTGCTTGTGTGATACGAAAGTGGAAATGGAATCGACGATACGAAACAATACGTTGAAATTCTCATTCGACGTAATACAGACAAGACCACGTGCATAAGACTTTCATGAACGGCTGTATGAAAAATTCAACTTGACAGACGCGGATATATGTGGAATCCAAATGGACTTCTTAACCTATGCAGTTTGCGTTAAAACGACAACTGGTGCAACATGATTCTAGGGAAAACTGGAGGAAAAGCCGACTACCAGAACCCAGGCGGAACGGTTAGTACCGTATATATAAGCTGCACAGGGCTGGGGCTACCATCCGTAAGAGTTTTCAATGTACCCTTTGAAGTTAGTAATGACAGTGTAATGGCAGCAATCCGAAATTATGAAGATACAGTAAAGGCGATGGACGAAAAATAGAGCCCTAAGTTCCGATTCCTAGCAAACAACGGCATATGGTGTGTCAAAATTGATTTAAAAAAAGCATATTCCCTCCTATACAATGATAAAAGTGTGGAAAGCTTTAATAATATATGAGCCACAGCCACGCACATGCTCAATCTGCAATGAACCACGACTGAATGTACCAAACGACGCAGGTTACTACTTTCGAGACATAAATTGGCAACGACTGCAGTAAATATAACAGAAAATGCAACACTCACAGTGGTCAATAAAGGAAGATAACACAACGACATATGCAGAACCCATGGCACAACAAGACAATACTGTTAACATACGTCGGACAATTACATCAGGAAGTGAGCAGCACACTGAAACGATGGACACCACGGACAACATTGAGATCGAATCGGAATAGCACAACGAAAAATAGGAAAAACGACCTGAAGAAGAGGTACGAGAAGAATAGGAAATAGAAGAACTTCAACAGAAAGGACAAGAAAAAGAAATTGAAGAAAACAGTAGTCCATACTATATCACACACAAATATACACAAACAAAACAAGTCACCAGGCAGAAGAAGACCCCGAATTAAAACAACAGAATGAGATGCATACCGCAACAACCATAACAAAGCCGAAAAAGAAATATGGGTGAAGAGAATAAGACGACAATCTAGTAGAAGTGAAAATAAGGATGGCCCCTATACTGCAAGTCTAAACCTAACCAAACAATGGCTGAGCCCTCGGCGAGCGAAACAAAACAACGCAAACCAGTTAAGAGAATAGCAGAGGAACTTGAAAGAATGAGAAATGCAGCCAAACCAAAACAAGAAGAAGAAGAAGGAACGAAAGCGAGAATAGAAAAACAAGAAACACCCAAATGCGCCTACGATCAAAAGAAAGGAGAGGAGGAGGAACGAAAAACCTGTGGTACAGAAAGGTGGTAAGGTGAAGAAATGAAAGGCGCTGATGAGACCTAAAATAACCAATGACAACCAATCAAAGTTATTTAATTACAACGATAAACACGAACCGAATCATTACGCCATTCAAAATAAAATGTCTAGCCGATTACATAAAATAAAACAGCATTGATATAGCAATGTTGCAGGAAGTAACCCTTAATGAACTAAATATACCTGACTATATTTCCGATAACATCAAAACCGGCAGACATTGCTACGAAAGAAACTGCAACCTGTACCACACAATACGGAGCACAAAATGGAGAAAAACCCATTAATTACCAACATAATTAAGGAAAACGGTGAAAATATTAAGAATGGAAGAGATATAATCAAAGAATTTACAGCACATTGCAAAAATATCTTTCAGTCAACAACCATCAATAAAGAGGCCATCACCAGGTTATTATCTAACTCAAGTAACACAGTAAGTGCACAAGATTCTGTCACTCTAACAAGGTTTTTTGATCATGATGAAATTCAGACATTGATAAACAAAGCAGCAAGAGAGAAGTCCCCAGGAGCGGATGGAGTACCCATTTAATTCTATATGCGACATTGGCCAATGCTACGTAACAAATTCTCAGATATCCTTAATTATATATGGACAGAAGCAAATCTACCCTCTGCTTTTACAGAAGGCATCGTAGTGCTTGTGCTCTAAGGAAACCAAATCAAACGTATCGATGAAATACGACCAAAAACCCTGCTAAATTCTGTTTTCAAAATACTGATAAGAATCCTGAAAACATGACTGGAAACCCTTAGGGAGAAAATCCTGGAACCTCACCAAGCTAGTGCCGTACCAGCTCGTAGCATCTTGAATACCGTATGCGAATATCGGGACATCATCAGCACAAGCGCAGAAAAACGTACCCCAACAGCACTGCTATTTCTTGACTTTGGAAAAGCATTTGATCGAATTCAGCACAATTACCTTTTAAAAGTCGTGGAACAAAAAGGATTAGGCTCCCAATTCGTAGAAGTAATAAAGAAAATCATTATGAATACTACCCTCTAAACTCCTCAAAACGGACACCCATCAGCGCCTATCAAGATAGTACAAAGATCGGATAGACAAGGATGCCCACTATCCATGGTTCTATGTGCACTCGTAACAGAGCCACTCCTCGAAAAATGTCAACAAAATTTAACAGGTACAAATTTATATCTAGACCATATGCCGACGATATCTGCATAGCCCAAATTTCAACTGAAGACATCGAAATCGCGGAAAATGATCACAACATTCACGGATGCAACAGGTGCCAAACTAAACCAAAATAAAACAGCACTATTACCAATAAGTATGAGAGTGGTCCCTAGCACCAACAGATACCTGGCTACGAGCAAGTACAGACACAAAAGACATTAGGGATTACTTTTCAAAAGAACATTGTCAAAACAACAACCAAAAACTGACGCATAACATTACATAAAACCAAGGCAGTCATAAATAGCCACAGTGACAGGGACTTAGATACAATACAGAGGGCTAAAATCGTACAAGTGTCTATATTGAGCAAAATGGTTTACATTGCCCAAGTACTACCGATACTCGACTCAATAGCAAATTGGATACAGAATCTGCTAGGATTATATGCAAGCAGGGGTAAAATCTTTAAAGTAACATTCAAAACAATGACCTTACCTCTAAGTAAATGAGGGATAGGAATGACTTATTCGTTAAAAGAACCAAAACGACAGCCTTGAATGATCCAAATGGCCCAACAATCAACCTAATAAACCAAACCAACCACTGAGGAAAAACCATTCAATATGGCAGAAATATAGTACACCCTGTCGCACATGAGAAAATTCCACCTCGAAACAATCTATGCAAAAACCAAAGGATCTACACTACGTAACAAGACAACCAGAGAGATATACAAAATAATCAACGCAGTCATATCACAGGAACCAAATCGAAGGTAAAAATACACAATACACCTGGAGTAACATCTGGAAAAATATAAATAATAAAGCCCTAAACTCTAAAACACAAACCGAGCGTGGTGGGTGAACAGTTAAAGTTCTGGTCCTAGCGTTCGGGAGGACTGCGGGATTCGAATCCGTGTCCGGGCATCCAGATTTGGGTTTTCCATTGGTTTTCAAAAATCACTCCAGGCGAATGCCGGGATGCTTCCTTCAAAAAGACCACGGCCGAATTCCTTCCCGTTCCTTGTCCCCAGTCCCATCCCGCCTCTAGTGACCTTAGTCGTCGACGGGGCGTAAAGCCGTAAATATATATATATTAAAACACAATCACTGTGGTATGACGTGGTAAATGAGAATATCTCCACCAACAGAAGACTTTATGAAATACATCTATCGCCGACTGACAGGTGCACAAAATGCGGAAATACTGACAGTCTGATTCACAGAATAACGTGTGACCAAAAGCAGAGAATATGGACTTGGTTCAAGCGGAGAGTAGCCTTCTTAGACAGAACTTCCCCCATAAATGTGAGTATCCAGGAAATATTGAAACCAGATAAATCAGATATCCCGAAACGAAACACAATACGGTACAATGGATACTAGGCAACACCCTAGTCTACAACCTACAAACCGAGAAGACTACCAATGAAGAGTATATAGCTCACATGAATATTTTATATTACGAAATAACTCAAAATTATAAAAAAAGATTTTTCACGAATGCTCGATGTAATAATCACGGAAACCATTTCAGGGATAATAATCAAACCAGACAAAATTTAACCATTGGATCTTCCTTAGAACAACAGGAAGGATGGGAACAAGCACAAAAATATCCACGGATAGAAAGCCGGATTTTAAAGGTTTATGTAGTATACCCAAACAAAAGACAGTAATTCAAACAATCAGAATGCAAAGGACCTGTCAATGCCCAAGAGGGAGAAAATACTATTTATTAAATACACTATGAAGAAGGGGATTCACATTAAACTGTAGACCCCTGAGGAAAGGAATTGGCTTTCCTGCCTCTGACACAATAGCTTGGTACATCTCCTTCTGGAAGATTTCGACGAACATTTGGGTTGTGGACTAAGTTAAATTTTTAGTTTCTGAAGTGAAACCATCTTTAGGCGCGTTAGGCGATTTTTGGATGGGTAAAATCGTGTGAGTTCGCGTCACCGATATGCTAATGTTAACAGTATATCTGTTGCGGTCTGGTGGCTAAGGGGTTTAGGTGTCTGAATTTCTGTCTCGGCGGAGATTTTCATAGACCCTTAATCCGACCTTCACCTCTGGCACAACTTGATGTGTAATGTGGAGTACCCCAGAACGCTTCCATGGGTAGATTCGACGTTAAACTATAGATTCCTAGAACTGGTACCACTACCGGGTTGGCTAAAGGCGGCTAAGTCAGGGGCGAAAGGCGCAGCCAATAAAAAATCATGTCACCTGACTTACGATTACATGGAATCGTTATTATTTAGTATATCTGTAGCTATAAGTATGATGTGTTGGGCGTATGATATTAATAGTTTTTTTAAAAAAAAAAACTGCTTAAACTCTCAACAGCGAGGTCTTTAGAGACGGGAAAGGATGGGGGGCAAGGAATGGGAAGGAATTCGGCCATGGCATTTCGAAGGAAGCATCTCGGCATTTGCCTGGAGTGATTTGGGAAACCATGGAAAACCCAAATCTGGATGCCCGGACGGGGATTCGAACCCGCGTCCTCCCGAATACGAGGCGAGAACGCTAACCGTTACACCACCACTCTCGGTTTAATAGATTTAAGTTTTCACTTCTGTTGGCAGTCCCCAATGATAGCCAATCGTTTTTTATTTTTACTTTTTGTTTTTTATGTAGTCCAGAAGACTTGCGTAGTGTTTGCCAGTTACTGTTTTACCTTCTTCAAGATAATCAACGAAATGATCACTTTTGAATCCCAGAAAACACTAATGATATCGGCTTCGCTTTTTTTTTTTTTTTTTTTTTTTTTTGGTGCGGAGATACCATCCCCCACGTACTGTTTTGATTGCTGATTCGTTTCTTGCGTGTAGTGGTGGACAAAATTATTGGGAACCTTTACAAAAACATCCAAACTTTGTACACTTTTAACCATCGATCGTCCATTTGTGATTGGAAACCACTGCGAAGAGATTAATTTTGGTGCTGAGCACCCTCTGCTACCAAAATTTTAGTGAATTGCAGAGTATTTATGCAGTAGATGAATACGATATTGCTTGCCTTCTGAATTTTTACATTTGTCGTTAGTGTTTTTGCTAGTCATCAACCACGCTTAAATTTACCCGCACATTTCTGCACTGTTGAAAATGAATAACCAGACTTCTCGTAAACATTACTTTGATGGATTTCTATTGGCGGTAAACCATCGAAAACAAATAAATTTTGTACTAGATCCCAGATTATCTATTTCAGTGAATCACACACAATACCTCAAGTTTTAAAAGTATATATAATAAAGAAAACTAACTCACAGGTCCAATTTAAACTTTACGATCATTACTGCGACATGTGTACAAACAAAAAAAAAAACGATGCATTGGTAGCAATGCCACTTCTTTCATAGGTCGACAGTACCCTCATCTCATTAATTTTTGTTATTATAAAAAATTATATGTAGTATAAGCAAATAACGGCAAATTTTAACTGCAACTTGATTAGAATAGGTATATCACAGGGCGAGAAAGTTTCATTTGTCATAATTCGTTTTCAGTTCCCTTTTAAAAGTTCGAATATGGCTTAAACAAATCATGGTAGATTTTAAGTGATACGTGGTTGGAATACGGATAACACAAAAACTTAAAGATGCATTTATTCCAATGCCATTTTTTTCCAGGCTGAAAACTTTTCACTTTATACTAGCATAAATTGATTTTAATTTCTTTAAAAAAAATTCAAACATAGCATAAATAAATATGTAAAATTTCAACTGCAACTTTATTAGTATATTACTAGAAAATGTAAATTTTAAATTAGGTACAAGTATTTATGTGTTAGTATTTACTGTTTTAAATTTGGTCATTCTGTTCAAAACCATGCTTTTTAACTGTAAATACACACCCTGCACGAAATCGCGTGGTATTTTCAAGAAGAGTAAGTACAATGCTTCATAGTAAGTTGCCATTGTCCCATTAACACCATCCAACCAAAATCATCTCGTTTTATTTTCAAATTATAAATCTTCTTGTTTAACAGTGTTCCAGATGATCTGATTTTGATCGTCACCTTGGTTTTTCAGAAAAATATCCTCATCTCCAGCTTTCTGTGATACTCATTTTAGGAGATTTATTTTATTCATGCATTGAATATACATTTGATGAAAGCACTCCAGTTTCATTATCGAAGACGGATCCTAGAAACTGTGTTGTAAGAATTATTGACTAATATTCGATTTAATTATTACAGTTTTTGCTTTCTTCGATTATTGTGAATTGGCTACGATTGTTCTAATATGGTATCTTCTGAAATGTTAGCTATTCGCCAAAATAAATAATCCTGCACTTAGTCTTAACATGGTACTTACATTCGGCAGAACCTCCACATGCGATCCGACCATTCTGATCACTGGTTTTAGGTGTTTCTACGTGATATCGAGTACAAATAGTGAGACGGTTACCAATTACAGCGTGGAAACGACGTGTTTCATAAACAAGTTATCCCTAAAACAGGGGACAAAGTTTACATGGTCCAGTGGCAAATGGTGATACCTAAGTCTCCCAACTCCCATAACAGTGACGTAATTCAGTCGTTGAGAAGAGCTAGTGGTAGTAGCTTCATCATATCCCTCCCCAGTAGTTGATAAAGAAAATTTTAACAGTGCTTAAACTCTACAAATAATACAGTAAAATAGTATCATACGAATTAATGACCTAATAACTTTTCACACCTCTCAAGTCCTCTCTTTCGTAAGCACATTCCATCTTCCTCTCTCGCACACTTTAGTTTCAGTCCCTAAGCCTTTTCGGCCATTAATTGTACAAATATCAGAGCTGGATCACGAGTGATTTAAGCACGCATAGTATTCCTTCACAAGTTTCCAACCTTTGAATTAGACTGTTACTTAAGAAGGGAAATTTACGCCCTCACTTCTAAAAGCTATTATCGCCGTCCGTGATTCATCGTAACGCGGCCGTTTATTTGCCCTCGCTTGTCGATGGCTGTCTTAACTGGCTGACACGGTTCATTACTCCAGTTTTCCGACATAAATTTGCCTCCAGCTAACAAGCCTCCCGATAAGGCACGCAATCACCGCCATAACCCGAGTCCATAACGAACGCCAGCGACACTCCGGGGTGAGTTACGAGCGGGCAGGGAAACACATCGAGGCATCGAGGCGCCGCTCATTAACACGTCATTCGTACTCGAACACTCATTGGCTAATCAGCACTTTAGGTGGGAACGGAAAAAGGTTTTGTACGTGGGTATAGCCTCTCCTCCCGATTAATCCCGATATCTGACAGAGCTGGTATCTCAGAAGGCTAGTGAGCACAAGTTAGAACACTACAATGTTACCACCAATCTTCCACTACGAGTGACAGTTGATTCCAGTATTACCGGTACGTTACCTGATAAACAATAAATTCTTTTTAAATATTCGTAATGTTATCATGAAACTTTTTAGAAAAGTTTTGGAAAAGCATTCTCCTAGTAACTCAGTGCTTAAAAAGAGAGATTTTACACAGCATAGCTGAGAAACCAAAAATCAGATCAGAACCTGACAGCGTTTCTTGAGCTGCATAGATCCTTCTTTCTTCATAGCTAAACCTTCATTGATGTTTTATAATTTAATATGCAATTCATACTTTTATTTCAGTGTGCTGTCAGTTAATTTATTCGCGGATACTTGAAAATGCTATTAAATAACTTCCATTACCAAGAATAATAACGCTAAGCGTGACGTCATTGCGCGAAGTCATAGATTGACGTCATGCCGCGACAGGCGACGTCATACATGACAGCTTGCTTATTATATTAATAGATATGTTAACAGTTCCGTGACATTCATCATACACTACTTACGAAAAGGAATGACATCAAAATGTTAGATTAATCTATTCAACGATCTGATTACCATATTTCTGTTTTTAAAGCTTGGATTATAGTTGCTTATACTA
>CM061920.1:185870610-185935118 GCA_031002005.1 Vandiemenella viatica
TTTTTTTTGAAGATTCCGATTCCTCATGAAAAAATAAAAATAGTTTGCTAACTCACTTTTCTGTTAGCCTCACAGATGGCGTTGTAATCGCGAAAAATGAATATTCGCGTTTTTTGTGTATAATTTTAATTATTGTTTAAATAATTACATGTAATTTGCATTCTGTAAACATGGAAGGTAATTTTAAAGGATAATGACGAAATTGATTTTTTAAATGCTTTTTCTTACTTATTTGCAGCCATGTCTACAGCAGGTGCTCAAAAAGGTGACCATTTACTTCCAGACATTTTCTGACACACTTCGAGCTGTTCAGGCATCATTTCTGCAAAGGGCCTGACAATGGCTGGAAGTAAATGGTCACCTTTTTGAGCACCTGCTGTAGACATGGCTGCAAATAAGTAAGAAAAAGCATTTAAAAAATCAATTTCGTCATTATCCTTTAAAATTAGTGAAACACAGCATAACAGAATACTTTTTTTTTAAATTGTCAATTTTCTACTGCGACTTTTTTATTTCTAATAAGTCTTGACACTTAGGTACACAAGATGTGACGAAGAAAGACTATGGGAATAATATCACAATGTGGTGAGTAAGCAGCAAATAGATGTAAACTCCCGCTCGGACACAAAAATAATAATACTGTTTACACACTTCATATTACAAAACTGTTAACAGAAGATCCCATACAGATCAAAAATCTTATAAAGTAACTACCAGCGATATAGCTAGATGCGGACTCTACCGTATTGCTGTGTTCTCTCGCCGTCATACTAAAGACTCAATCTTCAATTAAGACTTAAGTATACCGCCAATCAAGAACAGAATTTTCGCGATGTTTTTATGAAGTTCTTAGATCGATGTACTCCTGAACCATGGTTCACAAACTACAATAATAATAGAAAAAACTTCTTTATATTTTAAACGTTTGCAGGAAACAATTAACCTTGGTCCTTGGCGTGAGTCATAAGCCAGAGGTTTAAAATTTTGTGCAAGAATATCCAGTAAAAAATACTTAATTCTGACGAGTTCAACCGTTTTTGTCTGTTAGTAACTCATAAATAACTTGGTAGCAGTTTAATTTCTGGAAATAAATACATACATTATTACTCAGCATAAGATCCCATTAGAAATATGCAGACAGTGGAAACTGTACTGCTTGTCTGGAACCAATATTCCTCATATCGTTGTAGAATGAAGCTGAAAAGGTTAACGTAAAATTTACTGGGCAATGCCACCTTTAACCAGTGTGTATGGTATTTCATGAACCGGCTTGACCTTCAAATGGTTGTTTGCTGTTTAAGAAGTGCTGGTGATTAGGAAAGATTGAGAACATATGTGCTATTTCCCACTATTTATTTAATTGATCACTTTTTATATTAATTAGATATTACCATTCTACAATTTGTAGATTAACTGAGAAATAGTACGATTATATTTAAAACTCACACTATTTCATTACCTCGGATCATCCTCAATGACTATCGTAAATGTTTTTCACCAACCTAATCCCCAAAGGAAGGATCAGAAAGACAGCGTTACGTAGATATACATCTGAAGCATAATATGATACGTACTGAGCCATTCTCCTTTTCACGTAAGAAACTAGATATTGTAGCGATCCACTTACGATATCAGTTGCTTTAACTGGTACAAAACATTTGACCGATTCGTTGTGTATACTAAAATTCACTTCGATATTCGCCTTTGAGGCAATAAGTGGCACATAAGGCCGGAACCGACCACGCCCTGCGTTTGGAATGATCGTCAGACGCCGAAAAGTAAACAAACGTGGCGTAGTGTGGAATCCACTGCTCACAGGTGTTACCAGGGGGCGTATAAAATACTCGTAACACGAAGTGCAAAGCATCCAGCGTTATCGTCTCTAACCAGAGTACAACAGGACACAGTTACAGCTGTTCAAAACTATATCCGCGAACTAGAGCACTATCCTTTAGTACACCGTATACAGGGTGATTCAAAACAACGTTGAAAAAATGACATGGTAGATCAATCATACAATAAGAATCAAAAATCGCATAGGAACAGAGGGTCGCAACTGCGATCCGGAGCCGCTACAGGGAGTCTAAAATAATACTGACACAAAGAGAAGAAACAAAACCATTACAGATCATTTTATTGATAACTACTCACTCACATGCTACTAATACAAACCAAATGTTGAGCCTACAGCAGAAGCTCAAAGTTTTTGCCAGATGCATCGAGACAAGCCCGGCATCGCCGTTGTATGGAACTGCGCACCTTCTCAAAGATACCAGGTGTATCTCGAACACATCCGGCTGCCGCAACGATTCTTCCTACCAAGTCTTCAGGCGTTTCAACAGGTGTTTCATACACAAGTCCTTTTAAAAATCCCCACAAGGAAAAACCCAAGCGACCGTGTTTGTATCGCAACGCCCTCTTGTGGATCTAGCACCCTCTACAGGCGTTTGCGATCCTCTGTTCCTATGCGATGTTTGATCCTTATTGTGTAACAGATCTACCATGTCATTTTTTCTCACGTTTTTTTAATCACCTTGTATATTAGCGTTCATAGTATGATACATTCACACAGTATACGCTAATACACTCCGTTTTTAGAATAAACATTTTGGGTAGGTTATTATAATCAATACGACTAAAGTGGGCGGCTACTCGTAACTGTCACCAATTCAATATATATGACGTAACAGGAAGGAATCCAGCAATGACAATAGATATATATGACGTGGAGTGGTAGACTTAATTTTTTATGTTTCGTTAATGTCGATATCATTCGAGGGAAATCTACTGGGAGAAAGCAACAGGAAGGAATCCAGCAATGTCATTTGAAGGAACCATCCCAAAATTCGTCTGTAGCGATTTTGGACAGTCATGAAAAAACGAATTATTGGTGGGATTCAAGCCCACGTCCTCCACAATGCGAAGCTCGAGTTTTACGATCACCCACCACACTCGATTTAAGATTAGTGACGGACAATGAGTCAAATGCTGTGATATAATTGAGTCAAACTTTTCTCCAGTGTTGGTTATGATCTCTGATGAGGATTTAATTATGAGCATAACAATATTTGTCAGTCTAGCTGATGCGCTCATAGCGATCACTTCCGTGTTCCGGAGCTTAGTCAGTCTCGTAAACAGTCAAGTGAACTTACAGTCCGTCAGTGCAGTGAAGTGTGTATAAAATTTGAATTGCCTAAAGTTATACAAAACTAGGCTTCAATACTTAGCATCCACTGAGAGCCTGGGCCGTGCCCTAACATGGAAGAGCCTCCAGACACGGGGCAAATAATCAACGCGGCACTGCAGCCGTGTTATTTTCCAGAAACAGCCTCTTCAGCCCCGCCGATGATGCACTACCAACAAGGCCAGCCACAGCCATCTCATCTTCAGCCGCTCAACTTCCAGGTAACGACGCTGCTTCTGCAAGTTGCCCCTCGATCGCAGTGTTGAACAATGTAAATTCGGAAGAAAGAACTGCTAAACGTTCTCGCATAGAGGGAAACCCTACTGAGCTACCGAACGAGGAAATGTCCACTGAAACAGTAAACAATCCAGTGAGTGTGCCCCAGGAGTTAGCTACCATGTCATCAGTGGTGTTCTACCCAACTACTTCAGCCGCAGAATTAGATCATCAATATGATAGCCGTGATCCAACCCAAAAAACCACATCAAACGAGGGTACGGGCATGGATATCACAAGCATTCCCGCGGATTGTGAAGGAGTTCAAAGTATAGTATCGAACAATCGGAACTCTACTAACCAAAATAGTGTCCCCCAGTTGCCAAGCCCCAACTTAAATTCCAATAAAGACAGAAGTAAGAATAACCGATATAGCCGCACAGACACGGGTCCATACTTAGTCTTTGTGGAAAGTGTGGATAAAAATATTGGTAGACTTCACCCCATGTCAATAGGGAAACTTCTTTATACACATAGCCCAGCACAGAAGCATGACATCATCAATATCGTAGCGGCCGGGAGAAATAGGTTAAAAATCGAAACCAATTCAGCAGCCTCTGCTAACTTGTTGGTTCAATCTACAGTTTTCAAGGACAGAAACTTAGAAGCATTCATTCCAAATTTTTTGATAAACAAACAAGGTATTATCAGGGACGTAGACACCTCCCTGTCAGAAGAAGAAATCCTACAGGCGATAGAAAGCCCTTACCCAGTTATCGCAGTTAAACGGTTTACCAAGAAGAACTCATACCAAAATAATGATAGGAGAATACCGATACCAATATGCATGATCACTTTAGATCACAATCCCTCCCGGACCACATAGCAATCTTTGGAGCACGTTGCCCAGTCGAACCTCACGTCCCACAAATTCTCGTCTGTGATAATTGTTTACGATTTGGCCATCGTATAACTCAATGCCGCAGCGCTCCCCGCTGCAATAAGTGCGGAGGCCCACATACTATGGAGACGTGTGCCAGCACAGCTGATCCACAATGTGTACATTGTCACGGTCCTCATTTATCCAATGACAGAATATGTCCTGTAATTGTTCAACAACAAAAAGCACGTGAGGCAGCGGCCCATAATAAAGCCTCTCCCATGCCGAATTGGTATCCCACCCATCGTCAGACATATTCGCAGGCAGCCAGCGCCGCTCCGCTCTATTACGACGAAAAGCAATTCCCCCCGCTCTCTCCAATTGCAGTGCAGCCACCTAGTTTAGCCTCAACAAATGCTTTCCAAAACTGTCCTATGATCCCTATCCAACAAAATCAAGAGTCTCGTCACCAAAGTAAAGTGCTCTCTCCAAACCAACCGATATATACTACTACTACTACTACCGTCGGCCGCAACAAGCAAAGGCCAGCAACCCCAAAAGCACAAAATTCCAATTACCCTCCTGTTTACAAAGAATGTATGTACCCCATCATATACCAATAACACCTATCACACAGAATCCTTACCCTCCTCAACCCCAGTATAAGGAAAAGTCCCCCTTACCCGAAAAAGTAGCACTCATAGAGAAGATATTGCAAATTATCCTGAACATGATTCAAGAATGTCAAGCAGCTCCATCTGATACCTCCCAACTCGACCCAATTCGTCACCTTCTTACCAACCTAGCAGGAATCAACTAAAGAACCGAATACTCTCTCTACTTCCTATGGCGATAAAACTTATGCAATGGAACGCTCGATCTGCTATTGCCAATAAAGACATCCTATCTAAGGAATTGCTCGGCAACAACGTAACAGTAGCAGCTATCAGTGAAACCTGGTTTAAGCCACATGCCCCTATCCATTTCAGGGGATATAACATCATCAGGAAGATAGAACTGACGGAAAGGGAGGCGCGGCACTCTTAATAAAGGAAAACATTTCTTTCCAACAAATACAGATAAAATGGGGCGTAAAAGAAGTACAGGCTGTAGCCGCGGAAATAGTAACACTACGGGTGCCTACACTATATTATCACTATATAAACCACCACATGTGAGGGTCAGCTGTAACGAATGGAACCAATTGTGGGCGTCACTTCGTACCCCGTTTCTGATCTGTGGTGATTTTAACGCCCACCATACTGCTTGGGGCAATGACACATCGGACGCAGACGGAAGATCATTATTAAATTCTATAGAAGACTATAATCTAGTCATTTTAAATGATGGCTCACCCACACTAATTCCGACTCCCTACAGACGCCCAACATCGGTAGACATTTCTATAGCCTCACCAAATTTCCACACGGTAGATAAATGGGAAACAAAAAGATATACATTGGGATCGGATCATTTCCCAATTTACATAACAATAGGAATGGAATTAAACCCGCGAACTAGATATCATGCTAGTAGTCCCTGGCGTATCCAGGAAGCCTCGTGGTCTACGTACAGAAAGGTCATCTCAGAGGAATTAGCCAATCTTAATCCTAATCTATCTGTAAAGGATTCTTACGACGCTCTGATATCAATTATAAATAGGGCGGCGATGAAGTCGATTCCTCGCCGTAAAACTACTGAAAATTGCAAAAAATACAAAGTGTTTGGTGGGATTCAGAATGCTCCAAAACAGTAGCAAAACGTAGGTTGGCCCTGAGTAGTTATCGTAAAGTACAGACGCTCGAAAGTTATTTGGAATATAAGCGGGTGGATGCTCAGACAAAAAAATTTCTAAAACGGCGGAAGAAAGAGGAATGGATTAAATATTGCAACGGCATAAATAAGGATACAAGCATTTCAGACGTTTGGAAGAAAATTAGAGCATTAAAAAAATTAAACTCAAATCGACCTGTAGAAGCTGACCCGGTCTGGTTGGAAGAATTTGCAGATAGGATAACACCATCCTCATGCATTACAGCTCCGATGAGCATACCTGAATCGGAAGAGGAACACTCTCATCCAATGATGACCCCTTTCTCTAGAATAGAACTAGAAAAAGCCTTATCAACAAACCAGAACACATCCCCGGGAATTGATAATATCCATTATCCAATGCTTACAAATTTGCCGTCAGAAGCCAGAGATTTACTTCTCCACATTTTCAATGAAACATGGACAAAAAATGAGTTAATGGAGGATTGGACAACACAGGTGATTTTACCGGTCTTAAAACCTGGAAAAAATCCACTACTACAGGCTTCGTATAGGCCAATAGCTTTATCATCGTGCGTAGGGAAGACTCTAGAGAGAATGATTAAGAACCGCCTGGAATGGTGGTTAGAGGCGAACGATTTACTCCCTCAATCACAATTTGGATTTCGCAAAGGGAGAGGGACAATAGATAATTTAACTATTTTGACAACGGATATCACTGATTCTTTTAAAAGAAAAAACTGTACGGTCTCTCTGTTTTTAGACATTTGTTCGGCTTATGATCATGTGCAAATCCCTATCCTAATGGAAAAATTAAAAAGATTGGGGCTTCCAGAGAGGCTAGTGTATGGCATTAACACCCTGTTGGGGGAAAGAACAATCTTCATACGATACAGGGATCATACCATAGGACCAAGAAAACTATACAGGACTACCTCAAGGGGCTATTCTGAGTCCACTATTATATATTCTATACGCATGGGATTTGGAAAGAGTAGTTAATCCAAACACCCGAATTCTCCAATATGCGGATGACATCTGTATATATTGTATGGCGGCTACAATGGAGGAAGCGTTATCCAACCTAACAATTACGATGATGAACATGGACAAATGGTTTAAACGGAATGGGCTACAAATCTCAACTGAAAAGTCCTCAGTGATAATATTCACCAGAAATCGATTAGATCTTAACGAAATCAGAACAGTCAGAATAGGAATCTACTCATTTACAGTTAAATCCAATGTTCGCTTCCTGGGTCTAGTGCTGGACTCCAAACTCAGTTGGGATTCCCCACATTACTCAAATAGTTAATTCCTGTAACCCAGCTCTGAACATTATACGAAGCGTAACACGGGTATGGTGGGGTGCAAATCAACAACACCCTCTTAACAATATACAGAGCCTTAATTCGATCTAAAATAGATTATGGAAGCATTCTATACAGCAACGCAAATACTCGAACTCTTTCCATGCTGGACAAACTCCAATACAGCTGTATACGAACCTGTCTGGGAGCCATGAGATCGACTCCCACTAACGCCCTACTGATTGAAGCTCGGGAGATGCCCCTGAATATCAGACGAAACTGGCTGGCTAGTAAATATATTCTGGAAAGGCTAGCATACAGGAATCATCCAATTATCTCGAAATGCAAAGCTTTGTATAACCATGGATACATCACAGAGCGTCATAGACTGGCTGAAGTCCTTCACAGTTACAGAGAGTGGGAAAAATTGGCAGACAGAATTATTCCAACGAAGATATTTCCCCCATATGAGTATTATTCCAGCACTAGCATGATACAGATACCAATATATTATATAACTCCTGAGACCAACCAACATGTCACCTACAAACAAGCAGTAAGGAAATACCTGGAGGACAATTGGAATTATTCGTTTTATATATATACGGACGGATCCAAAATAGACTCAGGGGATGGAGTAGGCTGCGCCTTTTATTGCCCGAGGACCAAGTATCAAGAAAAGTATAAATTACCATCAAATACATCAATTTATACGGCAGAAGCCATCGCTATATTAAGAGCACTTGAGCACAGCTTGTCATTGACTGAGACGAGTTTTTTAATAATCTCTGACTCGCTTAGCGTACTGAACTCCATCCAAAGAAAATTTTTGGGCAAGAAAACCAATCAATTTATAGTTAAGATTGTGGAGACATATCTAGAATTGTCCAGAAGAAATAAATCCATAAACTTCCTTTGGCTAAAAGCACATGCAGGGGTTCCGGATAACGAAACAGTGGATCAAATGGCAAAGACAGCCGCTAGAATAGGAGACACCTTAGATATCCAGCTTCCTTACACTGACTACCTCTTCAAAATAAAAACAAAGGCTCTGAACAAATGGCAAACTGAATGGGACTCCAGCAAAAGCAGGAAGGGACATCATTATGGATCGATTCAACCCCGAATACCATCCCGCCCATGGTTCCTCAACTTTCCGGATCATAGAGGCGTCATTTCCACTATAATTAGAATGCGCTTTAACCATGGTATATTCCCCCAGCATTTACATCGGATACACATCCTAAATACTGATATTTGTGATTGCGATAGAGCAGAAATAGGGGATATTAATCACATAGTGTTTTCATGCCCTAAATATAAACAACATCGACAAAGATTTATAAAACAACTCGTCAACTATGGAATACCTCTCCCAACAAGCATTAGCTGTCTATTACACGGTAACAACGTGACCGTATACAAGTTGCTAAGTAAATTTGTAAAGTCAACTAATATAAAAATTTAGATGTGAAAAACTAGTTAATTGTAAGGATTTTAACCATTGTAATGTCAACAAAAAAAAAAAAAAAAACAACAACAACTATAAGGAACTAACAATAATTTATATATCATTGGTAATTATGTGTGAGCAATTGTATTTAAACATAATGTGATAAACAAAAATGTTCCTTTCTGATTAATCAGTTTACCTAATTGTATCGTATATATTATGTGTTTAATTATGTGTTTTAATTATGTGTTTTAATTATGTGTTTAATTATGTGTGAGCAATTTTATTTAAACATAATGTGTCAAACCCCTTTAGGGGATAAACAAAAATGTTCCTTTCTGATTAATCAGTTTACCTAGTTATATCGTTTATATTTTACTAATCATGTCAAGTCTTGCTCTCTTACCTAAATGTAAAATGTTTATATATGTATGTACAAATGGATGATGGTTGTATAGTGCCTAGGCGCTTAAAGCCAAATAAAAATCAATAAAAAAAAAATAAAAAAAAAAACAATGTCAGTGAAAGAAGATGTTACTTCGTCAGATAACATGAAGACGGAGATGTTGCTCGTAGCTTGTCTAAGGTCTGAAGGATTAATGTACTGTCGTGTATACAATACAAAAGTGGTATCTGCTGGTGAAGAAAGCAAAATTATTATCACAAGTTTCGCTTGTGAGGTGGCAGATCACCGAGCTGTGAAACGGTCGGGAATAATGGTAGACCTCCCGAGGTGGAGCCCGCAGCTGAGCACAGCAAGTAGGCGAGAGTGCATAGCAGGGCTGCAGTTTGCAGCAGTAAATCAGGGTTCGCGGTACGGCTCGTAAAGCCGCGCCATCTATTCCGGGCTCTCCGCTGGGCACGCGCCTCGTAAAGTCGGCGAGCTACCAAAACAAACAGATCTGCCTCAGCCTTTTGCGGGCGAACCTCTCGGTCCACCGGGAAGATTTACGAACACTGCTCCAGTACGCATATAGCGCTGTGTTCACGAGCTAAGCTATTGTTAACGTAGGTGCCGCACTGCTTGTTCAGCTCGCAGTTACTGTGCTGGTAGAGCTTTATCACATCGAATGACACCACCAGACATTATTATCGTCAGTGACACTTACCTCCAAAGTTTCATTGTGAAGCGAGACAGGCGTGATCGACTCGGTTCAGCAGGGTTGAGCTATCCTTTACGGATAAAGTAATCTCTGCATATTTTGGAGGGGGAGGATCATCTTCCGAAGAACTGAACCTTGCGACAATTGCGTCTAGGAATGGGTAATAAACAAATTTTCGATAAATATCGTATCTATATTTACAAAGAATATCGATATATATCAGCCTAATTTCGCATTCAGCTAAAGTGTTGTTGAGAGTGCTGAACAGAAGGCTATATGGAAGTTAGATGGATTGGAGAAGAACAGTTTGGATTCAGGATAGGAAAAGGAAAAAGAGATGCTATCGGCCTGTTAAGAATCATAGAGGAAAGATATATTGAGAAAGGAAAATATATTTATGCCGTCTTTGTTGGCTTGGAAAAAGCTTTTGATAGGTTGCAATGGATAAAGCTGATGGATATCTTGAAGAGGAAAGGTGTAGAATGGAAGGAGAGAAGGTTGATGCAGAACCTATATTTACAACAGAAAGTACGAATAAATATCGGAAACGAGATGTCAGGAGAAAGCAGCATTGGGAGAGGAGTAAGACACGGTTGTTGCCTTTCACCATTATCGTTCAATTTATACCTGGAAGAAATTATTGGAAAATTCTTAAGTGGAAAAAGAGGAGTGCTTATTGGAGGCAAGAGAATAGAGTGCATACGATTTGCTGATGATATGGTCTTGTTGGCAGAAAGCAAACAAACTTTAAACAGAATGCTGAAAGATCTAGACGAAGATTGTGAAGAGTTTGGAATGAAAATTAATGCAGCAAAAACTAATAGTGAATGGAAAAGAAAGGAAAATAATAAACATTAAGTTAGGTAGAGCTGATATCAGTCAAGTAAGATCATTCAAATATCTTGGTAGTACGATCACCGAAGATTTGAGATGCCACCAAGAGATAAAAACTCGCTTTGAAGTAGCGAAGGAAGCATTTAATAGGAAAAGGCAGATACTAACTGGAAAAATAGACAAAGCACTGAGGAAAATACTTGGACAATGTTTTGTATGGAGTGTGGCTTTTTATGGGGCGGAGACGTGGACACTGAGGCGAGAAGATGAAAAATGGTTAGAAGCGTTTGAGATGTGGATGTGGAGGAGAATAGAGAGGATAAGCTGGGAGGATAAAATAAGTATGTTGGGTTAGTGAAAGGAGAAAAATACTCGAAGTCAAAAAGAGAGAAAGAAGAACTGGATGGGACACTTACTGAGAGGGGACTGATAAAAGACTCCTTGGAAGGTCCTGTTTGAGGGAGGAGAATAAGAGGAAGAAGGAAGTGCAAAATTACAGGCAACATCAAGGAAAACGGCAACTACATGGACCTTAAGAGAAAGGCAGATGACAGAAGAGCATGGAGAGTAGCCAAGTGAAGTGAAAACCTGTCCTAGGGCAGAAAACTGATGATGATGATGATGATTGATGTATATATTTATATTTATATTAGTGTTAATGAAGAAATAAAATATTATGTAGTGGTTTAAATAACGAATTCCCTGTAATTAGATTTATCAAAAATAAATTGATGATACCGGAAATCGTAACCAAAAACAAATATATACAATCCAGACATATTCAGCTTTTTTTTTTCTTTTTTTTTTTTTTAATCGCATTTGGCCGTGTTAGCCATACAGCCAGCTAAACGTATTTGCCTCTCTTACTATGTGTAGCCTTCATATCAGTGTGAAATTTTTTCCTCTTTTGTAAGGACGACACAAGACAAACACAACACATAATTATAACCACCCATTCCCAAGGCCGGAATCAAACCGACGACTCCTGCAACATGAAGAAAGCACGCTATCCCTAAGCTGAGGGGGTTGGCGATATTCATGTCTCGTGTAACTATTATTTTCACAGTAAATTAAACACCAATGTTAGTAATGCTCAATTCTTCTGATTCAGTTATTCCGTTTATTTACTGCATTCAAGAAAACTGAAAAACTAAATATTCGAAGTCAAAATATTAAACAGAATTTTAAGTTAAGTCAGTCGATTTTTTTTCAGTATTTTGCGCAAAGAGTTAACGTCTCAATCACCGGGTGATCTGTATCTCATAATTTTATATATAGAAATGTATTTAATCATTCCCTTTGTACCTCGGTACATATAAGTCATTTGCTATTTCCGCAGATTTTAATTGGGAAAGTTAGCTCGAAAAATTTGAAAACATCACCCAAATTGCTGCGGTTGTTTTTACGCAGTTGCCGTTCAAATAATGAGACACAAACAGCTTGCTTACAGATTTATAATAGTGTAGATAACACGAGTCCAAAAATAAAAAAAATAGGGTCAACAACCAGGGTATACGATAATTCTCGAATATTTTTATTTTAAACAAAATAACCGATTCACAGAGAACTCCACTGGTTTCGTCCTAGTATGTGTTTTGTTACCTTGGTGGCACAAACTGAATACATTATAGTGATTACCTAAACGGTTTCTTGAAAGCAACCAGAAAACAGCACGGCCATTTTGACTGCTTCTTCATTCTGATGTCTAGCCTGCAGGTGTTCAAATATCTTATTCTAAACTAGTTTGTAATGAGAAACGTACCTGATATCCTAGGTAGATTAACACGGATCAGAATTTTAAGACGCGAGTTTGGTTCGGTAACTATACTCTCTTCCTTTTGTTTATAAACAATATAAAACATCACACAGAAGCCAAGCTCAAACTGAAACTGCTGTATTTCGTTCCTTGGAGGCGTTGGCTGTCGTACGTCACTCCCGGAGATCGTTACAACTAGTTACACAGCCGATAGCGAAGATAACGCCTTGAGATTCCCCTGCCTGTTGTGTGTGGAGCCGAACGGTATTCGTTTTCAATAATCAAGGTGTCAAGTGATGTGGGCCAGCGGTGATTTGTCCGGTAACGGTTCCAGCTCGAGATGGGGCGGTGATAACAGAGTCAGGTGTCGGTGGTCCATAAACAAGATCAGGACACGGCGTAACGCATCGCCTCCCACCTCACCAACTCGCAGCACACGCAATGATGTGTCCAAACGTCACCTGTTCACTGCTCTCAGCTAATCATAAAAACTTGGCTTCGCTGGGTCTTTGGTGCCCCAAAATTTACATAAATTTTCATTTTCACCATATCCAGAGATGATTTCTTCATTTATTTCTCCTAGTGGCATTTAAAAAGTGTGGATCCACTGACAAGCAGTAGTAACCATGATTCCTGCATAAACCATTTTCTTAGGTGTAGAACATTGATGAGAAACCAGATTTCAAAAATGTTGTACAGACACAGTACTGCAAGAGTATCTAGTGAACCATCTGGATGACCTCTATTTGAGGATAGCAATGTCATCCTCCGTAATCCACGCAGTTTTGTAATTCTTTGTCCTGTCTAAACCTATTGATCCTGTCGGCAATGTGAATTGATTATGATCTATTATTCAAATCCGAAATTTAAACGGAAGTTGGATTGATCACTGACTTGGACGCTTTTGAGGTTAGGGAGCGTCCATAAACCACATAGCTGCGTCCTGTGAACACCCCCCCTCCCCCCATGTAGCCCGACGTGGTTTTTTCCTCTACCATCCTCCCCCTTGAGTGGCACGTTACTTTTTTCCCTATTAATATCAGAAGATATTTTATACTGTTTTCTCTTGTCAGGCTATGGTAAATTACATAGGTACATAATTAAATGATGGAAATAAATATTTACCCGCTGTTGTGTGTTTTGTACCTTACTTCAACTGTGACAAATAATATGAAGGAGAAGCTACGTATCTTTGCTCGGGAACTCCTCTCCCCCTTCTCTCTCCACGTAGCTCAGTGTAGGTTTCCAGCCAACCCCTCCCCCACTGGACCGTGTCACGTAGTTTATGGACGCTCCTTTAAGAAGAAGAATCTGTTTATAGAACACTATATGTCTGCTGACTCATGGATATCTCATAAAGCAAATTCTGAGTGGTTTATCTTCATTATTATATAAATGTCTGATCTTTATGTTTAATCACATACCTGAGTCTGAAGTAAGTAAACTAGTAATTTCTAGGAATTGCAGTACGACTAAGAAAAACCACATCCGTTACTCCTACGATTCTTAACCGTTAAATTGAAAATAACTCCCTGGAACATTTCAGAACTATTAATCTCGTAATTAAAACGTTTTCGGCTTTTTATTTCTGAATCCCGAACAGCTGATAAAATATAGGAGCTGCAAGGCTCTTTCTTCTGCAGTAGGCTGTGTTCTTTAGCGAGGAAGTGAGCGAAGATTTAATCTTAGCGTTGGTGCAGGTGGAGAGAAATTTAATGAGCTGCAGATAAGGAGGCACGCGTCACTGTTCAAGGTGACGCTAACAAATATAATAATAGTTTTAAAGGCACGTTTCTAGTAACACAACCCGGAATCCACATATTACGCAAGTAATAATACAAATAAATGTACTCCACAAACTGTGGTAATACGATAATACAAAACAAAAAATTCGATAGGCAATCTAATATATTTACAAATATCGTCTCTTACATTCTTGGTAAACAAGGTGCTCAAATATTTCTTTTGTCCACTTTCTATACTTTTATTTATTTATTTATTGCTTTACGCCTCGCCGAAGGCTAAAGTCATTAGAGGCGGGATGGGACTAGGGACAAGTAATGGGAAGGAATTCGGTCATGGCCTTTTTGAAGGAAGTATCCCGACATTCACCTGGAGTGTTTTGGGGAAACCATGGAAAACCCAAATGTGGATACCTGGACGGGGATTCGAACCCACGTCCTCCCGAATGCGAAGCCAGAACGTTAATCGATCACCCACCACGCTCGGTTTGTCCACTTTCATTTATTGTTATGCCTATTAGCACGTTGTTCAAGTGAAATGCAAACAGCCAGTTTATCCCTAAAGGTTAACGTACCGAACACGGGGAGGTAGTTAAAACGAGCCCATTACAAAATGCCATGCAGGGATGGAAGTGAAAAAGTCAGAACACGAACAAGGAACTTATTCATGTAAAAGACAATGAGCAGACTAATAAATTGGAAACAGATGCTAAAGAAATTATGACGGAATTGACACATTTGTTTGGGCCTCGGCTAGGGACGCCATTATTGTTGCTTGCTCAAGAGATGCGAAAGCAAGGAAGATCTCGTGAGTAAGCAGACTTCCACCCGCAACATAGCCTCTCGCCTATTAGGAGCGCCAAAGGCTCCGCGCGTTTCTGTTTGAATGCGAGGCTAATGGGCGATAGTCTCACGACCCACGCCGGCACCACGAGACGGGACTTGCCGGCCTACCGTCGCTGGATGACGACGTGGGCCCGCCAGCCGCTGCTGCCGCCACCACCAGGTGCTTCGCAAGTCTCAAACCAGGCGACCTCGCCATGAACAGAAGACCCCGCCTGCAAAGTGCGTGTGCAACTGCGTGTTCGTGCAGTGATCGTTTTACTCCGCCCATCCGGCCGGTTGTGTCTAAGCTCTGGGAAATTCGTTTTCCGTGTGCCCGCCGCGCTTTCCGAACCCGGTCAATCCATGACGCCTGACCCAACTGCCGCCTGACGCTGGTAATGTTAGAAATATCGCGACCACTGTGATTCGTGTACCCCACCCAGAAAGCACCCTGAACCTATTAACATAAGCCAACTGTAGACGGCCTCCGCTACATTCTCATCCTTGCGGAGCCGTTTTGCGAGAGGTCTCACGCTCTCGCCGACAGTTCGTTTCAGCTAGTCGTGGCATATATTTGACTGAGAACAATATCTTTGATGCGATTTAACCTTGTACCGATTATAATCATATGTTTTCTTGTTTGTTTGAATCAGAATGTACTAGTTATGGCGCCCATAATTTTCATGTAATTACTAGAATCCTTTGTATAGAATTAAAGTTTGTAAGTGTAGTTTTTTATGTAATTATTGGAATAGGATAAGAAAACCTTTATATCCCAAGTATAAAAGTTAACTTTTTACAGTTCTGGTCCATCCTTATCGGTGTGATCGCTCCATCAAAACGTCCGTTTCACAGCTTCATCATTACAAGTGTGAGGTTCATTATTCTCGATTATTAATATGATTAATTCTCTTCACTGAATGGTGCATCACAGTGTTAAATGAAATGGAAAGTTTCCTTGCGGTTAAATGTTATCTATTGAATGCACGTGTGTCGTATTTTCTAAGTGTGTGACATCCTTTATAATCATAAGCAACGTCATTCAATGTTTATAACTCCTTCAGTACCTATAGCTATGTATTTAGTGGATAGGATATAAGCCCTGTGGTTGAAACTGCAAAGTACAAGATTTCGTGGTTTTCGCTTCTGTCATGTTAATTTCTACAAATACTCCAGGAGATATTACGCTGCGTCCATTTTTACACGTACTCCATTATCCTCAAAAATTTGACAACCGTTCAGGTTTATCTTCATGAAAGGAAACGCATACCGAGTATAAAGTAAAACCAGTTTTTTTTCGTATATTAGCGTTTTACAACATGTCCAAGTTGGGATTGTTAATCCCGGGAGCGGAATTCGGTCAAGGTATAGGAATGAATTCCCAGGTACCATCTCGGCATTCGTCTGAAGTGATTTAGAGAAATGATTGAAAATCGAAATAGGATTTGTGTATCGGGATCTAACCCAGTCTCAAAAGTTATACCTGTCACACATCGGGTCAAGTCGTAGACTTTGCTCGAGCATTGGAGGAATCTGGAGTGGAGGGTACAATGGACGCAGTTGAACCATAGTCGATCAGCATAATGACTGTGATATGTAGCCTGGATGTTTTCACGTACGTAACATTAAATAAAAATGTGTAAATACTTTTTGGGGGGCGAAAAGGAATAACTGTGAAAACAGTTTTCTAAGATGTTACTAATGTTACTATATTATAATTTTGCATCAGTCTTAAGTTAGCTACGATTAATAAGCGCTCTAGTAATCCAAGTAGTAAGGTGCATGAATGGGGTTCATAAAGAATCACTTCGTATCACCAACTTGGCTGGAATTTCTTGTTAGATCTTAAAGGGCCTTCATTGATCCAGGAGCTTAGTGGCAAGGTTGAAGATTGAAAGGTCTCCTGTTTCTTTCAAAACTTTTGTAGCCTCTAACCCTACTCTTATTACTGGCACAGGTTACTTTCTTTCTCTCAGTAAACTATGAACAATTCATAATTCAGCTGTAGGTCCCATAGTAAAGGATTTGATCTTTCATCTATGACAATGAATGGCTTGGTGTGGGTAGATCCCGACAACCTTCTTATTTTGGACGAAACTAATTTTCAACCTGACCTTTACCTTGTTTGTATATCTAAAGTATGAAGTGAAAGCTCGGATTTGCCCATTTTACGTTAAACTGTAAGGGTGGTATTAATACGATACGATAGAGATGTAAGTTGCACCAGTGTCACTCGATTGTTAAGGTCACATGAAACTTATTTGACGGTAGTAAATGGGTAACCGTATGTACGAGGTAGTTAATTTAAATTTTTTGCTACCTCCTCGCCGACAGGTGAGATGCTGGCAGATGAGCAGGCAGACGGTATCGCAGCTGCCGACTATTCCTGGAGGCAGCTGGAGCCGCGGACAATGGCTGGACAAGCGGCCCACTCACACACCACATTAAATTAAGCTTTGTCTACCGTACCCGTAAAAATGCAACTTCGTTTACTGAAATAAGTCGGCGTGCATATGTTCCTGAGGCCCGTGACATTTATCACGCCATGTCTCGACAAAGCTCTAAGGAGTTTCTGTCGTACGCTACAAGGTTTACAACGTTGGATCGTTTCTTGTTACTAACTTCATGATCAGAACAAAAACAATAGTGCTGAATTTATGTTTACAAATTGTAACTATTTTGCTGTTTTTTGGTAACTCGGAAATTGTGTGTGAGAGAAATGGGTGCCCCTCAGGAGCATAGAAACTGTCTGCTGGTTTCCAGAAATGTCATCCTAATAATGACTAACCAAATGTATAATTTCAAAAACATTTTAACTTTTATTTTATTTCATTAATTTCGTAGAAATCATGAGGCACGAGTTGTTTAAGGCAAAGAATGGAAAGGAATTCGACCATGACCTCTTGAAGGAACCATCCCGACATTCGCCTGGAGTGATTTAAGAAAACTATTGAATGCCGAAATCTGCACGACCAAATGCCAGCTGCCAGTGTTAAGTAGCTAGTGTTTCAAGATGATCTCCGTCGTGGTAACTGTAACTCCGTTATCCTTACCTGAAGAAATTTTTCGTAAGGGTTCAAGACATCTCTGTACAGCTGCAGCCGCTTTGAGTCGACGAAAAATAGTCACCATCGATTAATAGTTGGTGTTCTTGGTAAAGAAATAAGTCGTATGAAGTCATATTTGACAAACTATTAATATTTATTATCATTTAATTATGACATCGCCAAATAATTTTGTGTATGTGTGTATTCTATTAATTAAAAAGGCATCTCGAACTGCGTATTGTAAGCTGCTTTTTCATTTTAGCCTTGCTAGTAGCCAATGAAAAACAAATGCCAGTTTTTATAAATACAAGGCAATGAGGCACAGTTGCGCTGGAAGTTGGCTCTCTCGTGCACTCCCTGGAGTACTGCATGCTGATACAGTCGCCAAACAATGCTGCTGGCCGTATTGAGAGCTTCCGGATGGTGTGGATCGGTACTCCGGCGTTTTGTGTGGGCCCCTGCACGGAGGGGGACGCGAATCACCCCATCCACCGTTTGGCGTACCCCCTGAGTCATCGCACATTACACAACTGTTGCGCTGTATTGCGTGAGAGTTGACTTATTGACGGGAAATGAGCAACAGGCAGTGCGTAAAAGCTATTACGTCAACAGAGATTAGTGGTGATTTAATTAAACAGACAAAAATTTATTTTCGTCAATTTTTAAACTGCAACAGACAGACATAATTTGTATGTCGATTTAAAAATGGTTTAAGCTCTTACAGAAAGTTATTATATCGAAATTATCACATATACAAAAATTATTTTTACATTGGTACAAAACTACGTCACAAGTAGAATTCAACAGTTAGTTGACGTAACTATGAAAATCAACACATTAAGAAAACAACTGTTGTGGTAAATTATGACTACAAAATCAGAATCCACGCAAGAAACCCCCTTTAAAAAAAAAAAAAAAAAATCAGCGTGCTAACGTTTATTCGAAATAACGACGGTTGTCCTCAAAGAAATACTGGAGCGTTAATTTTCATCAAAAAGAAAAAAAAAAAAACCTTCTCGACACAAACTTTAATGCAATGACGACCCGATTGTGAGACATAAATGAAGTTTTAATAATTAATAAATAGCTCAATGGATAATAATTGGGAGCAATAAAGGTTAAATATGAATTACATGCAGTACTCGGTTGTTATACAGCACAGAAACAGGCTGCCCAGCTGTATATTATTCTTCTAGTTTTTGAACTGATTACGTTTTTACTACAAATTACTCTTTTCAATCAATACATTTATCAAAAAGTTTCAAGCACATAGTACCAAATGCCTAACACTTAACTGATAAGCCACTTATTCGTTTTAATCTCCTTTTGTGCTTATGAACCATAAACATGTGCGCTTTTAACAAGATCAGTGTGTATAACTATGATATAGTTAAAACACTACCTGTGTCAAAAAGAGGTTACAGTAGTTAGGGAATAACCAGTGTTTGCATTAAAATGTTTGTGGTGTACCTATAAGTATTCGATAAACATTCCATACATGTTATTTTAAGAGATAAGTAATTGTGTTGTGCTCTTATGAAGTCCAACACACAAAACTTATGGAGAGGTTTTTGTGAATCAATCCACGGAAATGTCTGGATGGTTACTCAAAGGGCCGCGGCCCAATTTTTCTCCACTGATTTGCATCAATCATTTCAGGGCTGTAATGACCAAGATATCGACAAGCCGTAAAGCCATACAATAAGGTCAACGAGGTCATTGATGCCGGATGAGCCAGTAGCCCTTATGAAGGAATCATAGTGATCTCGGAAAACCATTGAAAACCAAAATCGAGATAACCAGACGCGGAATCGAACCTACCTTCTCTCTACATACAAGTAGTGTTGTAAAAAAACATGAAAAAAAACTGTGAAAAAAACATGTTTTTTTTCTGGGACATGTTTTTTTTTCATAACTACTAAATTTCATACTGTTTAAGGCATTTATCGTTTAATATGACTGTTTTAGAGTTTATACTAAATACTTATCTTAATTTTTAAATCTACTATATTTTTCTGGTTCAGCAGGAAAAAAAATTACAAAAATATTGGCAACATTGACTGAAGTATTCTTTTAGGAACGGGGATTTTCCGAATAGGCTAGGTTGCACGAGAAGGAATCCCTGTTGTTTGGATTGATACTCACTATTTGAACTAGTGCTGCCAGCCTTACAAATTTATCTGTATATCAAAAAATTAGGAATTTTAAATTTATCAACGGTTTTTTTGCCTCTTTTTATTACTTATTTTGCTTCCTTAAACTCGGATACTTGTTAAACTCGCAGCATATAGTGATACTGAGTCATTAAATTGTCAGTTATTATGAATAATTTCCTTGCAACCGTTGGTATAAACCAACGATTGAAAAGAAATAAAGCTCCTATTTTGTATGATAATAGATTTAAATTCAAACTTAAAAGACCTTAATATGTAACTCTCGGCGCAGTCTTTATGCACAGTGCTTACTTTGCTCACAATTTAAAATTGCAATCAAAACCTTTTGTGTACAATACAACCAGTAAAATAAAACTACTTCTGAAGTTATGGATCTAGAGGAGACAGAAGAAGAAACAGAAAATTCAGATTCCGACCGCACTAGTGTTGGTGTTACTGATACTAGTGAATGTGGTACTGACCAAGAGGATGTTACTTATATAGATACATTTATGAATCATTATCAGACATTATATGATTTAGTAAGATTTAAAACACACATGTAAAATGTAACTTCCGTAAATAAAACTATAATTTATCAAATATATTGTTTTCTGAAAAAAAAAAGTTAGAAAAAAAAAACAGGGTGCTAGGTTTTGTTTCATGTTTTTTTCACAAATCTGAAAAAAAATAATTTTTCTTCAGTTTGCAACACTACATACAAGGCTCAGTGTTTAAAGATTATCCCCGAAGAACTTGTTTATTCTTCAATACATGCAGAAATATATTTGTAATGTACCAGGGAAAACATGGTTACACATTAATCCGGGTCGACAGGTAATCGTAAAGTCGCCAAAAAAAAAAGTTTCTTTTTGAAGCGCCAATGAGACTATTCATTTATTATTCTAAACATACCTTGATGTCGGTGGCAACAGAAAGAGGACCCTCACTAACGGAGGCCAAGGAAAAATTAATTTAATACTTAAAGGAATGCAGAAACTTTAGAACTTTGCAGACAACCTAATGCAACCTAAATATTGGCTTTAAGGTATCGATTTGGACTCCACTTTGTTTGTTGGTGTAGTACTCGAATTGTTGTAGGCTTGCTGAAGGTTCGTATAGAGATGCGACGTGTTGCAGCGCCTCGTGAACCAGGAACACATGGGGCGTGTCCGCTCGTTGCTGGCACGTGCCTCCTGTCACAGTGTCTGAAAGGGTGCCGGGGAAGCCAGGGCAGCTGTCACGGACTACACCTGGGTACTCCTGTGTAAACACGCTTCTCCAGCAAGCCACTCCCGGATTAGTTGTACCAGGACGTTACCATCAGAATGAACCCGTCTAACGCCGTAAAGAAAATCACTGTGAACAGATTCGAAAGCCTCTCAAAGCTGTGCACCATTGACGGCGGTTAAGATTTTCAGTCGAGTTGTTATGATACTAGTTACAAAGAAACGCAAACCTAACACTTGAAAAATGACTGAATTATTTTAACTATATTTATAAAGTTATTTCCTTGTTTAATGCATTTCTCAATTACTTATGGCACTGAGTTAATCTCTTCTAAATGTATTGAACATCATAAATTATCTGCATCATATATTCTAACACCTCCTTCGAATATTCCTTCAATTAACAATTTTAAAAAAGATATCTAGCATACCCTAAAACACCAATCATTTTTTGTGACATACCTCAAAACACGGGTTTTTTGTACTTTATTTGTCATATTAATTTTTAACATCTGTTTGCAGAACCATATTTAAAAAAACTTCCAAAATATTTCTAAAGCCCAAGCTTTTCTTCCATAAAATACTGCATATATAAATTTTTACAAAATATGTTATAGATGCTAGATGTGTCTGACACCAAATTTTTTTTTCTTTTTGAAGGAATCTCTGTTTTCTGGTGCTATTCTGTTTTAGAGAATGTTCTTCGGCTATCTGTTGTGTTTTTAGTTCCTAAATAACTCAATTCTGTGACTTCTAGGGCATTTTATCCAATCTACCCTTTTCGCCAAATTTCGTAACTTTGTCTTGGCTCATGTTTGGTCAAAATTCTTTAAGTGTTTTGTTCACGCCTTTCAGTAATTGATTGTCATCACTTTCGTTAACAGTATAATATCAACAGCAATGTTAAAATTTTTCTGTTACTTTTTCGATAACTTATTCTCTATGTAAGTGGAACATTTGAATGAATGAACTGTATCTTTGCGTCACACTTTTTTTAAAATTATGCTTGTCTTTTATGATTCTCACCATCATTGTAGGCAGGTGATTGTTAATACATTATAAATTATACTATAATCTATATATTTTAGACATTAATTCTTCAAAAACATTATCAAAAGCTATTTCTATGTCGAAAAAAGTCATAAAAGTATACTTGTTTCTCTTGATTGGTCCTTCCAATATTAGTCTTTATGACCGGTAGCTTTTCCAATACTATAGTTTTACTTAAAACTTATTCTATTCATTTGTATAGTTAGTTAGAAATTATAAAAATCTAACGTCTGACTTACTGTATGATAATTCTCACAACTTTTTGCTTGTACTTTAATCGACAGTGTGGAGATGATACTTACTTATATTAAAATCAGTTGGAATCCCTCTTGTGTGATTTGTCGTTTCAGATCAGCTTCTTTGTACAGCGTTTCTTTATCAGCTTTGATTATCTGTCCCTTGGGCGGTCTGATGGCTCAGTGGTTAACGCGTCTGACTGGAGATCAAAAGGTCGCCGGTTCGAATCCCTGTCACGGCGGGGATTTTCATAGGCACTTAACCCGACCTTCACCTCTTGCACAGCTTGCTGCGTGATGTGAAATATGCTAGAACGCTTGCTTGGTTCGGGTTCCACGTTAAACTGTAGGTCCCCTGTACCCCGCAGGATTGTCTGGTTAGGTTAAGGCGGCTACTACAGGGGCGGAATGCACAGCCAGTAGAAACCCCGTCAGCAGGTCATTACGACCACAAGGAATTATTATTATTATCTCTCCCTTCAGTATATTCCTTTTTCGACAGGTAGATAATGAAAGAAACAATGAGAATAAGGAAGGAATCTGATGTAAAACCATGGAAAGGGAAATTAATATCAGACGCAATTACTGTTTTAATTTTACCAATTATTAGCAATGTCATTAAAAATAAATAAATCTTTTGTCTTTATATTTATACCAGTAAACGGGTTTCATTCCTCCCAGGGGAAGCACAGGAGTCGGAATTGTGGAGGGCCCCAAGGACCCTCTTAAAGGAACCAATCCCGCATTGGACAGGAATTATTTCGGGAAATCACGGAAAACTGAAATCAGGAGGTCCGGATGGATTTGAAACCAAGTTGTCCCAAATTTCAGTCAGAGTTATATCGTTTATCCACCTGGTCATCATCCAAGAGCATTTGCTGCTTATACTTCTTAAACAGTTTATAGAGAAGGTTTTGTCTGTTGACATTTCCTTCAGGCTTTACAAGATTCGTGACTTTTCATTTGGTATGTCTTATTGGTTGCTCAGGTCGGTTTAGTTGTTTGTCAGGATTGACAGAGGCCTCTTGTGCTTGTCTTGCATTGGGTTGTATTGTCCTAAGTTGGCAATTAAGGGGTTGATGGAGTTTCTGGAAGCTCGATAGAAAGAACGTGTGATATGTGCTATCCTTTCTTCAAGCATCGGAATACCTGCGGCCTCATTCAAGTCGGCTGTGGGAAACCGGGGAGGCACATGAAGTGCTCGCCGAAGCGCACACTTTTGCATCGTCTGTGACCTTTTTATCGCTGACCTGGAGGCATAGCCCCATACGGGACGCTCACTCCGGTGCTGGCTGCCAGTGCGCTGTCCGTATTTAGTATAGGGTACAGCTCCCTCAGCTTCATTGCGGCTTTGAGTCGGGTAGGTTCCTGTGGTTTTCTATATATCCTACGTGGCAAACACTTCAAATGCGAGCAGCAACTTACGTTTCGTTGACCGCGATTGTGTATGTCGATTTAGATGGACGGGATTCGTGGAAATACTGCCTCTAGGATTTGTTATAGGGTTTCGAATAATGTAGATTCCGTAGACAGTGGAGTAAAATAGCGTATTGCTGAGAAATCTAAGATATATATTTCCACAAATTAGTATAAAATTTTTAATTAACTCTGTGATTCACACAAAAACTACTGATCGAATTTAGTTATTCATTTTTGTTGTTGTTGTTGTTGTTTGTTGTTGCTGTTTGTTGTTGTTGGTTTTTTTATACTGGCGAAAACTGTCATATATTCACTTAAGAGAAGTGTAAGTACTTTAAACTAAACATCAACATGAACCAAGTTTCGGGCAGCAGCTAGCTTTCAAATAACAGTATTGCAACGGTTATGTCATATTTTGAGGAATCATGCTCAAATCTTGTTAGCGAACAGATTTAAGTTTCTCACGGTTTTCAAAAAGTTGGCAGCAATGGAATTCACTATTAATTAATGTTGATTGAATGATGTTTTACAGATTACAAATGTTTGTATTAAACGTAGTACCAACAGGTAAATAATTGGGCGCGTGCTTGAGACCATGAGATAACATTCTTGCCAAAAGCGTTATTTTATTAATACATTGTGGTAAGTAGAAAAGATGCATTATTCACTTTTACTATAACAAAACGGTCCTCTTCTGTTTATTGATTTATGTTGCTCATCATTAATGATAAATTATGCACAATTGAGAACAATTTCTATGCACAAAAAAAACTCAAAGAAAAGTAAGCTGAGACTTAAAATATCGAGTTCTGTTAAGATTGCATGTTTATTAGTTTATTTTGAACTAAAGTATTTGAACTGAAATATTTTTTATTCCGTCAACATTCCTACATTTTTTCCACACATTGGCAGCGTCATTAAATAAATCTTCTGGGGACTGATTTCTGGTAAAGAAGTGATACGCAGTGTTGCAGTGTCGAGTAATCGCACTTTGGCGTTAAGATCTCATCAGTATTTCACTATTTTCCAAAATTTATTTACGCAAATTTGGGTTGATTGATTATTGTGGTGCATGAATAATACTTTTTGGAAAATAATTTCAGTCCTTTCACCACTAAAATCACAAACCTTTTAGAATGTAGATAATTTAGAAAGGCTTAGCATAGTGCAGTCGGTAATCAAATGGCATGAAACGGCATTATTGTCAGTTAAACAAACAAAACAAAACCAAAAAATGCATGCCAGTGATTTATACGCACGACAGCTAAGAATAAACCAACTACACAAAAATTATCACGAGTTACAACTGAGCTTATACTGTTAATGTGTCTAGAAACAGTAATCGAGCATGGTGGTGTAACGGCTAGCGTTCTGGCCTCGCATTTGGGAGGACGGCGGTTCGAATCCCCGTCCGGGCATCCAGATTTGGGTTTTCCATGGTTTCCCAAATCACTCCAGGCAAATGCTGGGATGCTTACTTCAAAAAGCCATGGCCGAATTCCTTCCCATTCCTTGCCCCCCATCCTTTCCAGTCTCTAAAGACCTCGCTGTTAGAGAGACGTTAAGTAGATAAAAAAAAATAGAAACAGTAAATTCATTAAGAAAGAAAAACGCAGAAGTTTCACGACACTGCTCAAACAGAATCCAATGCCAAAGTTGTTGAGAACATGAGAATTGTTATTGAATCAGTTACTCTATTCTTTGCGGCAAATGTGGAAACGTTTATCTGCAGACATTGTTGATAGGAACTCTTATGAAATGATGATAAACACAAAGCATTAGATGTCATACATAAAGTGAGACTAAAGATGAAAAAGAATGGACAGCATGATTATCATTCCACTTTAATGGTACCTCTATCGAATAGATAGAACAATGTAGTTATAAACACAGATTGCTTTCAGAAAGTATATGAAATCGAAGTAATTTATTCAAAACATTCCAGAAAGATAGAAGAATAATGTGGAAGAAGAAGTACGAGTAAATTTAATGTAATGGAAAAAATAATCGTAAGGCAAATGACAATTAGACTGTCTTTTCAAACGCCTCGCATTCGGGAGGACGGCGGTTCGAATCCCCGTCCGGGCATCCAGATTTGGGTTTTCCATGGTTTCCACAAATCACTCCAGGCAAATGCCGGGATGCTTCCTTCAAAAGGCCATGGCCGAATTCCTTCCCATTCCTTGCCCCATCCTTGCCCCCCATCCTTGCTCCCCATCCTTGCCCCCCATCCTTTCCCGTCTCTAAAAGACCTCGATGTTAAAAAAAGAAGTAAAGCAGTTAAAAAAAAAACTGTCTTTTCAAAATTCCGTAAGCTTAAATTTACCTTGTTTAACGTATCATATTTCCATTTTTAACATTGCTTACCGCAAGTCACTGTCTAGAAGTTCATTAATTTTACATAAAATCCTTCGCTTCAGCAGTAAAGTTTATTTTTTCATTTATTAAAAAAAATCCTGACGGTTTCATGTTCGCTACGAAAAATAGATTAGTATATCTGGCTATTTACGAACGGAGTAACTCTCTGTTCAAATAATAATATAATTTTTTCTGGCTTTAATAATCTAATTTATCTAGTTTCAAATTTCCGCACTTAGGCCTCTGCTACTCCCAACCTGAGGTACAAAAGTATTGGTTAAATGGAACTTATAGGTTAAAGTGGAGTTCAATATAGGTGGAAGTAGTATTATAATTTTTTGTTATGGCTTTACGGAAAGTCTACGAAGAGATGGTTAAAATCGGGTAGAGATTGAGAAATTCTGCCCTATTCTTTTAAAGCAATAATTCCTGCATGCTCTTGAAGTAATTTCGGGAAAGTATGAAAAATTGAAATTTAAGACCAGACCGGGGATTGTAACCAAACGACATGTCGGAGAGTTAGTACGTATTATTGGACTCTAGTCTAGTGTACCAGTCAATACTCAGAAACATATCAGTGAGCACCGGATTTCCAGTTTCGTGAGAATTGCTTGGTATTATTTCGTTTATAGGAAATATATTGTGAAAGAGAAAATAAGGACTGTCCATCAATAACCTCTCAAGTGGTATTTGAGGTTATACCTTCCAAAATGTTGCTCTATTGTACCCCTTAAATCCCTCCCTGAATCAGATTACTGTATACATACCTGTAAACGTACTTGCTGTCGGTGGGGGTGGTGACCTGACGGAGTCTCAAGGCCAGGCGTGCTGAAGACGCCGACACGCGACGCGACGCAGCCTGCCCGCCAGGTGCCCGCCGCACAGTGGCACGCGCCGCGTCGCGTCGCGCCGCCTTTACGAGCCCGCCTAGACCAGCCTTAATTAAACTCGCTCCACTCTTTTGTGCCGCGCGTGCGGGCTCACGCGGGCGTAATTTATTCTAATGGGTATTTTGTCTACCGTAAAACTCAGACTCGTAAACTAATTCAAATTAAATTTTTTATAGCGCCGTCGGTGTGGGGTTGTTTTGAAACTCGCGTTCTGTATTGTGCATAGTCTTTGTTTCGGCAGATTACGGCTCTTCCGAGAATCGGTGCTTCTTCTGCATCAAGGCCAAATACGGGTTCAAGTGCCTCCATCTCGTATATTCAAGTGAGAACATGCATTGAGCCAGTACAGCTTGAAGATAATAACATGCAGCTACGAAAGTGTTGCACGATATTCAATGTTGAATAATGGTCGGCTTACTATTTCCACCAAAAACATCGAATATAAACTTATACTATTTTATCTCGAGTAAGAATTAATACTTTTCTGTCAAGAAAAATACTAATCCATGTGATCAGTACTTATGTATCGCAAGATGTATGCTGGATAGAAATCGTGAAACAGTATTTTTCCCCAGATTCTACCACAAAGAACCACATGATTCATGAGAGAGGTTAGGGAGGGAGGGAGAGGGAAGAAATGTGTTCCTGCCCGAAGTATAACGGGACCAACCGTAATTCATCTATTGGAGGAATTTCTGTGTTGCCATCTATCTGCAAGAAATGTAACTGATTTTTTTGTGTTATGTGTAGTTTAGGAGGAGAATGAGGACCGTCTCCGTATTCCTAAAGATGATCGCGGAAAACCCCCTAAAACCAAAATAAGGACGGCCGAAAGGGCTCGTGCCTGGTCTCTTTGTACCTCCCCGATCGAGTGTGCGGCGCCTGAGCCCACTCAGTCACACTAGTGAGCTATAACAGTTAATGTTATATTATTTTCTTTTTTGAGCTTAAAAAGGTTCCTCTTTCCCGAAGAATACCATAGATGAATCGTCTCTGTTTTTGTATATCTAAAAATTTAGGAAGCAAGTCTCCTCAAAATTAGATGTCGGCTAAAAGAGGGAATAAAAATTATTTTGATATTGTATTTGTGACTATTCGCACTTTCACCTGATGACGAAACTCCGGTTCGACAGAGATTCCGCTTGTCAATCCATAATCAGACACAATACTATCGAGTTTAAGTGATTGAAGAGCTGCACTAATTCCGCTCAACATCATCAAGGTGCTTGAATACTATTAGTACATAGAAGTGCATAGAAGGCGTGAACGGGTTGTATCCGGCTGTTAGAACCAATGCAAAGGTGTTACAGTCGTAACATAGAGCAGCTGCGCATCGAGGAACTGTCTGACTGATGACCCGTCCGCTCAAATTTACTGAATAACATTCGATAATTTACTCCGATCTTTAGCTTCAATCAAATAATTCTTTAACGAACGTTATGTTGTCCAAACTCATTGATAATGTAATCATGCAAATAAGATTAATTAACGATCGAGACGTCGGAGTAGGATTTTTTTTAATAACAACACAGTTTAAATGACAAAATTTAAGAGAAGTGAGAAATGACATACAATATCTTCCATCTGTAAAATATAGATGGAAACATTCACATCCATCTTTAAATTAAATTTTCCTTGTTAACAAGACATAAAGCGCATCACGTTTATACAGATTCTAGGATAAATACCTAACTTCAGTGAGATTTGAAAATTCAGTGGCCCAGTGCTTAGTTAATGAATATAAACTTACCTATGATACTGGTTTCCACTTACGAAGTTTTATTCGAATAAATATCGTAAATTTATTTAGTCTGACGATCTCAGGAACAAGGTGGGGACTTCATTAGAATCATAAAAAAATTAAAACCAACCATCGGAAGTCACATTTGATTTAAAGTTTTACAGAATTCGATACTACGTATGTAATTACTGCCCATGAGACCTTAAACATAGTTTTGCCTCCTAAGTGATGTAACTACAATTTACCACGCAATCCGCATCCAGTCGTGGCTGCTACCCTAAATACTCGGTAATCCTAGTGGGTAAGGGAGATTTGAGGACATATCTTTCCCTTAAATCAGATTTACGGGGTGTTCCAGAGTATTTTGGTAGACAACAAACGAACCGATTACCTGTTTAAAAATCTGGAAAAATTCGAGCCGAAAACGGGATTCGAACCGAAAACGAAAGCACTTATTCTTTTTCCTTTAGCCTTTAGCTATATAGATAGCCATCTCAATGTTTTTTATATTATTTCCTAAGTTTATTCTAATAAATAACAAAGCGTGGTGCGTGAGCCGTAACGCTCTTGCCTCGCATTCGGGATGACGCGGGTTCCCGAATCACTCCAGGCAAATGCCGGGATGATTTTCTTAAAAGACCATGGCCGAATTCATTCCAATTCTTTGTCTCAATTCCTTTGTCTCCTCTAATGACCTCTACGTTGCTAATGCTGAACAGTACGAACACAATGCTTAATTAAAACCAACTATACCTAAGCCTGATTTGAACAATTTGTCGTCGCAGCGTGGAGCCATCATGGGGGTGGCGCTTCTACGTAGCTGTCGGACGCTAATTATGCACAGAAATTAATATGAGTAACGTAGGACGATAGTTCAGCCCTGGAAGCACAGTGTAAGTCTGAACTTCAGCTGGAAGACTAATTTTGCAGGAATATCGAGAAAGCCGCTATGGAATTGACGATAGGGGAAGTGAAGCAGTCTCTACCGAGGAGTCTGCGCTAGGAAGATGAGTACCGTCAGCTGCAACAAACAGGAGGCGTTCATCTTTGTGGGCGCTTTGAGAGGTCGTCACCGGACACTTTGCGGAGGTCCAGCCAGCTGGGAGGAAGTCCCGTTTGGCCACAGCACTGTCCGACCCACAATGCCAAGCGGACAGCAGCTTCCTTCCTTCCGCCCCGTTATTACGGACGCGCACCCCTCGCCACAATGCGGGGGTGGCACGTGTCCGTTACGTCACCAGACACGCGCCTCACGTGCCAGATGGTGCCCCTCACCTTAAAAAAAGGAAGAGAGATCTGCGATAACATCTTCATCGAGGGGGTGAGTTATGATTCGGGGCCGGAAGTCCGGATTACGCCCTTTAGCTGAGGTAGCGGCTTCTCCTTCGCTTTGAAGAATGGAGCTCACTTGATTGATCGGCGGTGTTGCAACTAAGAACAGAAAAAATATCTTTCTCGGTGTTCAGTTATGATACTTATGAAAAACTTTACAGAAATATTAAATGTTACGAGATCATCCTGTATATTACGCGGCAGTTTTTTAGATGAGATCTTTCCGCAAATACGTTGATTGCTAGTAGCCCTCTTGAATATGGTCTTAACTGACAGTCATCATTAAATGAGCAACGCGACGTCCGACTTTAATGATAAAGCAACCATTCCTTCATTACGACTCTAAATAGTTTTCTTCGTGTCGAAACGTAAAGTCATCAAGGAGCTCTTGCCAGCCTATAACACAAATTTTGTTTCACAGTAACTTTTGATTTTTATCAAATCTACCATCTCGTTTTAAAAGTAAACGGTTTCAAATATCGGATCGACACGAATAAAATTCCAAGAGAATGACTTCAGCCTATTTTGCGAAATGAAACAAATTGCTGGATTCGGGTCCTTGAATAATAATTGGTTTTATAAAGGATAAGATACAAACTCCAAACCCCAATTCATATTTTTTTAAATGCCAAATTGTTGGATGTTTTGCAAAAATAAACAAAAAGTTATGTCACTTTCTCCACACGATATAATCCTGGGCTGGATACGTTTTCATTCATCCTAAATTTACTACAGATAACAAAACCACGTGGTAATGCATACATGAGATTATAAAATCAGGCACAACTTTCAAATAATACTGTAAACGAAACAATAGCTTTTAACAATTGTGTCAATTGAACTACAAATTCATATTAGAAATGGGAGCAAGGATTGTGGATAAAAGTTAAAAATACTCATAATCAATCATATGAATTACATCTCCGTTAGAGACATACTGCAGTAACAAAAAATTGAAACACCTGACATAATGTCAGGCGAATAGTTACCTTCAAAAATACATAGTTCACAGTGTTATATAAATTTGTTTTTTACCATTTATTCTTAAGTATTTACGGCTTGTTGACGTCTATGTCATCACAGTTGTGTGAAGTTTGAGATAACTGAACGAATAGCAATACAGCAATGGGCTTTTGAAAGAACCGTCCCGGCAATCGCATGGAGGATTTTCTAGAGACTATGGAGAACAGAAATACGGAAAGATGGATCGAGGATGGAACCAGCTTCCTCATCAGTACCCGGTCCGATAGATTTGGTTAGGACAAAGACGTTACGCACAGTTCGTTTAGAAATTATACTATACCAATTTCATTTTTCCAAAAAATACTCAACGATAACTGCTAGTTCTTTCTATTCCAAGACTGTTTAATTTTCCTACTACAGTGTGTTTGCAAATGCAACCTCCACCTCAGCCACAAAATCCTGTTATCCCCTTCTATCCTCTTTCTTCAAAGTATCTGCACCATAAGGCGCCGCGCTCCGAATGAAACATTTAACCATTGTTTCCCTTAAACCTTTCACCCTGGAATCATGCATAATTGTTTTCCTATTGAAAGATTGTGAAGCGAATGCACTTTCCTGCTCACAATAGGTATATTTCTTAAGAAATCAAGAAATTTGATTCCACTGTTCTATTATTTCACTACTTACCTCAAGATGTATTTGCTTTTTACCTTCTGTATTTAATGCCACGAACTTTGTCCTACGGATATTAATTTTCTTTCCGAATTCTTCACTGGAATTATTAAAATTATTAATCATTACTATAACATTATTTTCAACTTCAGGTAATGTAATCAGAAAATCTAATACATTATGACTGGTAGACGACACTTTCTAAGCATCATTTTTTAACTGTCAGTCGCACAAACAATCCGTGTCAAGTTATTTCCTTATATTCCCACTCTTCACTCTGTCCCTTTGCCTGACTGTCACATACAAGTTCCCAACGGGCTGCATCGCTCTGAAGAGTTTCTCGTTTACATGGGAAAGCTGAGCTTATCGTGACGTTACAAAATTTGGTCAGTATTCCCGTTCTTGTTCGTACGTCCCCGTGTTTGGCTTTATCGTTGTGAAAGGCTACACGCGTGCTATCAAGGAGACAGATTGGCGTCTGGCATGGGCCACCCACCTCGCTCTGGAGCGCCTCTGGAGAATTCTCATCTGCATAGCGCGGTGGGTTGAAGCCAGCTGCAAATCAACAAATTACAACCTGAATCACTGCTAAAATGGAAATAGCTTCCCTGAGGTCATTTATACTGACAGTAAACAACATTAAAATCATATTTCGTAAACGAGTTTTAGGGTTTATATTTCAAAATTTGTTTAAATCTATTTGCAGGTTTGTGTCAGAATTTAGCTACAAGATGTGTAGGTTCATGAATACAGTTGCTGCTAGAAATGGAATTTTCCAGGTATATTATCCCACGACATGAAGATTGCTAAGTCCAGTGTCAACATACTGTAACTACACTTCATTATCGTATACATCAGTCCATGTTCTTCCTCACAAATATTTTACAATTCTTCGACAACAATATTATTAGAACGGCGACATATCAAATTTAGTGTACAACTAATAATTTAGTCATGCTCAATATATATATACATATATAAATAAATAAAAAAATATTACAGAAAAAGAAGCATTACAGGGAAAATCGGAGGAGCAGATATCTGGAAGTGTGAATACAATCAAATGGACTGGGTAACACAATCAGAAAAGAAAAATTCTGATAAATGGTACTGCCTCCTAAACTCACAAAAAAAGCAAACATTTCAACGTCATTGCGGGCAAAACACAACAAAAGAGTAGTTTAACCAGAGACACTATGTGGATCAGAATGTCTGTCACTGGATAAAAGAAGGGAACAGGATGAACTGGAAAAGAAAGAAAGAAAAATACTTGAAAATTTTAGAACCGCAAAAGTACAAAGACAACTTGTGAAGAAAAGAGAAAAAATTATATTTTTGGAAAAGTATACAGAAAATTACAGATACAAGAAGAATTAATTTTTATAGACACTTATTCAGAATGGGCATCTGTAGGTTGCCTAAGAAAATATTTTCATTTGTGAACTAAAAAAAAATATATAAAACAAATAAAGAAACAACAGGCGATTTAGAAAGACTCAAGATAACGGATGACATAATTAACAACAGAAAAGATTTTATTAAACTGACTGATGATAGAAAATTAGCGATGCTCTAATAAAAAATTATAACTTAACAGACAGAGTGTCGTGGGTTGGTGGTAACATCCTGGACAGGCATTACAGGCATTCGAGAGGACACGGGTTCAAAACCCCGTCCGGGCACCATGACGTCGGTTTCCCATGGTTTCCAGAAACAGCTTCAAAAGAATGTCTGGATTGTTTCATTGAAATTCCATGACCGAATTCCTTCCCATTCTTGACCCCGAGTCCTTTCCTGCGCCTAATGACCTTGATGTAGACTATGCGTAAAGCCACAAGGGAGAAAATACTGCTCAACAGAGTGATTCCTGATGAACACAGCATAGGTATGAAGAAGTTCTAGGAAAAGAAAGACTGTACTGTATTAAACATGGTCATACTTGCTTGGAGTGATTTCGTTAAACCGTAGAGAAAGTAAATGTGGATAAAATGTTAATTCCAAACAATACCTAAGACGTTGGTATTCCCAAACCGCAGCACTAAATCAAAGTTTTGTGATAGCCAGCACGTTCTACTCGCAGTTGTCTTGTTCCCCTGCACTCATTTGTCAGCGGCCTGAGTATCATCGGAGCCGATCCTATCAATCAATGCCGCGAAAATTTCCGATGCTTCAATTCATTTAGTTCGTTGATTTTCCAGTTCGGGTTCTGCAGGTATTCAAATGGTACGTCAGTTTCACTCAATAAAGATATTCCATCAGTAGTTTCACAAATTTATTGTTATTAATATGATTTAAATGAGGCACTTTCATGCAAATGTGCTATTAAAGGAGTGGTCTTGGTATTTAAGTGCTGATTTTGAAAATATTATCCATAAAAATAATTTAGTACTTTATCCATTTATCATGGCAGCATGAGTGATGGCGTAGATAAAGATACTTGAAATAAATCGTTCTGGCAAGGGCCTACTTCAACAAAATAAACTTGACTGATTCATATACTGTCTCTTTACGACTCGTCTAATACATTAGACGGGAGAAAGATTTTAAATAATTAACGGAAAGAAATTCTACCATGGCATTTTGAAGAAACCGTGGCAGAAAATCATTGAAAACGAAATATTGATGGCTAGACAGGGATTTTAACCCATGTTCTACCGAATTCCAAACCCGCACATTATCATTCACTCATCTTCTAAAATTATTCATAGTAGTTTTATTTTCAAAATGATAGCTACGGACCCGCAACGTAGAAAATTTACCGGAATTCACCTGCACAAATATGGGAAACCGCCTAAATACTATATTCAAGCTGTTCTCCGTTCTGAAATTTTGGCTTACTCTGATGAATGAATTTTATCCTGGGCTTGAAAAACCTCTCTCACTCGTATTGTTTTTCTCCTTGAACAATATTAGCTAGGCAGAACTTGTTTTGGCGTATTGTTTGAACTCTGACAACCGTAATCAGGTAATATGGGCCGCAGTTTCGACTAATGCAACGATTTTCCAATTGAATCTTAGCTGGCATCCCATCTATAAAATGAATTCAACACAAGTGTGGCAGTAGATCAGACATAACACCAATATTCTTCATTTCAATAGAGTCAGACAATACTATAGCATTCGGAAAGATTTGTGCCGATAAAACAGAATATTTCCTTGCTGTTTATGAAAAATACTAGAAGAATTGGAATATAACTCCAAGAAGTGCTGAAACCAGTTTTTAACTTTAACCAGGATCACCATGTCTAAAAATTATGTTAGTCCAGCATCTTGTTAAAGGAAGTGTGAATACCCTTTTGCCACTATAAAAAGGGAAAAACTTTATGTATAAGTATTTCTGATATACCAAAAAACTTTTGCGGCTATGGCAACTTAGTCGCGAAACATAGTACGCGTCTTTTCATTTTAGGTCTCTCTACACTGCAATTATTATTTACCACTAGAAATATTTGGTTTTGGGATTAGAATTAACGGCACTACGTTTTACAACTGTACGAATACAGGGTCATCCTCAATATACAAGATATAAAAATTAAAACGTTTTAAACTTCAAATACTATTTACGATCGTATTTTAACGAGAAAGATATGAATATTTTACTGCAGAACTACATTACTGTTTGCGAAAATTGCGGGATCAAGGAAGAGAGATGCGATTACAATGAAATTTATTCCACAGGTTATGGATATCACAGTACACACACGACTAGAATTTCAGAATCGTCCCTGCACTTTGACCGTCAGAATTCAGTTAAGTCAAACAGACCATCTAGACATCGATGCATGGAATCAAAGGGATCCTAGTTATGATGCTGGGGTACATACTGTCATGCAATTCGTAGGCACATCAGCAAAGCACCGACAGTGGATGCAGGAGGACCAAAATGAACATATTGCAGACATGTTCGATGGGTGACACGTCAGGCAAATGCGCAGGTCAGGGAAGCAGTAATACCCGTCACTTTTCGAAAAAGGTTTGCACATTCCTCGCCACATGTGACCGGGCATCATCCTGCTGAAGGTGGATATGACTGCACGAGGGGCAGAGCCTCGGGCTCTGGAACCTACTTGATGTAGCGCTTGCTGTTCAGATTGCCGCCGGTTGTAAGAGGTGGCATCGCATGTTAGAGCACAAAACCATCACACTTGGCTATACTGGTCAACAATGTAGTATGTCCGATTGTGTTCACCTCAGTAGCGTCTATCACATACGCTGCCATCAGAGCAGGACAAGTTGAAGCGGATACTGTCCGAGAACACAACATTTTGCTACTCAGCATGCCAGTGACGACAATCACGTGCTAACTGAGCGTTCGTGGTGTCTGGTCAATGGAAGCTGGCACAGCGGTAAGGATGCCACCAGTCCAGCTCTCAGCAGACAGTATCGAACCGACGATGCAGGAATATCTACACCTGTTGCAGTGCTCCAACAACAAGCCATTATTTGGATGAATCTGTTCTGTCGGTTATGACCATGAGAAAGCTGAGGGCGGGAACGACGAAGGCATCCACCATGACCTGCCGAAATCACATCTGAGTTTCCCAGAGTCCATTCTGAGTGACTGCTGGAGTCCTCGTGTATTTCAGGAAACTTCCTGAAGCGCTGGGATCTTCGTCGCAATCGATACCAGGAGATAGAGTTACGGCAGAGGCTGCAGTGGGCTCTATAAAAAATACATACCGTTCTCGCCATCTCAAGACATCTGATGAGGTCTAGTCTTATAAATAGGACTGTCAAATTATTCACTGAGTATACGTTGAACATAGCTGTTAAGACAGTGGGATAGTAAGAATTTTTCATATATATATATAACCCTGAAGCTTGATATATTAGGTTCAGATATTTATACTGTAACTTTTTTCCTATTTAGTTGTTACTTCCACTCATGGTGTTCTATTTGTATATTTATTACTATGGTAATTATGTTCAATGTAATATAGTCTTCGGCCAAGATGGTTTAGTGGCCCAATTTGGCCTCTAGATACTCAGTCGAACTGTATATGGAAAATAGCATAAATTAAAATATGGTGATGTGGACAAGATGACACTCATCCCGCGCTGCGGTCATCTTGTGTGGTCCAGTACCCACTCGTCGCTGAATACGTCCCTCGTCTACCCCCTGGTTCCACCCGCGCATCACTGTCGTACCACTGTGCCCTGTACGAGCTACAATGTTACGATACGACAAACCCGTTTTACAGAGACCAATCATTCTGCCAATTTTGTACCAACTCACGTGCAGATATTGCGCCCTTTAAATTAGGCAGGGCATACCCGCACCTGTTTGCACGGTTCCACTTGGTTTGACGGCTTTGTACCGATTGAACGTGGCGTAATACTGACCTGTCTGGTCTAACAAAAGAGAACGTCGCTGGACCTAAGTGCACCCCCTCTCTCTGTAACTACCTTCATCAATAATTAAAACTGCACAGTCATGGATTTAATCATATAAACAACGTGTTTTCACTGTTTATTAACCTCCCTGACTACACAACGTAACTAACTCCAAACAGAGTCCATATATATACATAAGTACTCTGAATTGAGTCCACAGATGATTAACTACTCTTAATATCAAACAGAACCAGAGATTCTCCTGTACATATAGGTTTGTGAGACAGCGTTTACAATAATTTTACGTAACAATTCGGGATACACAGTCGAAAAACGATGGTTCAAATTGTTTTTTGAGGATTCAGTATCACGATGAAAACAGATTTGACAGTAACTCTAAATTTTATTCGTACACTAGCTTTGCAGGGCATGCGTTGCAATGCCACTTTTTCTTTCTTAAGTGGGCACGCATATACATAACAGACACATTTACGTGTTCAAATAAACGAATGATTTATGAAATAAATTATTACTGTAAAAAAAAAATTTTCTAGTACTTTGGGATATACAATATTTTTGGTTTTTCCTTTTCTGCAAAAACAGAGCCAAGGTTTTTATCCGGATTTGATAGTATTTAGCTCACCTATATTTAAAAACAGCGGTGTAGTAGCTCAGTGGTTAAAGCACTTTATTTCAAACGTTTTTTTTGGTTTAGTACCAGCTTCAAATTCCGATACGATCAATTGCTTAGTACGCTCCTGTGGGGGATCTAACCAACCTTCGGGTTGTGGACTAAGTTAGTTAAAAAAAAAAAGGCTATATATAGCGTTTCTCGGCTGCTGGCTATGAAAGTTCTAATGTTTAATTCCTTTTGATCGTTTTGAGGTAAAAATCCTCCATCAGCATCCATATTGGCAGATTTCCCTACCTATACAAAAAAACAACGAAAAGTTGCTTGCATAAATTAGTATTAAGAGGGGAGAAAGTGAAGAGCGAGTGCAGTTTTGTAAACTAAATGTAAACATGATTTTTATTTTATTTTAAAACATGTGTGCACAAAGTTTCTTCAGGATCGGATGAAAACTATAGATTTTTAAATTTCAGGCCGAATTTCTTGGTCGGCAGCTGTCCGCTCGAAATCAGTCCAACGCCGTTAGAGAGGAAATGTTAAGAGCTCTCAGAATATCACGCGTATCCCTATCCACTCTGGTTATTTTCCGTACATTTTAGAGATATTTGCAAAAAGACTGAATAGTTCCAGTAAATTTTGCATAAAGGAGAGTGGTGGATTTTTGTAAACCAAATGTGGGAAATATTTTTCTCATCGTTTAAAAATAAACGTGTGTAAAGTTCCATCAAAATCTGACACAAACAGTGGGTTTGTATAAAGAACATTCGCAAAAATTAAGGAAGGTAAAGAAGGAGAGGGATTAGATTTCTGTAAAACAACTGTAGACAGTATTTCTCTCTTTGCTTTAAAATAAAGAAACTAACTTAGTCCACAACCCGAAGGATGGTTGAATTCTCCAGAAGGAGGTTTACTAACCCATTGTGTCAGAGGCAGGATGGTCAGTTTCTTTCTTCTGGGACCTGAAGTTTAATATGAAATCGATACCTCGAAACTTCAGGACGTCACTCAGTTAATCAAATGCAACTCCTAAAAATTATTGTTTCCTCCTGGATATGAAACAGTGGTCTAATACAGAAAAATCCGTAAGTAATCGCGTTAACTCTTCAGCCAAAGACCAGTTTTTGGCATACGTATGGTAAGTATCATCAAAGATGGATTAAAAACTGCGGGTTTGTATGAAATTAAGGTGAGGGGATGGGGTAAGAAGAAAAGTGGTTTCTTTGTGCAAACCAAATGTATTCAATATTTTTCTGTTTGCTAAAAAAAAAAAAAAAAAAAAAAAAAAAAAAAAATCTATCTTATTTCACATACTGAAGGTGGGTGTACTGAGCTATTGATTTACAGGTAGGACGGCAAAATCCTTTCCTCTGGGACCTACAGTACAATGCTGAATCAAACCACGGATCTTCAGTACCTCATGTGATCAAATACCACGCTTAAATGTTTCAACTTCCACCATGATCTAACCCTCAGAACTTTCAAAAGTATGCCTGTTAACCAGTGAATTTTCAGGCTGCTCTTTTTTATTATATACGACATGGAATCCCATCCACTGTACGTATCGGCTTAGGTGATATGTTAAAGTAGAAATTTGTAGAGGGCATGTGTAGGTGGGTGCAGGAATGGGAGAAGATGGGTGTGTAGGCAAATTGCCACTGAACATGCGCTCCAAGCAAATAAAATTAAATTAAAAAAATACAGTGCACAAAAATTTCTGCTTCAAGGAGGATTCTAAACCAGGACAGTCGATACAAACGTCCAGTAGTTAGTGCTTTAACCACTGTGCTACCAGACCAAACTAACTGAAAGCACATTTGTGCTGAGTACTATCAAAATATGATAAAACTATGGGTTTTTATGAACAACGTCGGCACAAATTACGGGTGGGTAAAGGAGGAAATGGGTTAAGACTTGTAAACCAAACGCAGACTGGATATTTCTATTTGTTTAAAGTGTATATGCAGAGTTCCATCCAAATAGGATATAAACAATGCGTTTGTATGAAGAGCGTTGTCAAATGTTTAGGGTGTGGGGGTAAGGTGGGAAGGGGTGGGTATTTTTCTAGGGCGCTAATGACCCCGCCGTCGACGCGCCCTTAAACTCCAACAACAACAACAACAACAACAACAACAACGGTATTTTTCTGTTTATTTTAAAGTTTATGTGTGCGAATTTCCATCGATATCGGATAAAAACTGTGGGTCTGTGTATGAAAACAAATGAGATGTGTATGGGGGGTGAAAGGGTGGGTTTTTTTTTTTTTTTTTTTTTTTTTTTTGCAAGAACCTTCCTAGGCAGGCCCAGAACAAATCACCAAAGTTTCATTTTCATTGTAATTGGATGAATGGTATAGGAACGCATAGAGGACGAATAGAGTCCAAAAACTTCCTGTTCAACTTTTTTTTTATTATCCCACACAAGTTTCATAAATGTGCTCGTTTTACTTCACAATGGCAACTGATCAAGTACGAGTAAATAAAAGAGTTCCCCGGCATGGTCAACACTAAAATCATTTTTTTTGTCAAATAATTAAGGTCATCGACTATTAAGTCTTTTGAATCGAGAAAAATATGTTACTTTTTAATGCGTTTTAAGGCTTCAAATATAGTAAAATGTACTCTGAATAATCTTTAAAAGAAGGTAAAGGGAGTGGGTTTTCACAGTTTTCAATCCGTATTACCATAGGATTAGTGGAGGTAGATCTCTGCATTCCTATTTCCTGACCGTAGGCACTAGAGTGGACGTGACGCGGTCAGCGACACGGTCCAGCCCTTTTTTCTTTACCTCCCAAGGAGTTTCGTCCACGGTACTCTTTTGACAGCAGGCTGAGTGGGTAAAGGGGTCCGTTCCGGAAGTTTAGCTTCGAGGAAGGATTCTCGGCTTCGTTGGGGATCGAACCCCGGTCATCCTGCCCATAGTCAGAGGCAATACCGCCTGAGCTATGCGGCCACCCCTTTCAATAATTAATACAGAAATAAAATAAGATATAGGTAATAAATTCTCTTGTCATAGGCACATTTTGCTGTTAATCCAGCACTCCTCATTTCGAAGTAAATATATATATATATATTAATCTTTTTAACAATCGATAACACAATACGAGTATTTGGAAGATTTTGATGTAGTGGGAGGATATAAAATGATATTCATTTTGCAAATTACTTGGCTTGTAATGAAAGGAAGTCTTCTGATTGGTACTCTATTTGTTAAAGATAGTCAGTTGAATTTAACTTCTACATTTATAACCTTTTTCTGAGAAAACTATTATTATTAAATCGCATCAAATTTCATTTCTGTTAAGTTGTAGCTCTAAATTTCTTTGTATATAACAATTGAAATCTGTAATTTTTCGATTCAATGCAACCCAGCCGGACGGTGTTGTGTATATACAATGTTTCGACAGTTAGCTTTGCTGTCTTCATCAAGTGTGGCATGGCTTCCGGGGTTGCCTCAACTGGCTTGCCTGGCATTACGCTCACACCTATACAGTCGTAAGCAGAGCGTCTGACCATTGTCCACTACTAAGTTTTTTACAACATAATCCGACTGGATATCCGCAAAGATTATATTGCAACAATGCTCCGGCAAAATCTCCTCTCGTACACCAATTTGTCAATGGTTAGAATAACATAAATCGTGAAACCTAGGAGGTGCGGCACCTGAACTGTCTCAGTATCCGACGGCCAGCCGACCTGTGCAGATGTCTCCACACCTGATGAAGACGACAGAGCTAGACGTCGAAATATCATGTTTTCAAAACACTATCCGCCGGTACACCTGTGAAGACTTCATTTCAAGCATACACCGGAAAAATCTCCGTTCTTACATCATAAATCACGCAGAAATTCTACGTATAGATCTTGATTCCTGTAATGATTAACACACACAATATTCTGTGGTTCACAGACTGGAAAATGAAAAAATACACCATATTTAACTCTTATTACAAGGTCATTATGTCTCTCATGACCCGTTCATCAATTAATTAAAAATAATTTTAAAAAATATAAATTTTGTGGTAAAGACATAACATTTAGAAAGTGATGTAATGGTTGTTAGTTGCAGTAAAAATTGAATTCTTATTGGCTATATTGCAGCTTACAGATGACATTGTAGTACGTAGTATTCCAGTAACAACGGATAGCATTGAAAGGTTGCGAACGGAAATATTGGAGGTGTCGATTGGAGAGGCGCGGCGCGCAAAACTCGGCGGCTGTTGTGATCCTGAATGAGCCCTTGTCGAGACAGCAAACACAGCTGCAATGCGCCTCCGCCCACGCACCGGGGCCTGTCTGCGGTCGAGAGCCACACAAGTCCAGGCGCTGCGCCGCCAGCGTCGCGATACTCGGGCGTCGCGCGCGCGGCCGCCTCGCACAGTAGCTGCAGGCGCCGAGACTGACCCGCAAGACGTAACAGCTACCGAACACTCGCGCCAGGGATAGACTATCTGAAGACTAGAGTCCAAAAAAACAGTGAATTATGCATGCAAATATTACCTTAAAATGGGTAAATATGACAAAATATGACCAAACATTTAAATTCACTATAGGGAAAGGGTCGGGTAGCCCCGGACACTTAAAATTAATTGCAAATAAAAATCAAATAAACCCACTTTCTGTCATTATTTTAACCTTAAAATTAATCTGGGAACTTCTACAGTAATATTATTTCAAATTTAGTAAACTTTTTTAACGAATTAAATTGAAAACACTTTTGCATTAAATATTTGGCAACACAAAAGTTATCGGATAGCTCCGGACACAGCAGTAAATGGTGGACTAATAGCTTTTAGTCTAACAAAAATCATAGTAATAATGGATAAATGAAGAATGTACACAAACACAATCTATATGAGCCTAGTCTTTGTTCCATAGCACTGAATCCAGTCTTCTTCAAAAATTTCTCCTTGTATGATGCATTCGGTACGTTTTACTCAATTTGCTTCGGAAAGACTTTGACTACTTTTCTTTGTACTCGACGTTTTTATAGTGCCATTAAATTTTTATTTTTTGGCTTCGCCCTTTTTACTGCCTTTACTTTTTTGTCCATCCTCTCCACATTATATAGTGAAGATGTTAAAATCTTGCCCTTTGGATTTTTCAAACCCGCGTTACTATGTGTTTATTTGACGCATCAAATGCAAAACCTCCAACGAATTTGGAAGAACAAAACACACACTAGTGTGGAACGCACTGGGTGCCCAAGCCGCAGCTCAATTTCATTTGTTTTTACACTACGCGGCGCATATTTATTATAAAGTTTTACCGATGTAGCGTGGTTGGTTTGTTGTAACTTTAAATGTCCGGGGTTACCCGCCGTCGGGGGCTACCCAATTGTCCCCTAAATCAAAACATGCTCAATTATACATAATTTATTTTATTTAATAGTGTCACTTTCGTGTATAAAGAATAATTTGTTTCCGTGAACTCAATGAATTTTTGAGAATTAAATTTTTCGAAAATTATTTTCACGTTCCTGTAAAATAATAGATTGTTAGGTTGTTACTTTTAAAGCAGGAAATTTACTATAAATTTGGTGTGGATTAGTGTACATAATATTGTTTATTCTTGTTTGATGCCAGCATTGCAGTGTATCAACACATGCATCTTGTCACTTAAAATTGTCTTGTACTGTGAGAATCTTCGTTCGACATTGCAAGATATCAGGGGAGCGTATTTAAACAGTCAAGTTATTGCAAGTTAATTGTGGGTCGCATTCAGTCTGAACAGATTCATCACCATCCAAAATGTTACTAATTTTACAAATTTTCCCACTCAACACTTTACTAAGCTCGTTCTTTAGCTAACTAGCCGCACTGCTCCCTGCTTAACCTCTCTCTGTTTCCACATTTTTTACGACTGCTGAGTTGTCGAGATCAAAAGGTGGGCGGAACGTGTAGTGAGTTACAATAATGTACGAGCTCTAATTCTTGATTGGTGAATTCTGACCAGTTCAGTGACAGTTTTGTTTTTTGGTCCAATGTATAACAAGAGTAAATTTCTGTGAATAATTATCTTGATATCTTCTCATATATAACGTCCAGTGAATTTCCGGGTACTATTAAAAAATTACCAGATTTTTCCTCAAAATATGACCGTAAATATTATCGTAATATAACCAAACCTGGGAAAATTGCCTGAATACGTATTTATATACTATATGAAATACATATAAATACAATTATAAACGTTCAATCAATGTTTAATTCAGCATTACAGCTCAAAAAGAAGGCACAAACAAATATGATTTGTCACAAGATCCGAAACCTACTGATGACTTGCTGAGAGAAAGCTGTATTCAGGACTAAGTGATTGGAAATTTGGTAGTTTGAGGGTTGTGCTCTGATACTGTTAGTTTGATATTTGATTTTAGTACATTTGGCTCAGTTATTGGAGGAACTGTCTATAAATTCCTCGAACGGACTTAAATCCCGATAAAGGCAGAAACATTTATTTAATTACTACCAACCGACTTTCTCCTCTGGAGGTAGGGGGGTAATTTCTTACTTCTCGACAGGCATCTCCATTCTAATAATGAGAGGTAATGGAAGGTAATGTGGAGCTCTGTCTGCGTGTGTGAAATTAACTGCATTTAAACGTATTTTTTTTTCAAAAAAGCCCTATATAAGAAATACAGAAGTATCACATATGGAAATGGAGGGTTTTCGTGAACCAGTTACTAAATTATTTTATCCAAATATGTCACATTGACATATGTGAAAACTATGAATTTTGAATGTAAAGCATCTGATCTTTCATTGGAAGTAGACTGTTCTTATTAATATGTCCTGTTGTTATTTTTTGACCACTCGACGTTAGTCGTAAGCAAATATTTCGCAAAAAATAGTTCTTTCTTATCTTAACCTACAGGATGAATTAAGAGAATAGTGCAGAGATGTACTGATTTTTTTATTAATGGTTACTGAGTAACCTCCAAGGAGAATATGAACTTTCTGACAAACATCTATTAAATGTAAATCTACAAAAGCAGCATCATCTTCAAGTTATTGTAGATTAAAATACTCACTGATAATTCAAACTGAGATGTACTTTCAGCCATTAGTGTACCTCATGTATCAACATCCTTGTCACCTTCAGAGCAACTTTCAGTACGTTTCTAGACCCTGTAGACTAGGCATAATGATAACTGTTTTTAAACATAGTTCCGCTGTCATGTAGAATAGTCGTTGTTAAAGGTGCTCTGCGGTATTAAATTCTCAAGTTATAATAACGTAAAATACCAAAAATCATCCTGATTGCGATATTTATGCGATTATTGCGTAGTCATGTATATAATTGAGAGTTGTTTTTCGATTTATTCCTGAAATATTCATGTTTTATAAATAATAACACAATTTTCTTTTAAAAAATAGCTCCATTAGACCTCGGTTATCTGTAGTGAAAGAAAGGGGGGGGGTGTAAAGCAGGAGGAGATGATTTGTTTATCCAAGGAGAAAGTTTCAAGAACTGGCCTAAGTTACGTTATTAATCGTTAACTCATGCTCTTTCTATTGAATAAATACGAACCTTAGTTGGAAGACTGCAGCTATCCTAAGCTAAAGATAGGTTTTGGTTAGAATTGGTTAGATGGGGGCATTGGAGAATGATTCCACGATCTTATTCCTAGTACTTGACTGTAAGTGGTACGTTACTCTGTCAAGCACAGTGACTTCTCACCGCGTCTTCATTCACTGTTCATTTCATATGACTGGAATTTCATTAGCGCTGTCATTTTTCGGATGTCTGGCATAAATACATATACATGATACAACTACTAGTTTATACAGTACAAATCACTGTTTTTATTCTTAAACTTTTTTACCAGAGGAACTATTTTTTTTTTTTTTTAAACAGTTTAACGTCCCTTTTTAACAACGTGGTCTTTAGAGACGGGAAAGGATGGGGGCAAGGAATGGGAAGGAATTCGGCCATGGCCTTTTTGAAGGAAGCATCCCGGCATTCACCTGGAGTGATTTGGGGAAACCATGGAAAACCCAAATCTGGATGCCCGGACGGGGATTCGAACCGCCGTCCTCCCGAATGCGAGGCCAGAACCAGAGGAACTAGGGAAAATCGTCAGTTAAATGACTGGTAAGAGGCTTAAAATCCAGTGAAACACTAAATTCCAAAACGCAGGAATACCGGCAATATTCCCATTATTGTACAGTTTAAAATGTGTGAAGAACGCAAAAAGTGGTTACTAAAAAAACCGTTGAAACAGCTTTATCGTATTGTGCACATGATTAAATATCTGCGCTACGATTGTAGATCGGGAAGGTCTGATTTAGATAAATGATGGAACAATCGCCTATTTACTCCTCAGAAATCCACGTCTCATGGCATGATATATATATTTCGCTTCTGGCTTCACGCCACATCGACGTCGAGGCGGGAAGTGTCTGGAGGTGAGGAACGGGAAGGAATTCCACCATGGCTTTTTGAAGGAACCATCCACACATTGGCCTGGAATGATTTGAGGAATCCATGGAAAACCCAGCTCTGGATGGCCGGACGGAGATTCCAACCCGCGTTCTACCGACTGAGAGGCCAGTGCGTCACCGCTAAGCCACCTCACTCGGTGATTAAGAATAACAGTGTAACTCTATTAACAACTTAAGTCTAAATTCATGCCAAAATAGAAACGGATGCATATCTGGTAGTTACAAAGTCTTTCAGGGAAGGAACTTGAAACTTTTTTACTACTTTCCTATTTGGTCTTTGATAAATGAGACCTGTTAATTTCAGCCATACAGCATGCAGTATTTGATTGCGTATATGGAAAGGTATATGCAATGAAAATAGTTAAATAAATTCGGCAATGGTCGGTGACTGCTTGATGACAGCTGTGTAGCTGGGTGCGGTCTGACGCCTGGCGGGCTCCCGGTTCGAAGCCCGGGCGCGGTGTCGCACGCCGCAATAAGTCGCAACCACGGACGATTTCTCTCTCTGGCACATAGGCCGCTCTTTCACTGTGCGTGGGTGTATGTGTTTACACAGGAAGCGATAAGTCCACCCACACACGTCGAATTGTGACACATAGGAAGGTCTGTATTGCTGTTTATCCAGCTATGCAAATCAATGTCTCTTCTCACCTCCGTTTGCTGACGTGTGTTCCAGACGGCATTTCGACGACGCAATACACGCGACGTCCTGTGGCTGTGAATGAGGTGACATGAACGAGGAAAAACTCACCGGACACAAACAAAAGATTGCGGGCCGTTCGTGTGTATTGCTCTGTCTACGCTCAAAAAGTGCCGGCTGGCGTCGTGAACAAAAAAAGTCATAACGCCAGAGTTATGGCACGGTTTCTCATTTCTAAACACTAGTGGAAGTTAAATAAATCGTTAGAATGATAAAAGATTCTTCAATAATGCTGAAAATTAATTAGTGTCGTCACAAGATCCCAGGACTAGTTAATAGACAAAAGTAATGTTGTGGTCAACCAACTTATGTGGACCTAATTTTTACTTTTGTATATCTTATTAACATCTGGGACATTGTTTTGTACTATTGTAACATAATAAATATAAAAGCGTGTTTTCAATTCCTACAGAAACACAATTATGAAACTTTAAGAGAACTATTTACAGTCAGTTACATATTGATGTGACTCTTAATATTGAATAGCCAAATGAATAATAATGTTAATGCAGCTTGGATGCTACTCTATACCACCGTCCATATAGACACGAAATTAATGGAACAAAACTACTTTTGTTGTTGTTTACTTCACCACTCTTATACTACCAAGTCTACCAAGTACTATGAGCCTCATACCTACACCACGGCCTTCAAAAACGGTCAAAAACATTTTCCTTAATCGAAGGACACTCTCTTTTATACCAACTGTAAATGTGTTTAATGAATAGGCTATTGTGTGAACAATGCTATCCTATTCTTATATCCTGAAAATTATAGTTTTTTGGCTATTCATTGAAACATTAATGACTTTTAAAAAGTTGTGCTTATAGTTTATACTCACTTTTACCATTATTCAATACTAGTAAGGTATCTAAGTTTTTAATATTGTGCCTGCGGATCCATCTACGCAGATCACAAGTTAGGAAACATTGGTTTAGATCGATTACTCACTTGCCAGTGTTTAATCTATTTCTGTCTTCCTGTCCATTTGAAATTTCTGTGATAACGATTGTACGAGTTAGACCTCTCGGTCAAAGGATACACAAAAAGACCTATTGTGTACCTTGTTAAAAATCATACGATAAACAAATAAATAAATAACTGTTATAGTGTGCCTTTTCCGAATAGTTTATATTGTTATAGTGTTCATTTATTCTTAATCCAAGTTTTTACAGTATCTTTACACCAAAATACCGGTGATTCTACCAGATCTCTGTTGTTTGTGGCTCATAATTCCTGTTCTAATGTCAGAAGTAGAATTGTCTGGCCATCTACTGTATTCATTCCATTCAAATTTTTGTGTTCTATACCTTTTGTTCTCTCGGTTAATACATATCAATAGATTCCATATTAACGGATCTGCCTTTTCTTGTTTACAGATATTTGTAAATAAATAGTGACTACTGCAGATCGTCTATTAAAACTTAATGGGAACTACGCATATTTTGAACTAACAATCTTTCAAGAGAATTTCTAACGAATTCAACAGAAAATAAAATTATAGCGTTCATGTATGTTTTTAAAAAAAAAGTATAAACAAAATAAAATTTTAACCACTTAGTTTCTTTACTTTCATTATATTTTTACCGTGTCCATATTATTATTGCTTCAAAGAGGATTTGAAACTCTTTGGTCTTACGCCAACCCCCACCCCTGCGAAGGTACTAAAATGCATTATAATCTTCTCGCGTCTTTATACGAGACCTTCCGGCTGGACAGCCGAGAATATATTGCACCAGTACGCCGGGATAGTCTGTTTCAATAATAGCCACCAAATTCATGAGTAAGGCGACGTCTTGGAGATATTTCGATACATTAAAGTATTTCCTTCTTTAAACTACTGTCAAGACTACTGCACAGCGTCTGTTCGCATGGAAAAAAATAATATATTTGTAACGGTATAGTTGTAGTAATAAAGCTAACTAAATCTGGATCTTGAGCTTCACAAGTAACATTGTTCTACAGCGAAGTTAATTTTCAATCTGAATAATCATTCATACTATGTTAAATAAGCTAAAATTTGTGTAAACCTTCTTCTTATAATTGTGAAACTTGATTAGAATCGGCGTAAAAACCAAGCATAACGGTTGTACTGAATATTTAGTTATTTTGGTGTAGTTGCTATATTTGATTGCTGTCAGCAGCGTATCTAAGAGCTGTTGGCAACTATAAAACCGAAAGAAGGAAATAATCTTTGAATATAAAAAGAAGTTTTTATAGAAATTTACAAGTTTGCACAACCCTTTGTATGCGTTTTGGTTACTGTAATATAGAGGACACAGTGTACCTGTTCATCCACCACAGCGCCCAAGTATTTGAAGGAGGAGACTTCACTTGTTCGGTCTTATTGCCTTTTACTGATAGAGTTACCTGGATTTTTCTCTTAGAGAGGACTACAACTTTTATCTCGGAACTGTTGGCAAGCAGGCCTAACTCTTCAATGTGTTGCATAAATTCTCTATCGTCCATTGGAGTGCGGGTAGATCACTAACTATGACAACAGCGTCATCTGCATACCTATTATTATTATCTGCATACCCGCTGTTTCCTTTCTTCAACACTTCCCTGGGAATTACCTCGGAATAAATGTTGGACAAAAGAGGTGATAGTACACAGCAGAGCATTCATAATGACAGTGGCGCTGGGGCTGTGGACTGGGGTGGTGGCGGGTGCGCTAGTTTTTTGGTGCCCCTCTCTCATTAGGGGCGAACCACCCCAAACAAACAAATGCTTGGCGGTTATCTGCCGCCTGCACGCTACTCATTTATTCCTCGTGTCTCGGGCCACCTTAATAAATCCTTTTGTTTCTCTTATTGTATACGTAGGTCAAGTCTTTATAGATATCCAACACACTAAAAAAGCTTACATTTACAGGCATCTTTAATTAAGCGACGTAGATATCTCTTCATTCTCTTTGTGCATTTGAATAAATAGTTAATTTTTTTCACATAAATGAAGGTCCACGTCTTCCTCATTAAAAGCTAATATTTTTCCACGTGAAATGAATGGAGGTAATGTATTAACATTCCTTTTGTTCTTTATCTCCTGACAGCCAATCGCCACTTTGCGTGCAGCCCTTTCCCCAAGAATAAATTTGTCTGTTCGTAGACCTATCAAATTAAAACAGTCCGAATCCATGGTTTTCTGTTAGCAAACAACATAGGAGCATAGGCGTTTTTACACAGGTGTTGCGATTATTTTTAATTAATGGTGAAACGCCGACACAATAATTTGTCCATTGACGTACAACAGCTTAGTTCGATGATTTGTTTACCAACGTAGAAGCGAAAAAAGATATCGGTTTTGCTTGTAACATTTGTCATTAGGATTTTGTTGTACTTATTCTGATCTGCTGTTAATTTGAAAGTACATTAGGCAATCTAAAACTGCACAGTGGACCAGTATTACTATGAGCAAATTTCCCGACCCGTTTTAAAGTATCTTAGAACACAGTAGGCCTACTCAACTGCTTTATTAATTTCACTAAGACGTCAGCTTTGGCCACCAAACGACAGAAATACTTCATAAAGTAACCAGTTCTATCCGCAAGATGTAAATTTTTCAATAGGAAACATGCCTATAATAGAAAGTTCGTAGATATGATTCACTGAAAACGACGAGACATTGGCTTAAACCACACGCACGTCAATTTTTTCTTTGCTTTGGACGTTATGGATCGTAGACGTTATGGTCAATATACGTGGAAGAGGATTGGGGATAACGAATAGGAATAAATTCGGCCATAGCCTATTGAAGAAACCACCCCGGCTTTCGCCTGGAGTGATTTCGAGAAACCAAGGAAAATCGAAATCTGGATGCCCGGGCGGGAATTAGAAACGGCGTCCTTACGAATGCCAGGCCACAGCCTTACCGCTCACACATCACACTTGGTACGCACGTACACAAAGTTTATGTAAAATTCCTTGCATGTACGTTTTGTATTTCTTTTGCTTTTTTGTTTCTTTTTAAATTTTATGTGCATACGTGCGGTATTTCATAGCAAAGTGGACCGACATAATTGTTGCGCAACAAACTTAATTGGCGTAACAGATTAGCTCAGTCCAGCTGCATTGTGAGGTGGTCGGCTTATTTGAAATGTTAACTCACATTTTTAAGTTTATAGTTCCATCAGCATTTATTCACAAATCACATAAAATTCCGCACCACCTCTTTAGAAAATTTATTTTACAGGGCCTGGATAAAGATATCAGAACTCCATTTCCAAAGTCACAAGTTCCGGCTACATATAGGATCAGCCGATAACGCACTATCTCTCACCGAAACCAAGCCAATTGCGGAAAGCTTTATCCAGAAGGTTTGATCGCTATGCCTAATAGCTCTTTGTGGCCTGCGCTGCCTTCGTTTACAATTCTGACTAATTTTCAAGCACTTTTACGCCGATACGTAACGCAGGCATAAGACTTCCCTGTACAGTGCCGCGATAAAGAGATACTGCACTACTCAGCTGCCATTCTGAAACCGAAACTCGAACTGACTGGCTGCTACTGACTACAACAATCAGGAAGCCAAAGCACCAGCGGCACCTGACAACAGCTCTCGATGTCTGTAGAATATCTAAACAATTAGTCTTATCCAAAATAGCTCTTTAAAACCTAAAAATATTTTATGTTGACTCCAAATAATCTCTAAAAATATCAACTTTAATAAATATACGACAGCAATACCGTTTTAATTAATTTTTCTATAAACTAAGCTCTAAATTAGCACACCACGGACTCGTCACATAATTTCGCATCGTGGCTGATCTGGCAAAACTAAATATTTCTGGCTACACTGGATCGTGAGCTGCACTTATAATATACACGTCTGTTAGTGCCAACTACCACTGTTGGCAGCTGAAGTCTCAGAAATAAATGAACGTATACGTCACAGCTACAAAACATGATGGCTAGATTATGAGATTATTAGACCCAATAAATGTTACTAATGTTAAAAATTTCATAACTGAAAAAATACTGAGGGTGCTAGAGCGTAAAATATTGGTATACTAAGTTATAAACTGACTTTGGTACTGCATTTGAGTGTAACGAGGAATAAGTAGCTGCTGGGATAATTTACACAAATATTCATTGGCGAAAACTCCCTTTTCACAAAAGGGAAAAATCCATAACTCGGCGATATGCCAACATTGGATCAGAATCAAGTAATTAATGACAATAATATCAGCTAAATGCTCCTGAATGGAGAATATAAACTACCTTGATACACAACTAAAGCTTCAAGAAAAATAGCTATTCTTTGAAATTACTATCTACCGGGGTTTTAATTTGAAACACGATAGCTAGGATATTATTTAGACCTTATCAACTCTATCGAGAGTAAAGACGCTACTGATGAAAATGAAAGGCATTACTAATCGCTAAATTCGAAGTTTAGTCAAAGCAGTTGCTAAATGTACACTCTTTGGCAAAAATAAAATTGACTGTGGGTGCCTGAGACTATTTCGCACAATGTGGCATCATTACGGGTATTCAACTCAACGCCAGAGTTAAGGAAATGAATAACAGATGGCGCTGAGTTGAATACCCGCAATGATGCCACATTGTGCGAAATAATGGACTCAGTCTCAGGCACCCACAGTCAATTTTTTTGCCAAAGAGTGTACAAGATGTTGGTACAAACTTTCAGCGATGGTGGATTTGATTTATCTATTTATCTTATGGCCATAGCACATGATGAGTAATATACTACACGTAATTGCATCACTACGTTTACACTAGTAAAATTTGCACTTAAGAGTCTATTTACAGTTATAGTTACAATACAACAATTAAATTCAAAATCTATCAAGCGCAGCCAATGTAATGTTTCATTTTAAATGTCTCTAAAGTCTTTCGGCGATCCCCTGAAGGCTCGAAGTAGGCAGTGAAAGGTCACACGTCGGATAGTTGTTCTTTCTCACCACAATCGTAGCTCGGAGAATCTTTCATTCCCCACGTGTGAAGAGATGAAGCAGATCTGCCATGGCCAGACCTGACTCCGTTGAGAGCTGCCCAGGTCTTGCGGAGGAGGTCAAGTCTCTGTCGTTTGTCGTATAGAGAGTTCCATTCCAGTGGAGCTGAGTGTTTGCACTCCGATCTCCAAACTTCTCTCCCATTAAAGTTGTTGGATATAAGCTGTTTTGCAATTATTACTCTTGGTCTTCTCGATTTAAATCTCGTGAATTGAATATCCATGTCGTCGGGTATAAGATGGTCCAAGTTATTACGGATCTTGTATTGTGCGATTAGGCTATTGTTGCATCTTATAGTAGGCGGTTCGATGTTACTCAGAACGGGCAGCCAGTACAGCGGAGTGGACCTGATGCAACCACTGATTATCCGCATTGTCTGGTTCAAAACTGTGTGGATTTTTTTGACGTTGGTGCTGTTTATCCATACCGGAACACACAAGGATGTAATGTAGACTAGCCTCCTCGCGGTACACCCAGGCAACGTGCTAGAACAAACTTTAGCTGGTTCGCAAGTAGATGGAAATATTCCCTTCTCTCTGCTATTTTAGTTCCTTCTTAATGTCAAAATTTTCCGGTTATTAATTGCCTTCTAAATAGGTGATGAAAAGTATGCAGTTCAAGGGATCAGGAAATCCACAAACAAATAGAATCCTCCGGACTGGGCTACATGTCCCTTTTAACCTTTGATTAATTATTTCCTCAAGAATGCAACTTTCCTTTTCGAACGATCATATCGTGGAAGGGACAATCTCCATTTCATTTTTGTTGTTCATCACTTCTAAGTCCATTCCATATTGCTTTCTTTTGGCATTTCCTCACCTGACTAGCACCATTGAACGAATTTAAGCTTTCATGGTGAGCCTTTTAGGGCTTTCCACTGTAACGGACCGTTTTAGGGAGCCTGGTCGATTGGTTGAAAGGATGGCTTGGGCAGAGGCAACTTTTTTTTACTAAGGCACTTATTTGGCTGGTTCTGTCTGCTTCAGCTCTCGTCCTGCTAGTCCTCCGTTTACTTGCGTCCGTCGGCTGTAACACCATGTATCTGTATGGGCTAGCCAAGTCACGAAATAGGCAAAGTCTTCAAATACTATTACCCATTTGTTATGCCAGTGCCATCGGATGGTTACACTTGTTAGATGGTTGCCCGCAGCAAAGGATCCAAGACGCTCAGTTTCCACCAAACTGAAGAAGCAGACTTACAGATTAACTTTGGCATAACGGAGCGGACCCAGCTGGCTTCTCGGCGTCGATGCCTAACCCGACATAGTGGCTGCGTTGGTACGCTTCCAAACTGAGAGGTCAAGGCACTCTGCTGCCTTGCTTATATAGCGTAAGACACACGCCGGTACACGTGATCTCTGTCTTTGCAACGAATGTGCTTGAACGTTGGCGCGTGACTAGAGTCGGTGACCTCCCGAATGTTCTAGAAGGATGCTATATGCGTTTAGCCCACTTTCCATTTGGTCACGTTTACTTCGTTCAATACCCTTTGTCTCGCGCGTGACCGATGTGCAATTCTGCGGATACAACACTGTCAGCATTCTAACTTTGCTCGCTTCACTGCGCTTCCACAGCCGCCGTTTAATACCGTACTTTTAAAGATTATTTATTTATTCCTTTTTTTTGTTAAAACCCCCATTACACCACCGAGGAAGATGGCGAAGATGGAGTCTAAGACAGGCTTCGAAACGTCGCCCTACTTTGACGCGCTACCTCGGTGGAAAGCCCTAGAAGATTTTACGCAAGCACCATTTTGTTTCGACAGTTTGGAAATGTGATGTACACTACGACGAACTTATCTACTTCTTGCATTGTGTCAGTTTCTTACACTAGCTTTAGTGCAAGATTCACACAAACACTACCCACCACGTCTACTTACTGCCAAATATGGAAAGAGTTGCTGCTAAAACAAAATCAACGAATTGTGACCTGCCATAATTTGTGGCTATGCTTCATACTGAGAGTGGTGAATGGGCGACGACAGAGCGTTCCTTCAATGGGACACCTTACAAGTAGCGGCGGCAGTGCTCCGTGTGGACGGGATTTACGCCGCTTATTACGGACCAGCCGGGATTTATCACGCGGCGGGATACGGCGCCGTGCGCTACCTCGCGTGCAGTCTGCGCCAGGCGCCGACCGTGTTGTGCGCTGCGATTTATGGCCGTAAGTATAGCCTCGGACAAATGTGGGCCCCGCACTTCGGAAGTACTGTCAGCCAGGTGAACGAGATTTAGACGTACTTAGTCAACGCAGTAAATCTCTCCCGCCACAGTTCAGTCGACGTAATTATCTGAATAGCGCCGCAGTTCAAAAGTGAGGCTATTGATCGACTGTAGTTAAATTTTTTTTTTTTTTTTTTAACTGCTTTACGTCTCTTTTTAACATTGAGGTCTTTAGAGACGAGAAAGGATGGGGGGCAAGGAATGGGAAGGAATTCGGCCATGGCCTTTTGAAGGAAGCATCCCGGCATTTGCCTGGAGTGATATGGGGAAACCATGGAAAACCCAAATCTGGATGCCCGGACGGGGATTCGAACCGCCGTCCTCCCGAATGCGAGGCGAGAACGAACTGTAGTTAAGATGTTGTCTAAAAGAGTCTTTGAATTCCAACATGAAGATGAATGCATTTCAGTTTTTCAAGTTTTGTAAAAATACCTTCTACGGGGATCGACAAAATTGTTTTCTCCAGTTCTGGCACATGAGGTAATGGCAGTTACAGTTCTTCGGGTAGAGGATTAAGAAAGCTTATTTGACTGTTTTCATTGGAAAATTAAGTAAAATTAGACATTTTTGCTATCAGATTTACAACCTAAACACCCTAATATTGATTATAACGTGAATTAAAACCGAGCGTGGTGGGTGAGCGCTTTACGTTCTGGCCTCGCGTTTGGGAGGACGCGGGTTCGAATCCCCGTCCGGGTATCCAGATGTGGGTTTTCCGTGGTTTCCCAAAATCACTCCAGGCGAATGCCGGGATGCTTTCTTCAAAAAGGCCATGGCCGAATTTCTTCCAGTTCCTTGTTCCCAGTCCCATCCCGCCTCTAATAACCTTAGCTGTCGACGAGGCGTAAAGCCATAAGTAAAAAAATTTAATAAAATTTACAAATTATCAAAATTTTAAAGTTGCGAATAAAATACATTTTCAGGCTATTTTGCCATTTGTTAATAATGTTTTGTTGAAAGTGCTCTAATTCTGATTGAATTGTATTCCACAGTAACTGCAATAAGTTTCATCGGAACTAAACGATTGCCGTAGTGGTTCAAGGTGCTTCGTGGTGAAGCGTCGGAGAGTCGTGGAGCTGAGCCCACCAACAAACCTAAAAATAAGTCAAGCATTGAGTTTTGCGTATGGAACTTTCGTCTGACCTACCACATACATATCTCAAGCAATAATATCATAGTTTTCCATTGTATTAATTCTTCGAGATGCCTTTTTGGTGTTGATGCTGTTATTTCTTACTGTCATCTACACTTAATCCTGTTTTATAATGTTATGATTAATTCGTCCTAAGGATAGTAAGTGTTTCCATTATCTAGGGACAAGTATTATATGGACAGCTAGCTTCTAATGAAGAGAATTTCGATAAGGAGTTGGGAATTTTTATAGCATTATTATCATTTAGACACCAAAGAATGGTCTATTGAGAACTGTGCACAACTGATCGATAATTTGGAAATTGTTGATGTGAATAAACTGAGATATTAAGAGAGAGTAGGTGTGTATAATTAGCAGTAGTAGACATTATTCACTTGTTTGCATTTGATCAAAAACTAATATGATTAGGTTTTATGGAACAAGGAGGCTTTCTAGAAATCAATACTAATAAAAGCTTGGTCATCGTGTTCGTAACGCTATGACGTCACTCTCCCAGCCTTCATTGACGAACAAACAACGGCAAGAGAAGTTTCTGCAAAAAACGAGGTTATGAGCTTCATTTAAGTCCAATATAGTTACGCTACTTTGAAGAAAATGAATTGACACACCATAAAGATAATTATGTATTTTGTTTAAGTCTACAAACTAATTATTAGTTGCTTTTTATTTGCTCATATTCGTTCGATGTAGATGTCTACGTTATATTGTCTGATCGCTTTTATAGTAAGCTGATAAATATGGGATCACGTTTATATAGTGAGGCAGTGAATGTATTAATGCGCTTGAGATGGAAACTTTCATTTTCGAGCAGAAATATTACCATTCGTTCTTACAACAGAGGGAATGAGTTATTCAGTTTTTTTTTAAACTAATTTAAGTTGCTTTCATAAGCGCCATGATATGAATTCATTACTTCATTTGAATGAAAGTAGTTCCACATTGATCGTAATCTATTCCAGCTAGACCAAGATTAGAATTAATACTACTCGTGTTATTGAAGCTTTGATTTTCAAGCAGCAGTACTAGCACAATTTATGGTAAGATTAAAATGCAGGTGGGGCAAGGATGACAACATAAACTTTTTGTTATAGCGTAAGGTACAAGGAATTGCTTTGAGCTTTATTTTATAACAATTCAATTTGCTTAAGCAACTGTGAATAAATGACTTGCCGCAACACTGCGTTAAATCCGTCATTTTTTAGGAGCTTTTAAGCCAGTTGTAGGTAAAATGATATGACTTAACTAACAAATTGTTACTCAATTTATCAGATCATTTCTGCCACCATGACAAAGTTTCATACAGATTTGCATAATTTGAATAGATCAAGATTATCTTATTAAAATAACATAAATAATACAGTAATACCAAATTACTGTAGGATCGACACGTTGTAACTGTGTTCTCCTATTTGAACTATTAAAAAAACACTGTACATAGTTCAGAGAAATACTACCACATATATTTGGAATCGGGACAGGAATGTTCACTATGAAGCTCCATGGATATTTAAATCAAAATATTTTCGCAAAGGCATCAAAAGTCTCTGATAATTGAAGTGACAGGTTAATGAAAAAATACTTTAATTAGTAGAGAAAATAAGGTTGTGCGCAATGTTAATGTATAGAGGTTGCTCCCGTTCTGAACGTGGCCAGCTCGTTGACTTCCTCATTACAACAGGTTCCTTCCGAGCCGATCGAATATTTTTTACGTGGTCGTTGTTCCATTATGCTTTGAATTGGGACCGTGCAAGAGCTTAGCGTCCCGTTATGAAGAGAGATATTAGCGCTTAATAACCGTTATGGCTGACTAGAGCAGCCTGTCCCAGCATCGCAGTCATAAACGGGGATAAAAAATAGCTTCTCATAAGCCGAACTTCCGCTCGTGCACATTAGAACGGGAAAACCCTCACAAATCAGTGGTAAAAGGGAGGCCAGCTTTAAGTCACGGGGATTTACCGTAATATAAGAGGACGGCCTAAGTGAATCGTCTCTCAGTTCATAACGAAATATATTGGTTTCTAATGAGGCTTGGCAGGAGCTTGAAAGAAATATTAAAATATATTGAAATAATACCGAGAGAAAATTTTTTCCGAAATATTTGAGGTTATAGATATAAATAATAAACGGATTAAAATTTAGGAAAATATAGTTCGAAGACTATATCACCCTTATTAATCTTGTAATTGTGTTAGAGTTAACAGGAAACGATATGAAAGGAAGTTAAAGAACATTTTTCTTGATAAATTCTTTGTAGAATTCATTAGAGTATTAATGTAAATGGACTACTCACCTCTATGAAAATTCTTTAATTAATGTAGTCTCAGTTACTTTCTGTTTTTATATGTTTCAACAACATCAATAGCACTTATGTATTTGTACCATTTAATGTGAATAATTTGTAAAATGTTAATGTGTCTCCAGTATGCGCTATTCAAAATTTGCAAATAATCCACAGTCTTATTGGTTCGTGATATTGCACATCTGTTTTTCCTATCTGGTAAATATGAAATAACATAGCGATGTCATTAAAGTCTCATTACCGTCACACGATTATGCTTTTTTTTTTTAAATTGGTTCATGAACTCCTGCTTCCTTCTTAAATACAGCTTAAATACATCTGTTTGCAATAAATATTATCTATTAAGCACAGTGTTGCAAATATTAAGTTTGATAAGACTGTGGTGGAAATTCAGATTCTTGTAAAAAAATTTTTATATGAATCAGTTTCCAAAATCATAGCCATTAATCACTTAAGGAAAACATGAGCCGCTTGCGACTTCATTTTAGCTGCTTATTTCACGTTTTAAGCATTCAAAAATAATTATTTCCGATGCTCGTGACTAAAGAACGACTAGCCTTCATTCTTTCCTACAAAAACATACGGTATTTTGGTTTTATAGTTAGATGGTTTTTAAAATTTTGGTAGTAGACGTCAGTTACGGTAATCACATTTTCATGGTGTCGGATACGCAACCAAACCATGATATTTTGAAAGCGTAATAAACGGTATCCGTATGTTGCAGAAAAAAACACTGGTAAACGATTTTTAGTAGACAAATCTTTTTATGTAGCTGTGCAAAGCTGATCAGTTTACTAATGTAAATGACCCACTGCTTCAGTCTAGATTCTTTGCTCCAATAAGAAATCTACGGAAAATAATTAGCTACTAAGATTATGTCTTTTTTTCTGTTTCTACCAATGGCGGCAAGGCAAAGTGTGAGAAGTGGAGAACGGAGAGTTGAGACCGCCATAGGATAAGAGTGACAGAATATGGTTACAGCATGTATCTGTGACTGATAGAAGTTTTACGGTGGAACCACCATATTAAGTCTGAACAGTGTACCGAATTTAGCTCCACGATGCTATGTGTTGTTGTCTGCAGTCAACTAACAACGTTAAACTTCAGCATAGCGCAATTCTGATTTCATTATACATTACTAACCAGACACACTGTCGTAGCGAAACCTAAGCGATAAGATTTTGTCAGTTGCTCTAGACCTATAATTGACAATTTTGAGCTAAGTGAGTAACGCCTAAAGTCTAAAGTAATTTTTTATCATTATTATTATTCTGTGAGATAATAACAATTTCCCCGATTCTAATGACCTCGCCGTCGACGATGCGTAAAACCATAATAAAAAAACAAAAAATTTCATTAATTTTTAGCCATGTTAGGGACGATAGTTAATTTTGAAGATACAGTAACAGATATGTTGGTTTTGTGTAGTGAAACCTCATTTTCCCGGAATTACTTAACAATTATTCTGTGTTGGTTTTGTCTTTTCGCGTGTTCGGTATAATATTTATTCCAAGACGTTAATTTTCATCATGTTCTTTAAATATGAATAAATGATAAATTTAAAAAAAAAGGTAGCTGTAAAAGAAAGCTTCCCATCATCATATTACTATTATGATTTAAATATTTCTGGTAGATTTTTATTATTTATAACATGTGAAAAGAAGTAATTTTTTGCTTTCTGGAATATTGTTAAGTCTGGTACTAAGATAAAATTCTCAGTATCACTAGAAAATTACCGCGTTTATCAGTTCTGGCATGAAATAACCATTAAATATTTGTTACAGATTAACTGGGTTGCTCGAACGGACCTGAAGAGGTTATTAGTACTTTTTGATGAATTAGATATGTGAGATTCTCTGTTCTGTTTCAAGTAACATCGCTCATTTAGAACGTATACTTACGCAGCTGACGTTTCTGGATTTATCACGAAATACTAGTTCAGAGAAACGAGGAGGAATGGCTGGCTACTTATACTTACGACCGCGGGGTCTTATCAAGCAAGTGGAATACATTTATCATAGTCCCACGACCGGGGCAAGGTGAGATGAATATTGCTACTAAAACAAGATATATGAATTACAGTGGAGGCCTCTCTCAAGGTATCAAGCCAACATGACTTTTGTTTTATCAGTAATTATGTACCACGGAAAGTCAACAGAGAATATTTTACCAGCGCAACGTTTCCTCGTTTAACTCGAGCCATATTAATTTATAAACAATACTCACTATACAGGATAAGTGCATGGTAAATTACATCTGCAGTAAATATATATTCCAAAATTCTTCCTGTTTAATCAGGAAAGTCTCCTAATTTTTCTAACGAGTTTTATAGAGTTGTTAATATTGTTTATTAAATCTCTCAAACTTATATCACAATGCTTTATGTTCGATGGAAAAAAATGATGAAATAATCGTTAAAATCAGTTTATGACATGATATGTATTAACCTTAAAAAAAAAGTTGATTTCCTACTGAAAATTTGTTTTTGGATCCATATTTTTATCAGAGGTCACCAAAAAGCATTGCTCGGACTTTCAGTAAATGACACAAAAATTTAGACAAGTTTAAATAGTAAATAGTAGAAGAACAAGGACTAAATTATATTTACCTTGACTATGTTATTAAAAATCAAGATATCTGAAACATAACCAACCTTTGTTAGTTAGTAGCTGTAGTAGTATTTGCTTAAGTGCTCTGTTTTTTTAAATTGGAAGCCCTCATTTTCTTTCGTTACTGGATTCATTATTTATTACAAATAATAGTCAACAGGCTAAACAGTAACTTAGAAACCAAACTTTTCTTTCATTAATATCATGCAAAACTGAATACAATATTTCCTCCTCCGGCACAGATATGCAGCGAAATTTTCTGAAAGTTTTGGAACTTAATGTATTTAAAATTCCTCCATATCGAAAATTATGTTCTTTTGGTAATAAAAAGAGAAACTTCACAGGGTGAATAATTCAGTGTGATTTATAGTATCAAGATTTGTCTAGTATCAGGAATCTAAGACGCTGATCGTCATGGACGTGATTATACAATATAAAAAATTGTTTATTGTGATTATTTCCTACGCTTTATGGGGACCTGCCTAATACTAATCTACTGCGTGTTCCTGAGGAATTTTCTGTTAGCAGTTGAAATATAAGTTTCAGTTGTTTACCTGTCGAGAAATGTTTTCTACATACAAGACCCAAGCTGCAATATTTTATCATTTTTCACAATAGAGAGTAGTTTCCTCTCTATTGTGAAAAATGAAGGCTAATTTGATTTCAAATATTTCTTCACGTCTAGAGACTCGATAATACTTTTTATTCTTTGTGAGGCGGATTATTTTCATAAATGAAATTTTTCTATCAATAAAATGACTGAAGACGCCATTATGATGTCCATTGCTCGACATAGGAATAGCTTGTTCATGTTAAAATAGAAGGAGAAATTTTTATCATTTGGAGAATGGCAAGAACAACAAAAAGATGATGTTCCATGATTCCTAAGTGTAAAATTGGGTACCAATCCTAGCTTAAATCCAAAACCTTTCTGCATTCCGTATGGAGTTGATGGTGATTGATAAGAACGCTTAAATTTGTAGAACCATAGGGTAACTTTCGGAAGAATAGGCCTTTTTTTTAACACGGTAGCATTGGGTAACATCTCCTTCCTTTGTTATCCGCTCATCCACAATACAAACAACACACTAACGTTATGAACAACTTCACATTAGGGAAGAAACTAGAAACCACCCCAGTTATATCTTCGTGGTTATGGAGAGCTAAATCCTTTTCATACTCATTCAGCGCATTGATAATAAGGAAACATTCCCACCCAAGACTAAGTCGTTGAATAACCAGCATGAATCGAACACGCGATTAATAAATTACTTAACCACGAAGGTGGTTTATAGATACTTTTCATTCTCATTCTCACTCTCCCTTCTAATCACTCAGACTTGTCGCTGAATTGCGCTCTACGTTTACTCTTTTGACGAAATGAATTATGAAGAAAGCCTGTTCCTTGGAACTGTCGGTTGTATTAATTTGAGGCGATACTGTGAATTATGGGTTACTTGGTATCACATAAAGGAGTAAAGAATTTCCGTGAAAGTTCTTTCGTCCGAGCCAGGCCCTGTCAGAAGGCAAACGCACTGCTACGTGCACCTACTGTTCTAATTACCACAGAACTGAATGCTGGATGCGTTGAGAATCTGTTGTCAGTAGTGGTGGGCGGCTGTTGCAACCCTTGTAGAAGCCGTCCAGCTGCCGCCCCCGCCCCCTCCTGCCTACCTGATGAGATAACCATCAGCAATTACTGACTGGGCCAGCCGCAAGGGTTGAGGCCAGCTGGAGTCAGCCATTAACACCGACCCTGCCCTGCCGTCCTGCTTCGCATCGATGACTGCCAAGAATTTTGTTCACATTACGTACCGAATCAGAGAGAATCACGCTTTCGTTTTCACTTGGTACTGACTTATCAAAAGTGCTAAAATTCCACCGACAAAAATCGAAGAAAAATGAGTATTTCTGTTTCTTAGGAAAAAAGTAAGCATCAGTGAAAATATGAGAAAGAAATAGGAGAAAGATTAAGAAAGAACAGCATTTCTGTCACCTGACATAATCTGGACGTGGAGGATAGAGAAGGAAGCTAGAATGTTTCTATGTATGTAGGAAGCACATATCGCAATATGGGTCCGAAACATGGACAATGAACGAAAAGAGACTTAAAAAGTGATTAGGTTCCTGGAAGAATACTTGGAATTACTTTTGATAACAAACTTAACTGGGCAGGACACATAGGACAGGTGGTAGGAAAAGGTTTCAAAGTTCTGCAATTGTTGGAGAGAGTGATGAGGGGATGTACGAGAGAAGTCAAGGAATTGGGTTACAAAACTTTGGTCAGACCATTGCTCGCATATGGTAGTGTAGTATGGGACCCTCATTTTACGTATCAAATACAGGAGTTGGAGAGGGTACAAAAAAGGGCTGCTAGATTTGTTTCTAGAAATTATCGCAGAATGCAATCAGTGACGGATATGATAAAGGAGCTGGAATGGGATTCATTGCAAGACAGGAGGAGGATGAGGAGGGTCATGGGAGTGTACAGGGCATATATTGGCGATGAGGCATGGAAAGATATTGCAATAGGTATGAAAAGTAGTGCATGGAAGGGAAAAGATGACCATGACCACAAGCTGGCACTCGATTTCAGGCACAAGGGTGTGGGAAGATTCTCTTTTTTAGGTAAGGGTGTCAGGGATTGGAATGAGTTACCAAGAGAAATGATGAATAATTTACCGCAAACTTTGAAAGAATTTAAAGATAAAATTTGTAGAGGGCAAATGTAGGTAGGTGGAGGATAGGGGGAAGATGGGTGTGTAGGGAAATTGCCACCAGAGCCTGTGCTCCATTGCAATTAAATTAAATTAAAGAATGGATAGGAACGGAAATGAAACATCAGGGAATTCTTAAAGATTTATTCATTAGCAGAAACTCTGAAGAAGGAAAGATTGCAATGGATGATGCATTTCATTAGAATGTAGGAGAGAAGAATGCTGAACTCAACACTATTCGGCAAAAAACAAGAGGGGGTTAC
>CM061920.1:185936118-186257495 GCA_031002005.1 Vandiemenella viatica
GTGTAATACGATCTGACAATATCATCGCTACACATTGCATTTCTGTATCTTCACCATCACGTGGAGGTGATGAGCCAACAGTCAGATGGTTGACAAATAATTACCATGGAATACCTTGGAACACTGATGGTGTAACCTTTAGTAAACTATGTACTATTCTACATGCAATCACCAATGAAGATGACTCCATTATTTACGTTAAAGGACGAGAGAAGGCTCGATGGTTCCAGAAAATTATCCGCAAGAAAGTCTGCTACAACATAGAAGATTTAGGATGCCCGCCACTACAAGAACTCAAGAAAAATAATTTGATCAAACTTTGTAAAGCTCATTTATTTTGTAATGCTATGTGCGCAGCTGAAAATGTATTTTTAATTGCCCAATGGTGGGTGAAATAAAAAGAAATAATATCAAATAATATATGTTATTTTATTCAGACATTTCACATACATGTAGTTAATAAGGTCCACAAACATCATATCCAGGTTCATAATTCTTAATTACAATATTATTTACGTCATCAGATACTAACAAATTTTTATATGCAATGAGTTCAAGTCTTAATTGCGCATAATCCAATGATGAACTGGGTGTCACTTGAGCTACTCGAACATTATTAATGTGCATGTCAATCAGTTTTTGCACTGTAGCCATATTGAAGTCTCGTAGCACTTTATTAGCTAGAATGTCCACAAACTCAGTATAATATCGTGCCACCAAGTAGCCCCACTTCTGCTTGATGGTCAAGGCGTTGGTCACGGCTGGCTGCGCGTCGACGAAGTTCCTCCAAGTAGACTGGCCGAAGAAGACACCGCTGGCAGGATCGTCATTAAGGTGGAAACAAACAGTCTTCACCCCGGCAATCGTTCGGCAGGAGACGGTGTGCTCACCAAGTGAGATGCTGTCGGTGCCGGCGTTGAATAACTGGGACACTACGTCCAATTCCTGGATCAGGACGTTCCATTCGTAGTATGTTAAAACAATTTTATTGTGTCCCACTTTTTCCAGAACAACAACAGGTTCAAACTCGTGTTTGGACGATAACCCTATCGTCAAACGTTTCGAGTCCCCAGCGTTGAGTTGGTATACAGATGAGAACAACAACACTAGACGAGGCATAGCTGCAAACTGATGAGAAAGCGGTAGGCGGGTGGTTTATAAAGCGGTCTGCACACCAAGATAGTGACTGTGAGCAGCGCCATCGTGGCTGCAGGGGCGGGGCGCGTGACCTACTAAGATAATTACGGTGAGAGGCGCCGGCGTGGCTGCAGGGGCGGGGCGCGTGACCTACAAAGAGCCAGGTAGATAATTCGGCACAGTCGGCCAGGTGCCTAATTATAGGGGAAGCGGCCTGCACACCTGCAGGGAGCGGGGCGGGTGACCTTGACGGTAAGCGGCGCCGGCAGCCAGGTAGATAATTACAGGCCGCACAGTCGGCCAGGTGCCTAATTATAGGGGAAGCGGCCGCAGGGCGAGATAATTATAGGGCGCGAAACCGCCGTTTTCTTTCTACTCCCAAAAAAATCCACTCCCCCTTTATACGCCTTAATTTTATATAAACCCACAGTTTTTACCCTATTTCGATGGAACTTTGTACACGTAAAATTTGAAACAAGGAGAAAAATACCGTCGACGTCAGTTTTACAAAAACTCAACTACTCTCTTCCCTTACAACTCCCTTAATTTTCAAACGACTTCTTAAAAGGAGAAAGGTCTCAATCCGATTGTTATTTTTTTTATCGATATCTTCGCAAATTGTGAACCAATTTTAATGATTTTTTTTATTGGACACGATGTACCTTCAAAACGGAAACATATAAATCGTATGTGTTTTTTATTGAAATATCGGAAAAAAAATTGTCTTCGATTCCGGGATTGCAAAAAATCTAAATTCCGGTGTCCGGTATCCAAATTCTAGTCTATCTATTAACATATTAATACTTTAACCGGTAAAAACTGTACATTTGTGATACCGCGGGTAAATAAGGGTATATTTCATTTCGAAATCAAGGATAATTTTTTGTTAATGCTACTACTAGTATTGATTGTATATTAATGGAATTTAGATTAATGTATAGCTCTCGATCCCACGGGAAATAAGTTTTATTTCAATTTGATGTGATACTGTAAAGTGGTAAGCTTAAGATAGTTAAAAAGTGCTGCTTGAATTTCGATTGTTATAAAGTCCTTAGTCCCACAGTAAAAATAGAGCATGTTTTTAATTTTGACGTGACATCGTAAAGTGATGTGTTTAAATAACTATTTCCTTGAACCGCATTTATGCAATAATTGTTGGCCGCAGTTCTATGAAGTTTTGCTTAATTTACAACCCGTGATTCGGATAAATAAAGTCTGTTTCATATCAATCTGATGTAGGAAAACTGAGACATCCCAAATTAGCACCTGTTTTAGTTAAACAAGACTCACAATAAAATCTGTCCGGATGTTGATGAGGTTTTCATTACTGTAGAGCTTATCGTCATGCGCGTGAATAAGGGTATGTTTTATTCTGATGTGATGCCGAAAAAATGAGAAATTTAGGATAATTTTTTTATTGAACGCTGTTCAGACCAAATACTGTTTCGAATAGTATAAAAGCCGATGCGACGTGAATAAAATAGGGTACGGTATATTTCATTTTTGATGTTATGCTCGAGAAATTGAGAACCTTTCCAAATTATTAGTATTTTTAGTTGAACGCGATTCACAGAAAACATACTGGTCGGACTTTGATGGTATCTGTTTAACATACAGCCCGTAATTACGTGGGTAAAATGAAGCGTGTTTCATTTTGATTCGATCTAGGAAAACTGTGTAATTTATCATTTTAGTATTTACTTATCACTGGACGCTATTGGATTTTGATGGGGCTTATTTAATGTACAGTCCGTACTACCGCAAGTAGACTATAATATGTTTCATTTGAATTTAAGATTGAAAAATGAAAAGGTTGGGATAATTTTTCGTTAAATGCGATTCATGAAAGGACTAGGTAGCATTTTGATGGATTTTCTGTTAATGTATCCTGTGGGTAAAAAATTGTATATGTTTCACTTTTAAATGATGTAGTAAATATATTTTTTCCGTGAACGCGATTTACGAAAAAGAACTACTGTGCACATTTTGATTGGATTTTGATTAATGTACAGTCCGTGGTTCCTCAGGTCAAACAGGTTTATGTTTCACCTTGTGATTTGAAGCTAAGGAATTAAAATAAAAGAGTCCACAAATTCATATCAATTTAAAGGAAAGTTATTTCCTGCAGTCAAAATGTATGTCGTTACTCCAGCGTACGAGTGGCGTCATATTATTCGGAGGAAAGAGGTTGCAGTTTGTCGTGGAGTCAGTTCATGCAAAAAGATTCAGCCTTCAGTGAGCCACATGGGTTGCGGATCAGGTAATTCTCGACCATGTTGGTTTGAGAGTGGTGTGTTTAGAATATATCTGGCTTACAGTCAATAACTGTAACATGCTAGGAGGAAGAAATGCAAACTGATTTGGGAGTCCCTCAGCTATTAACCTAATAGAAACTGTTACATGCCTTTTATGACCTTGTAAAATACTGTGACAGCCCTCAGGCCCAGCCTGTTTTTGAAATTTTATTTTGATGGTTATGTATGGCAAGATGAGAGTTGATTAATTGTGGAATTGTATATTTTTAGTGTGACTAATTGTGAATTTTTATATATTCGTCATGCGAATGAACATGAAGAGAAACTGTGTAAATGATATTAAATACGATCAAGGACAGTAATATGTATGAAATATTCATTAAAAGTTTGTAGTTGTAAATGTTGATGAGAGCTACCCAACTGTTTGGCCTGGTTTATGTTGATGATTTTTGTTTGCAAATTCCTGTAAATAGCTTTAATCTGTATTGTGAATGATTTTTTACAAGTTGTGATTATTTTTGTATGAACTTGATTGCCAAAGTATTGTTAGCGCTGGAGAAACATCTGTCGGCTCTTTTTGTTGCCTTGTTGATGTTTCTGTAGCACCTACTTAACTCCCCGGCAATGTTGAGCAGGTATTAGTAGTTGTGCAGTAATCAAGTCAGTTGTCAGTTGTTTTCTGAAGCTTTGGTATTTGTTTTTGAGTCGTCAAACAGTTTTACAGCAGTTTGTGAGTTTAGTCGCTGGAATATATGTGTATTTGTGCTTTAGTATCTTTATCTTATCCACCTGTGATGCTATTATGAAACTCACGAACAAATATATATGAAGTGAAAAGGGATTCGTAGGTGTTGTATTTTCATAGAACGATTTAATCTGTTGAAAACAGTCATCATTAACCTTTGGTGGAAGGTGAAACCATTTGTCAACCAACGACAGTAACCTGTAAATTGAAGGATGAAACAATTAAAGGTAGTCATCATTAATTGATTACAAGACGAATTAGTTAATTACCGAGAAGTGTATCAATACGATATGAACAAGACTAAAGCATCCCACCGAATATTTCATGCCACGCTTGAACATGCCTCTCAAAGTTAATAAATATTCACCAAATTGGCTTCAATAAGAAGAAACAAACTGCAACACAAACCACAAAAAATACCAAAACTCGTACCTTAATAGATCTTAATTATATTGTTCCATACATAAAAAATTAACGTTGCTAAATGTCAAGCTAACACTATTTTCAAAGTCTCTGCTAACTCAAACTGTGTAGAAACTATGGCGTTTTGACACTAGCAATTTATGAACTTCTAATTACTAACGTACTATCTACGCTCACACCGAAAGTGGTGAGTGAGCGGTAAAGCTCTGGCCTCGCATTCGGGAGGACGCGTGTTCGAATCCCCGCCCGGGAATCCAGATTTGGGTATTCCATTGTTTCCCCAAATCACTCCACGCGAATGCTGGGATACTTGCTTCAAAAGGCCATTCTTTCCCGTTCCTTGTCCCCGTCCTATCCCATCTCTAATGACCTCAACGTCGACGAGGCGTAACGCCATAAGCAAAAAAAAAAAAAACCTATGCTGACAAGATAATTTATGGCCATAAGTTTAATAACTAGGAGAAAGCACAAGCAGTGTTGGTATCATATGTGAAATAGCCACTTGACATTTCGTTCAATCTGGTGTTGTGTTTCATCCCTTCTAGTAGTAACACAACTGAAAAATTAAATTTCAACATATAATTACTCATTACTGTTTTATCTAGGAATTTATGGCTCATCTACATTCTTTAGCGGTGTATCACTTTCTTTCTAAAACTAAATTTTTATATTCCATGATAAAGTAAAATAAATTGTAATCTTGCGCCCTGGGGACAGAGTTCAGATTTACCGCGCATTACGTCTCCGCCGTGGCTGGACCTGCAGTTTAATGTGGAATCCGAACCACCGAACGCTTTGACCTAGCTCATTCGATTAAGGAGAATTTTTAAAAAAATAATGAACTCGCATTTTGAACTTTGAATTTTGAGAGCAATATAATTGTGCAATCGCTCTTAAACTTTCAGAGAGAGAAAAAAGGAGTATAGCTGGTTTTTGTACACAATAGTAACTACTAAACACAACAAATAAACTTACATAAATTTCGTATTTACAAAGTTTCAATTTTAAATGATCCCCTGACTGCAAGTTTAGGACTACAGAATTGTTTTCCTAACTGTATATACTCGTAAAAGATAATGTAAATTTCAGGGTAAAACGAAAAGACGTTGTATAAACAGCAGTAAGTTCTTACTGATGTTGTGGGAATTTAACTGTCATTGAATCATAGAATACTGTACGAACTCGTTGAGAAATTTTCAGACCTCTCTAGCACGTCCGGAATTTCTCTCTCCGAAAACCACAAAACATTATCACATAAGACCTTTAGCCAGTGAATGTTGACGTTACGCACCGTAGTAATCAAAAAAGTCAAAATATTAACCCGTTTTTATAAGTCAACCATAAAGAGTAAGTTTATCCAGTCATCAGCGTCCGATCTACTCTTGGCTTTCTTTATAAGCAGACTAGCTGGAACAGCCAGGTGGACCACTCAAAATGATGTGGGCAATGTTTAGTGGGGAGTGAATACGTAGAATAAATTGCTAAACCATTCGACCGGTGTTTCCGATGGTATCTGGTCATTATTTACGTTGAGCACTGATATTCCTGTGCTCCAAATCGAATCGAAATATATGTTACAGTAACAACAACATCTCGAGGCACACTGTCATAGGTTGTAGTGAGTTTACGGTTTTGTCTAACGATGTTTGTTATTCAGGTCCTTATCGGCTAACAAGTAACGAGAAGCTACAAATGATTATGTGGGACCGTAAATCCACTGAGGTTACTGCTGTGAGAACAAATTCTGCATTACATAAGACCCAAATTTTTTGGTGATAAAAAAGTTAAAAATATGAATTTACTGTGATCTTTGTTATTGTGACAGACGAAAACTTTTTTGAGCTGGTGAATTATTTAATAATTATACCAACTGTTATCATAATTGAAGCTATACAAAACTGAAATGAATTTTAATGCTACATTAAGGTACTAAACAATGAATGATGGTCCCATTTCAAAGTGTTTTATTAGAGAAATGAGGAATCGCTATTTGTGCTTGATGACTGTGATGGTGTGGGTGTTAAGAATAGAGAGTTGTTTGAGTTGAGGATGAGAGATGAAAGAAGGGAAAGGGTGGAACTCGGTGCTGGCCCATTCAGGCCTACCCTTCCCAATGAATTAATTGAGGAAAAGGGATTATTGGTAAGGAGAGTCGAGGAATAGAGCAAGGACAGTTAAGAAGATGAAGATGACTGATGACATATTGTTAGGTCAAGAGGCAAAAATCCTTATACAGTTTGGGATGCAGATAAGGATGGTGTGAATCATAGACGTAGATATTCAAGATCATCGTAAAAAATGACTGATTATATAATTCAATTTAATCGTTCACCGTACCCAGCAATAATCCGTACACAGAGTAAGATTTTTAAGCATCAGCGCTGCATTGATTTCAGCCCAATATTAACTTCTGTCCAACTCACTTTTAGTTGATAAATCAGCTGGTTTAGTCATCCAGATGATTCTAATTTATTCTTTATAAGTCCTTGAGCTGCCCTTTACGTATTTAAAGCCTTGTTTCGTTTATATGTAGTGCGGTAGAGAGATTAGGTTCCATGTTAAACAATACGTACTCTTTAGATGTTAAGGTGTAATGGCTTAGTTTAGAAGGCCACGGCAGAGATGAAATATGCCACCAACCGATAATCAATCACAAAGTAATCAAGCTACCGTTTATGGTTTGCCAGTGAATTACTAGCTGGAAAATTTCTGTCTTTTAAATTCCAAAAGATTAAGTTATGAAATCAAAGGTTTTCTTGATCGGTTTTACATCTTATCTGATATTTGATTATTCGACTCAAATTTAAGATAATTGCTAAAGATTCTCTGCCCAGAGTAAGAATTAAGACTATATTCAGTGTCAGAATAGGTTGCGAAACGGAAGGAAATATTTGACAGCAGTGAAAAACAACTAAAAAAGGAAGAGGTGGAATAAACACCTGTTAGCCGCTGAGAATTTCGTAAACGCTGTAAATACCAAAGACCTGTAGTTTCCTCACATTCCAGTTAAATATGATTGCTCACAAATTAAGTACGTCCGGATATACTGTGTGGAGTTTAGTTATACTGGATGGAGATATTCCAAGTTCACGAAAAATAATATTAATGTGCCAAGTTGCTTGTGCACTTAATTGCTGAGAAATGCTGCTGACACATATGAAAGTTGGTGGCACATACCGCGTGCTCTCAACTGTGAACATATTTCCTCCACATAAGGCAGACCTGGGTCTTGCGGAATATTTATGGGAGGAACGCCTCTAATCTTGATTACGAATACTTGATTGTTGAAATTCATCTAGTAAATGGTGGAAAGGTCTCTAATACCAGTTTTTTCTTGTGTTACAAAAGAAACTGAGACATTCCTAGTGTAGAATCCAACCAAACTTCGGGTTGTTGTCCACTAAGTTGTACACAGCCAGTGAAAGGAAAATTCTCAAGTAAACCAACTCTGAAATATCTATATCTAAGGTTCCATCTTCTTTGTCTCAGAGAAATAAGGATTTTGTGACATCATTATCGCTATAGGTTATAACAACTTAAAATCAGATTTCCAGTTGCGAATTACATTAGCACATTAAGGGTTTATAAATAAATTACATAAAATTACAGACTTTCAGAACAGAACGGGGAGAAACAGTAAGAAGTTTTCCAAATATTGTGATGTTTAAAGGTCAAGACTCGTTCTTATAGCATCGTGAAAAATTTTGAATCAAATTAACAAAACTCTTCCAGCAGCATTCGATAATCAGTTACACGACAAATGGAATCAAAATTACTAGTTTGAGATTGCGGTGGGTCTACTGTCTGCTACCCATTTTGTCATCGTACAAACATATTAACCTATACAATTATTGACAAACTTATTTCCACTTCCAGCGGGAGTAACCCTCAAAAAATATTTAATTACTATAGAACTCTATTTTTTTCAGTGTATTGTCAGTTCAGTAGCTTGACAGATATAAATAAATTTCACATTTTTAGACAAAGAGAGTGCTAATAGTGATGCAAAGAAACAGCTGACGGATCAGTGAGAAGAGCTTGGAAAAAGAACCACATCGTTTAAAAAAGAAGTAACTACGTATTTCCAGTTGAAATGTGAGAAAAAGGATTCAGATCGCTACAGAAGATGTTTAATTCGTTACGTCAAGATACTTTATGATTATTTTTAATTACTTTACACATACTGTCGTGAGCTTAGGTCATAGGTCACTGTAGATGATCAAATTTGGGTGTGTGAGTGGCAACATCCGAGCCTGGCATTTAGGAGGACGTGGGTTCCATCCACGGCCCACCCTACCTGAATTTGATTTTCCCTTGTTTCCCGTGTTGCGGGAATGGTTTTTCCCCTGACAAAGGCCATCTCCGATTTCCATCGTGTTGTTGTCACTCTCCTACTACTCCTGGTCCTGGTTACTTCAATGTCGATGACAAATATGGCCAAAAATTTTAAAAAAGAGGAAGAATCGTACGACTTGAACATTGAACCGGAAATTGAAAGGTAGATCTGTCACCACGCTGGACGTACTGTACGTATCAATATTAATATTCTTAAAATAATTTTCTATTTGGAACGACTAAACATATTTTTCCTCGATGTTTATTTTCTTTAATAGTATCCTTGTCTTTACTGGTCAACTTTTGTACTGTTTTACGTGTGACTATTGCCAAACCGATTGGATATATTGCTGTGTATTTCTAAAATGAAACATTAAATGCGAATACCTTAAACAAGTAGCTACTGAAGAAAAAAATGTGTGTCGGTAGAAGGCTTCATTAAACATAGCTATAATATCATTTGCTGTTGCTAATAGTACTCAATCTCTAGTTCTGCAGCTATAACGAGAATAATTAAAGTAATTGTAGTTGATATCATTTAAATTGTTACAAAATTCGAAGAAAACTTTTGAACTATAAAACAAGATATTTGCAAAATATTAAAATGGCTGATGGTAAATCAATAAATTTATTTTTTCCCATAAACAACATGGGTGGTTCTAGCTCTGCGATACTACACAAGTGCCAATAGTTCAACCAACACAAAAATAAGTGAAATAACGACCTTCGCAAAGTTAAAGATAGTAATGTTGGACCACAGGAAAAAATTGGGTTTTACAGAAGTAAAAAACTAGAACTGTTTCCGATCTGCGTGTAAATAATTCTTCCAAGTTCTCACTGATGATGCCCCATTGCTCTTGAGCGAAACGCGTCTGAGATTAAATAATGTTGTTTAAAGACGGCGTTTCATTTACAAAATTTAACAAGCAACTGCGGAAGAATAGCCGACAACCAGTTAATAAACAATATACCAGCCACGAGGCGGTTCTGCGGTAGTAAGTCCAGTTGTGTGAATCAGAGTAGAGGGCGTGCCTCTGTGATATAATTAAATTTCGTTCGGCAATGGGAGCTCATAACATTAATTATTTCACCCATGAAAGAGAAGGGATGTGAATAACCAACGACTAAAAAGTTTTTAATTAATAAAGAAGCGGAACCAAAACGAAAGCTTGGTTACATCATCAGAGCAAGATATTTGCTTAGTCAGCGATTAAATGTATGAGGTAGACGGCCAACAACCACTAATCTAACTGCGAGAATAGCAATGTAGAAGAGACGTCATCGGAAACGGCGATTTGCATAGTCTTGGCTAATTAAGGTCATGCTGGTGGAACAGTTTTTATTTTATTTTATTTTATTACTTATTATTATTCGTACATCATTAAACGCTGATATATAAATATTCAGTGACATAATTTCAGCATTTTATAAGCATAGCGGAGATTTGACAGACAATTTCATTAAAAATGTCAACGATTCAAACAGAAAGCGCACATAAATAGCGGTACAACTGTACTAGTGAGTTTATGATTTAAAAAAAAAAAAATTGATACGACGAACGAAAAAAGGACACGTGAGTTCAGTTACATTCATGGATCGTTTCTCAATACTCCCAGTGTCAGTTTTTAGTGGCCACGGCATAGTTGATTTCGTAAGGGAACCAGTTTAACTCATCTCGCGACCATTTGATCACATTTCGTTGAGACCAAAAATATCTACCGATCGAATACCAGAGTGTATTATTAGTACACAAAATAAATTATTGTTTCGGCCTGCTGGCACAGTACAGAAGTTTTGAATCAGGTTTCAATGAACTACATCGTTGTGTGTAGATGGATTCCTACACATGGTGTCTCACTTTAGATCTGCTACACCTTTAGATCTTGTTTAGGAAGTGGAAGTAAATAGAAAAATGATAAGATGGTAGATAAATGGTATCAATTCCAAATTGTTAATACCTTTACGTAGTCAAATCCGGCCGAGGGTGGTTGAGAAGTTACACACTATCAAATTCACGCACCGGTGTATTTTTCTTCTGCAAGTTGGCCGCCATGCGCCTAGATGTTTATGCAGTAGCTACCTGCATAACAGTAATACCGAGCGTGGTGAGTGGGTTTTTTTTTATTATTATTATTTTTGTCAATGGCTTTTGGCTTCGAGGCCATACAGCCAACTCAAGTGTATTTCGAATGATCCAGTGTACTTCAGTTTCTTCACAGTGTATTATTTTCCAAGTGGCTCTACACACAACACGATGGACATGACATACAGACAACACATACACTAAACACCCATGCCCTCGGCCGGACTCGAACCGGCGACCTTCGGCACGTGGAGCTAACACTCTAGCCCCTACGCTACCGTGGCCGGCGGTGAGTGAGTTGTGATACTAGGGCCCTGTATTCGTGAGGATACGGGTTCGAATCTTCATCCGGAGATCAAGAATTGGGTATCCCATGGTTTCCCCTAATTATTCCAGACGAAAGCTGGGATGGAAGCTGTGAAGTCACAAGAAAAAAAAGGCTGATTTATGCTGCTTCCTCGTTGTATCAAACACCTGTTCCTCCTACACAGCAGTACGAATTCAGTTTTTGATGTCCTTATTTTACGCTCACCTATTTTTTTTTTTTTAATATTAAGAAACAAGTAGCTATAATTTAATAAATAGTGCCTTTTCGAAAACAAAACAAATTTTGCGATTCATTCAGCCATTTTAATTAATGTTATTTTGATTCTTTATAAATTTGTTTGTTAATTTTCAACTAATTTGTAACTAATTACAATCTGGAAAGAATTTATTTTTACATTAAGTTGCGTATGCTTATTCAATGTGAAATCTATGAGCTAGAAATTTTATGTCTGGGAAAGTTAAAAATAGAAAATGAGTCTCGCCAGCAACTGATAGGCTTAGCCACAAAAAAGATGTTTTCGTTGTATTCTGTTATTGGATCTTTCCTGTATGAATATGAATGTAACTGACTAATGATGCAACATGGCAGAATCCGGCAATTAAAATGAGAAAGCTTAGTGGTAACCTATTTTTATCCTGTTTGTTTTGAACTGGCAGAGAATTAACTTGGAAATTACTGTGTTTACATCTCAGATTCATTATAGATTTCCAGCCATCTTGCGTTTACCATTTATCAGATGCCACCAAGAGAAACTATAGGCGAATGGAGCGTGGAGAGTGATTTCTGCTTTATTTACGGCTAATTCGAGTTCAATTCCAAATAACAGCCAACTAAACAACAGTAGCACGCGTGTGTAACTCATCAAACATTCTATGAAACCGTGACGAATATAACATCGAACAAATCCTTTTCACATATGTGTGATAACAACCACTTCCTTAATGATTATGTATTTAGTTTCTTACTTCACCATTACTCAGTATATTTATACCTACAAAAATTTCGTCGTCTATCAAATTTATTGCATTACAGTCCTTTAAAAATTTGATATTTTTTCTGACACACTGTATGGTCTCATATTCCGACTTAAATTATGAATTGGAAATTTCATTGCCCATTATAATTCACGGCTATTACTGACGTTAAAAAAACTTTTGCTGATGGGAAACAGAACGAGTACTCGAGTTCATAATGCTCGCAACCCTATTACACAATATTGTATTGGATTATTCCATGACATGACAAGGACAATTCAAGATCACCACAATATCTGATTGACTAAAAGTCTTCAATTATTTGGCTGTATTATGTACAATCTAAAAGGTAAGACCAGCACGTTTTCCATAACACTTCCGAGAACAGTTGATAATATTCACACTTGCACGTCTCCTTTAAGTCCTTCGTTACAAATAGGAATTTAATTTTTTTTAACTTTACAACACTAAACAAGACTGTCATGACAATGAAGAATATATTATTTTTTTTATATTTTCTTGACAGTCTGCCAGACGTAATCTGTAGTCTAGTTTAAACCAATGTTTTACAAGTCTGGAGACAAATTTCGCGTTGTGTTATAATCGAGCCATATGTGTCTCACATATCCGCAGTTGTGTTGCACAGATATTATTGATAAGGAAATGTGGATGCAACTTTTATCTTATTATATAGCTTAAGATAGGACTGTTTTAAATTGTGCTAATCACTGGATCACTGATTATTTACTTAGTTTACAGTGTCACAGTAAATTTTATCATGGAAGGAAAAAATAAGGAATCATGTAGCATCATAAACAGTAGAAGGTCTCGTGAAGGTATAGATATTTCTGTTTTGGTGTATCTAGCTTCTGATTACTAAATTGGTCAGTACTCGAGAGAAAATTGAATTATATATTCGAATTCTCATACACCTTGAGGGCATTTATCGGTCACTAGACAGCAAATTTTTGTTAATGGGCCACTGCTTCTTTCAGGGAACCTCATCAGTACTTTATTTGTTAATGTATTGAAAAGTAGCACGGATCTAGAATTAACTGACGTAACACATACAATGATTAAGCTCAGTTTAGGTGTACAGGTTGTGAATACTAATTTACCTTTCCACAGTCGACCGGAAAACCATTCGCTCGCTCCGCGATCTTGCTAGTCCTCGAAGGTCCTGACGCCCGGAAGGGAGTTTGTATGGAGGCCTTCTGGTTGGAGTGGACAGGGAAGTGTCCGGTCCGTGGGAACATCTTTCGCCGGAAGTCCGGTTGGTACACCTGGCGCCGTATCATAGCTTGTCTCATCTGCTCATTACCGCCCACCGTGATTCCATTAGTCCACACTCACTTCCGTCATCACCATCTTAACGAAGCGAGCATCGCCCTGCGCCTGCAACATTTACCAGCTCGGAGGGAAAGCGGCTATCGCTTCAACTGGCATCCTGCATCAGCATAGCTCCTATACAAGGTGCTGGGAGAACTTGTATTACTCACAAGTGCGAAACGCAGTTCCTCAATTTGGAAAAACATATAAAAATGTAAATCTGCAAATTGAATGAACAAGAAAATTTTGTTTTTGCGATTCTCTCATAGTTGCTCAGTAATGGACACATGTATGTCAGTTTCACTGCATTAATCGCTTCACTGCTAATAAGGTTTATTTGAATCATCCTATATTAATTTATTTCTCATGTAGATTCTGTTTGTAGACAACTTGATATTTTCGTACTGTTCACTCCAGGATACGAGATGAGATCGTTTCTCTCAATGATAAAATTAAACAACTCTCCCAATTTACGAGGTCATCCTTCAGTTACTACTTGGGTGTTTTCACGCCCCCTCCAGAGACAGTACTAAGTCTCTGAAGACCATCATAAATAAGAAATTTCAAAATTAGACAACAGTTGCTTAAACGAATATATTTGATGATATAGATAATGATCATCTCTTGCTCCAAAGTCGAAAACAATACACACACTGCAAAGTAAGCCGGCCACATGAGACAGTTCCATGTCGAGCATGGCCGTGTAACCAAGCGATGCTCTGGCCAAAATGTATCAAGTTGCGTGATAACTGAAGGTCCACGTTAATGAAAAGATGGTCAAAGCGTAGTGCTCTCAAAAACGAGTCTTAATCCGTCAAACCGAGCGTGGTGGTGTAACGGATAGCGTTCTGGCCTCGCATTCGGGAGGACGGCGGTTCGAATCCCCGTCCGGGCATCCAGATTTGGGTTTTCCATGGTTTCCCCAAATCACTCCAGGCGAATGCCGGGATGCTTCCTTCAAAAAGGCCATGGCCGAATTCCTTCCCATTCCTTGCCCCCATCCTTTCCCGTCTCTAAAGACCACGTTGTTAAAAAGGGACGTTAAACTGTTACAAAAAAAAAAAAAAAAATTAATCCGTCAAGTGGATTATTCATATTTTCCGAGTACCGAAGGAATTATGTGCTAAATTCGAAATTAAGAATCGGTACTGTAACTGGAAATAAAATAATTTGATAAACGCTTAAAAATGATATTACAGTAATAGGATGTTAGTGACATTATAACCATCAAAATACAGGATACTAGCCGCCAGTAACTTCTTGTTAGAACAGTTAGAATTATCAGTTCATGCAGACACACAACATCATGCACAGTTAAAAACCATTGATTACATGAATTATTTTGTAATATTTAATCTTATTATGTATTCGCAGCGTCAAATTTGGCCTTCAAATTTTTTGTTGAGTCTTTGAAGCAAGATCCTTAACCATATCGTATCAATTATGAAATAACAAGGCAGATCCAATCAGATCACCAGCAGTGTTGAATCTGAAACCTTTTTCTGGATTTCATCTCTCAGCAACGACCAATCATTTTGTACCCCTACCGCACACTGAAAGGGGAAAGAGAAAGCGTAAAGCCAATACATATAAAATTTACAAGTTTTCGCTTATATATATATATATATTACAGCATATTTCGTTATAAATCCCCGTGAACATTGTTTATTTATGTGCCCAGTTAAATAACAAGGTTTGAAAAGTTTCGAGAACTGGGATAACGGACAATGTAATGATCATAATTTATGACACTTCGGATCTTCTACTAAAGCACTGTTGATACTATTGTCCATGGTCGGGACTAGAACCAGTTGACGGAGATTCGAACCCGCGACCTTCCGAATGCGAGACATGAGCGTTTTCCACTCACCCTCCACACTCTGCAAGGCGTTAAAGTTCTTAAATCAATTCGTAAACTGATGAGATACGACCAAGACACGCATCACAACACACGACACATGAGGTGTTATAAAAGATCTTGACATTTAACTGATTCTTTTCGTGTCACAGTCCATGTTAAATCTGCTTTAATACCTGCTACAAGTAATTCCTGATCGTGATAAATGATACATTATGCGTTATTACGATTTTAAAAATTCATTCCTTTATTTATGTGTAATCATACGTCCTTAACTCTAATGAGGTTCAGAACGAATTACAGCTCGGCGGTAAAAACTTTTTTCTACCGTAGCTAGTCGCTACAGATAATGAAGCATCGACTTAACGGGAATTGTTTTCATCTTTCACCGCTGCGCAAAGTTTTTTTTGCAAGTCAAGTTAAGTTTGAAAGATGAAATAAGATAGCATCAAATTACACCTTTCCTGTTGTTATACCGACCGATAAATAAGCCGGGAGCTTCCCTCTGACAAGGTCCACTATTCGTATTACTGACAACAGTCTTAAGGACATTTCAGCATTTTCGCACGTTCCAGTGATCAAGCATCACCTGTTCAAGCCCTCTGATCTGCGTATTAACAACTAACGGCATTAGTAGCGCCGCCAGAAAAACTATCTTGACTTACGGAGCAGGAACCAGGCGGACCAGTTCTTCTTTCTTCCAGCTAACACTCCACAGGCGGGCTCATGAAATTCATGAATGACTTCATTGGCTGATCGGCCAGTTCGGGCCGACTCCATTGATCGGGAATTAAGTTTTCTCTGTCTGTCGTAAAGTACGATGTTGATGGTCGATATTGAAACCCACATGTGACGTTAGTTAATACGACCTCGACAGCCAGCAAGGAGATCTGCTCTTGTGATTGGGTACGACGCAGAAAACGGTACCGGCAAAGCTCCTGTCGATAATTTGGGGACCACTATGTCGTTGGAAATGGCAAGATTGGTGTAACGGCCTCATACTACTGAAATTAGCATCTGTCATTCCGACAAACCGTGTAACTACTCTGTCATACTGTATTAACCGGCTAGAAATCTTGATCTCCTTTTTGTATGGTGCCTGCTTAATTGAAGGATTTGTGGCTTCAAAGAATAATATGTACACAATTTTAATGCTAACTGACTCTTTGTCGTCGTCTGCATTTTTTCCCATCATTTATGCCTTCTTTTAACAAATTAATCAATCAGACTTAATCTCCTATTTCCTATAAGTTTCAGCCTCAAATTATTCAGTTCTTTCAAGCAATTAGTTCATACCTAATTTCTCACATCCTTCTAAGGCTCCAATGTGCATTTTAACTTCTACATCTTTAATGTATTTACACGTAAACTCAGTATCATGGAATTGTTTCCACAGGTATTCGTGTGGTGCGGAAGTTGCTCCCATTAATTACCACCGATGTAAAAATTTCTCAAGTTCAGATATTGCACTTTCCTCAAAATCAGTGTTTATTTTCCTTCGCTTCTATTCTGAAGCTATATATACGATATGACGAAAAAGTCAATGAAAATATGAAAAGTCTTATAGATTCTTCAACCACTATTTTCCTTTCTGTGCATTAAGGTACATTCGATGTCGTGAGCTGTCAGCTTAAAAGGAATACTAATACCATCTTTCATCTGAAACATTTCTCTATCTAGGATAACTTCATCTGTTCGGTTTCCTTTTGGTTTCAACGACCTTTTCCATTGTCATACGGTCTTCTTGGTAGTGACCTGATGTGGTATTTCCGCCACAAAGTCGTAGCCTTACTAAATAGTTCTTTTCATCTCTCAGTCCTTCTACGTAAATTTTAAAAATGTCAGAATTCTTCGCGGACTTCTCCGCTTGATAGATTGCCTTTACAAATTCTAAACGATATGTGTCCGTTGCTGTACATGATTGTCCAGTCAGAACCAAAACTTCCTCATTTTTCGTCTTAAGCATTCCGCAATATGATTTCGACCATTCCTATCAGCAGCGCCGTACCATTATTGTTCTTCTTATCTTCTATTTTCCCTGTAAACAAAGTAGTTTTAATGTGTAGCAGATTTACCAGTTTTAAGCCAGCAATTCTGGTTTCATACAATTCTCCATCCCTTTCTATCTTCCACTGACGTTCTTTACTTCGATTGTTCTCTCCACTAACATTAACCAATCCCGCAAGTCTTAAATTTATGACCCACCATCCCGTCTCTTCTTTCTTTAAAAATCTTCCACAAGCTTCTTTTATCACCCATCATTTCCGAAGCATGTTCATGTTATACTTTATCTGTCCACTTAATTTTCAGCATCCTTCTACAGCACCACATTTCAAATGCTTCAATTTTCTTTCTTTCTGGCGTTCCTAAAGTCCATGTTTCGCTACCATAAAGTGCTTGGCTTCACGTAGAATTTAAAAAATTCTTTTTGAAACTAAAAGATTTATCTTTTCATGAAAGTTCTCTCCACTAGTGCTATTCTGATTTTAACATGTTTCCTGCTTCGATCATCAGAACACTTCCTAAATAGATGAGTTCATTTACTTCTCCTATCGCAACGGATCCTATTTTATATTTAATCCACTATTACTGTTTTAATGTTACTACATTTCATAATTTTCATCTTGCTTTGGTTTATAGTTAGTCCAAATCATCCTTCAGTATTTTATTCATGACATTCAATCACTTTTCAATACCCTCAGTCTGTTCTGCTAACAGGACAATGCCATCAGAAAATCGTAGAATTCTGATTTCTTGTCCTAGAACTCTTACGCTACTATATAAATTTTTCTTCTACTCCCATTGTTGTTTACTCTACATACAAATTGAATATTAATGTGGATAGACTACAATCTTTTCTCACGCCGTTTTTAACTGATGCATGTTACTTCTATTATAGCCACTTGATTCTCATATAGATTATAAAGTATTCTTTTATTTCAAATTTTACACCTGTCGTCTTTATAATTTTGAACATCTTGTCCCAATTAACATTTTAAAAAGCTTTTTCTAAATCAACAAATGCCACAAAAGTATCTTTGTTTTCCTTGATCCAGCCTTCAAGTATTAATCTCAAAACCAGAATTGCTTCTCTAGTATGCCGCTTTTTTCTAAATCGAAACTGATTTTCATCTACTATCTGTTCTTCTGTATATACTCCTGGTCAGTAATTTTGAAGCATGTGATGTTAGACTTACGGTGTGATAAGTTTCACACTTGTCTATTGTGCTTTCTTCGGAAGTGTGAAGATGATACTTTTATTAGGAATTATTTGGAAATCTCCTGTTCCGTAACTTTCATGATATCAGTTTCAGTAATCTTTGGATTTATTCTTCTCCAAGGGATTTTAGAAGTTCTGCAGGTAATCTTATTGATTTGAACTGCCTTATTTGATTTCAGGTCTTTCAAAGCTCTGTAAAATTCTGTTTTGAAACAGAATTCCTGAGTCACCAGTATCGACATCGCCTTCTTTTTTCAGTACATTGTTGTTTAAATTATCCCCATTATAAAGTTTCTCTGTGTATTACTTCCATCGGTTAGCTGTGTCTTCTGTGTTTGAAAGAGGTTTCCCATCAGCAGCTTTAATGTACATACATTTTTTTATCCATTTCTCCAAAATTCTGTTTGATCTTCCTACAGGCCAAATCTACTTTACCTACGACCATTTGTTTTTTACTTCTTCGCATTTTTCTTGCAGCCACTTTACTTTTGCTTTTTCGTGTTTCCTACTTCTATGATTTCTAAAATGCCTGTATTTCTCTCTTCCTACTTCATCCTGAACATTTCTGTGCCTTCTCCTCCGATCTATCCTCTCCATAATTTCTTACTTGATCCAAGGTTTACGAGCGGCTTATTTCCTAAAGCATAATGCTTCTTTACCCCTTATTTCTCCCTCAATGTATTTCACTCATTCTCATTTGAATTCCTTTCAGAGTTATTTCTTAGAGTCACGTCTACCATCTTTGCATTTTTCCCTCTCAAGTTAGATTGTTTCAATTTGTTCACTTCCAGTTTGTTCTACTTGTATACCTTCTTTAGTTTCTTGTCAGCTCCTGGGTATTTTTTATAATCTACAACTTGATTCCTGTATCTTTGTTTGACTACCGGTATGATACAATCTAGTAGATATTTACCTGTACCCATGGATACCAAGGATAAATACTTCGGGCATATTTCTTAAATAGTGTGTTAGCCACGATGTTTTAATATTTTTCACAAAATTCTAAAAACCTGCTTCCTCTCTCATTTCTTTCTCATATATAAAACTTTCTACAGTATTCGCCTCTTTTACCTTCTCCCATCATCGCATTCCGATCGCCCACTATTATTAGATTTCCATTCTCTTCACTTATTCAATTAATTCTTCAATTTATTGATATATTTTCTCCACTGCATCATCATCTTCCTGTGACATTGGCATGTACATTTGTACTAACGTGGTTGGAGCAGGCTTAGTTTTGCTCTCATCAAAACAAACCCGTCACTAAACTGTTCATAATAACTCACTTGTTTCCTTACTGTCTTGTTAATTATAAACCCTACACCAGTAATTCCACTGACAGGTTGTGTGCTAATTATCCCGTGTTCCTCAGACTAGAAATCTTCTGTGTCATTCCACTTAATCTCACTAATCGCAATGACATCTAACTTAAGACGTTCCATCCCTTTTTTTTAAGTTTTCTATCTACCTGCCCTGTTCAGACTTTTAACATTCCGCACTTCCTCGTTGAATATTTCTGTACTTTCTAATAACTTCTCTCTGGGCAGTCTCCACCCGAAGATCCGATTGGGGGACTATTTATCTCCGAAATATTTTACCCAGGAAGAATCCATTATAATATTACATAATTTGAGAGGATTACATGACCTCGGAATACCCTTTGCATGCTAAATGTAGAGGCTTCCCGTTGCTTTCTTCATCCTCATGCCGTTGATCATTTCTGATTCACCCGCCTTCCGGGTCCGTGTCCAACCCAAAGGGCTAGGGGATCGAGTCCTGGTCCCCTCGTACCGGCTGCCCTGATTGTGGTTATAAGGTGGTTTCCCTCAATCATCACGACGATTGCTGGGGCATTCCCCAATCTCCGCCTCATAAACTACGCAATTCTGAAATAAAAATATCCTTATTACACATAGGACATAGTTACAACATTCGCAGACAATGCTCCAAATATGACAAATCATGTTCTAACACGAGTGGGAACATGTTTCCCCAATAAATATGTACAGTACAAATGCCACAATGTTTTAAGAACCTTGATGGGTGAACTTGCTCTGGGTGATAGCCGGCATACTCGCCGACGATGGTCATCCGAGGAAGTGCGTAAACGGCTAAACACGATGAATGGCGTCACATTGGTTCAGCGATGAATCGCAGTAATGCAGTACCTCGGATGACCATCATCGGCGAGTATGGGGGTGAACTGGAAATAGGTCTAACTCTTTCAATATTTTGACGAGGCTCAGATGCGTTACTTCTGGTGTCATGATGTTGTGAGTCATCGGTTATGACTTCAGATCACGGCTGGTAGTGATTCAGGGGAACTTTTACGGTATGTCACGGCCATCCTGGGTCGTCATGTGGAATCTCTCTTGCAACAGTTGTGCCATTTTTCAACAGGACAATGCATGTCCACACACGGCAAGTGTCTCCATGAACTGTACGTGATATTGACGTACTCCCGAAACCTGCAAGGTCCTCAAATCTGTACCCAATAGAACATGTGTGGCACCAGCTCAGACGTCAACTACGTCCCAGTGCTAGTATCCAGAATATAAAGGACTATTTACAACAGTTGTGGGCTAGCTTGCCTTAGGAGATGATACTATTTTTTTTTAAATACTGCTTTATGCCTCGTCGACGGTTAAGGTCTTTAGAGGCGGGATGGGACTGGGGACAAGGAACGGGAAGGAATTCGGCCATGGCCTTTTTAAAGGAAGCATCCCGTCATTCGCCTGGAGTGATTTGGGGAAACCATGGAAAACCCAAATCTGGATGCCGGGACTCGGATTCGAACCAGCGTCCTCCCGAATTCGAGGCCAGAGTGTTAACCACTCACCCACCACGCTCGGTAGGAGATGATACAACCGCTTTATAAAATCCTTCCCAACCCATTCAGTGCATGCATCAGCCAAAGGAGATGTAACGTCCGTCATAGTGACCAGTGAGCTTATATCGCCAAATTCCTTCTAAATTTGGCTCGATTGTAATGTCTCAATGAATTACTCATGTTTCTCTAGCGGTCGCAGCTAGGTTACAGAACCCGAGGGAATGTATCCTGATCAAGCGTGGATTTATGTTGATACTGCTAATCTTCCATGGTCTCAAAAATTACTCACCTTTCGGAATCGCTGAGATTTGCTGCCCCGAATAAATTTACTAGACACTTCCAGATATCGCTTGAAGAGAATAAGAAAGAGAGAAAATAGTAATGGTAGAAGTACGAGTAGAACAGATAATCTTCCAGGAAGATTTAACTTTCAGAAATTAGACCCGAGTACCCAGAACTTTCCTGCCCATTTCAACAATTGAATGGCAACGGTACGTAAGTTACACATGTTTAACAATGTCAGTGAAGGAAGATGTTACTTCGTCAGATAACATGAAGACGGAGATGTTGCTCGTAGCTTGTCTAAGGTCTGAAGGATTAATGTACTGTCGTGTATACAATACAAAAGTGGTATCTGCTGGTGAAGAAAGCAAAATTATTATCACAAGTTTCGCTTGTGAGGTGGCAGATCACCGAGCTGTGAAACGGTCGGGAATAATGGTAGACCTCCCGAGGTGGAGCCCGCAGCTGAGCACAGCAAGTGGGCGAGAGTGCATAGCAGGGCTGCAGTTTGCAGCAGTAAATCAGGGTTCGCGGTACGGCTCGTAAAGCCGCGCCATCTATTCCGGGCTCTCCGCTGGGCACGCGCCTCGTAAAGTCGGCGAGCTACCAAAACAAACAGATCTGCCTCAGCCTTTTGCGGGCGAACCTCTCGGTCCACCGGGAAGATTTACGAACACTGCTCCAGTACGCATATAGCGCTGTGTTCACGAGCTAAGCTATTGTTAACGTAGGTGCCGCACTGCTTGTTCAGCTAGCAGTTACTGTGCTGGTAGAGCTTTATCATATCGAATGACACCATCAGACATTATTATCGTCAGTGACACTTACCTCCAAAGTTTCATTGTGAAGCGAGCCAAGCGTGATCGACTCGGTTCAGCAGGGTTGAGTATCCTTTACGGATAAAGTAATCTCTGCATATTTTGGAGGGGGAGGATCATCTTCCGACGAATTGAACCTTGCGACAATTGCGTCTTGGAATGGGTAATAAAAAAATTTTCGATAAATATCGTATCTATATTTACAAAGAATATCGATATATATCAGCCTAATTTCGCATTCAGCTAAAGTGTTGTTGAGAGTGCTGAACAGAAGGCTATATGGAAGTTAGATGGATTGGAGAAGAACAGTTTGGATTCAGGATAGGGAAAGGAAAAAGAGATGGTATCGGCCTGTTAAGAATCATAGAGGAAATATATATTGAGAAAGGAAGATATATGCCGTCTTTGTTGGCTTGGAAAAAGCTTTTGATAGGTTGCAATGGATAAAGCTGATGGATATCTTGAAGAGGAATGGTGTAGAATGGAAGGAGAGAAGGTTGATGCAGAACCTATATTTACAACAGAAAGTACGAATAAATATCGGAAACGAGATCTCAGGAGAAAGCAGCATTGGGAGAGGAGTAAGACACGGTTGTTGCCTTTCACCATTATCGTTCAATTTATACCTGGAAGAAATTATTGGAAAATTCTTAAGTGGAAAAAGAGGAGTGCTTATTGGAGGCAAGAGAATAGAGTGCATACGATTTGCTGATGATATGGTCTTGTTGGCAGAAAGCGAACAAACTTCAAATAAAATGCTGAAAGATCTAGACGAAGATTGTGAAGAGTTTGGAATGAAAATTAATGCAGCAAAAACTAATAGTGAATGGAAAATAAAGGAAAATAATAAATATTAAGTTAGGTAGAGCTGATATCAGTCAAGTAAGATCATTCAAATGTCTTGGGAGTACGATCACCGAAGATTAGAGATGCCACCAAGAGATAAAAGCTCGCTTTGCAATAGCGAAGGAAGCATTTAATAGGAAAAGGCGGATACTAACTGGAAAAATAAACAAACCACTCAGGAAAAGACTTAGACAATGTTTTGTATGGAGTGTGGCTCGTTAAGGGGCGGAGACGTGGACACTGAGGCGAGAAGATGAAAAACGGTTAGAAGCGTTTGAGATGTGGATGTGGAGGAGAGTAGAGAGGATAAGCTGGGAGGATAAAATAAGTATGTTGGGTTAGTGAAAGGAGAAAAATACTCGAAGTCAAAAAAGAGAGAAAGAAGAACTGGATGGGACACTTACTGAGAGGGGAGTACCAGATAATAGACGCCTTGGAAGGTCCTGTTTGAGGGAGGAGAATAAGAGGAAGAAGGAAATGCAAAATTACAGACAACATTAAGGAAAACGGCAACTACATGGTCATGAAGAGAAAGGCAGAAGACAGAAGAGCATGGAGAGCAGCCAAGTGGAAACCTGCCCGAGGGTAGAAAACTGATGATGATGATGATGATGATCGATGTATATATTTATATTAGTGTTAATGAAGAATAAAAATATTATGTAGTGGTTTAAGTAACGAATTCCCTGTAATTATATTTATCAAAAAATATAGTTGATGATACCGGAAATCGTAACCAAAAACAAATGTATACAATCCAGACATATTCAGCTTTATTTTATTGCATTTGGCCGTGTTAGCCATACAGCCAGCTAAACGCATTTGCCCCTCTTACAATGTGTAGCTTTCATATCAGTGTGAATTTTTTTCCTCTTTTGTGAGGACGACACAAGACAAACACACCACATAATTATAACCACCCATTCCCAAGGCCGGAATCAAACCGACGACCCCTGCAACGTGAAGAAAGCACGCAATCCCTAAGCTGAGGGGGTTGGCGATATTCATGTTTCGTGAAACTATCATTTTTACAGTAAATTAAACACCGATATTAGTAATGCTTAATTTGTCTGAGTCAGTTTATTTACTGCATTCAAGAAAACTGAGAACTAAATATTCGAAGTCAAAATATTAAACAGAATTTTAAGTTAAGTCGTGCGATATTTTTTTTTTCAGCATTTTGCGCAAAGAGTGAACGTCTCAATCACAGGTTGATCTGTATCTCATAATTTTATATATAGAAATGTATTTACCGGGTAATCATTCCCTTCGTACCTCGGTACATATAAGTCATTTGCTATTTTCGCAGATTTTAATTGGGAAAGATTTATAATAGTGTAGATAACACGAGTCCAAAAATAAAAATAAAAAAATAGGGTCAACAACCAGGGTATACGATAGTTCTCGAATATTTTTAAACAAAATAACCGATTCACAGAGAACTCCACTGGTTTCGTCCTAGTATGTGTTTTGTTACCTTGGTGGCACAAACTGAATACATTATAGTGATCACCTAAACGGTTTCTTGAAAGCAACCAGAAAACAGCACGGCCATTTTGACTGCTTCTTCATTCTGATGTCTAGCCTGCAGGTGTTCAAATATCTTATTCTAAACTGGTTTGTAATGAGAAACGTACCTGATATCCTAGCTAGATTAACACGGATCAGAATTTTAAGACGCGAGTTTGGTTCGGTAACTATACTCTCTTCCTTTTTTTTATAAACAATATAAAACATCACACAGAAGCCAAGCTCAAACTGAAACTGCTGTATTTCGTTCCTTGGGGGCGTTGGCTGTCGTACGTCACTCCCGGAGATCGTTACAACTAGTTACACAGCCGATAGCGAAGATAACGCCTTGAGATTCCCCTGCCTGTTGTGTGTGGAGCCGAACGGTATTTGTTTTCAATAATCAAGGTGTCAAGTGATGTGGGCCAGCGGTGATTTGTCCGGTAACGGTTCCAGCTCGAGATGGAGCGGTGATAACAGAGTCAGGTGTCGGTGGTCCGTAAACAAGATCAGGACACGGCGTAACGCATCGCCTCCCACCTCACCAACTCGCAGCACACGCAATGATGTGTCCAAACGTCACCTGTTCACTGCTCTCAGCTAATCATAAAAACTTGGCTTCGCTGGGTCTTTGGTGCCCCAAAATTTACATAAATTTTCATTTTCACCATATCCAGAGATGATTTCTTCATTTATTTCTCCTAGTGGCATTTAAAAAGTGTGGATCCACTGACAAGCAGTAGTAACCATGATTCCTGCATAAACCATTTTCTTAGGTGTAGAACATTGATGAGAAACCAGATTTCAAAAATGTTGTACAGACACAGTACTGCATTTTTCTCCGAAGGAGTATCTAGTGAACCATCTGGATGCCCTCTATTTGAGGATAGCAATGTCATCCTCCGTAATCCACGCAGTTTTGTAATTCTTTGTCCTGTCTAAACCTATTGATCCTGTCGGCAATGTGAATTGATTATGATCTATTATTCAAATCCGAAATTTAAACGGAAGTTGGATTGATCACTGACTTGGACGCTTTTGAGGTTAGGGAGCGTCCATAAACCACATAGCTGCGTCCTGTGAATACCCCCCCCCCCTCCCCCCATGTAGCCCGACGTGGTTTTTTCCTCTACCATCCTCCCCCTTGAGTGGCACGTTACTTTTTTCCCTATTAATATCAGAAGATATTTTATACTGTTTTCTCTTGTCAGGCTATGGTAAATTACATAGGTACATAATTAAATGATGGAAATAAATATTTACCCGCTGTTGTGTGTTTTGTACCTTACTTCAACTGTGACAAATAATATGAAGGAGAAGCTACGTATCTTTGCTCGGGAACCCCTCTCCCCCTTCTCTCTCCACGTAGCTCAGTGTAGCTTTCCAGCCAACCCCTCCCCCACTAGACCGTGTCACGTAGTTTATGGACGCTCCTTTAAGAAGAAGAATCTGTTGATAGGACACTATACGTCTGCTAACTCATGGATATCTCATAAAGTAAATTCTGAGTGGTTCATCTTCATTATTATATAAGTGTCTGACCTTTATGTTTAATCACATACGTGAGTCTGAAGTAAATAACTAGTAATTGCTAGGAATTGCAGTACGACCAAGAAAAACCACATCCGTTACTCCTACGATTCTTAACCGTTAAATTGAAAATAACTCCCGGGAATATTTCAGACCTATTAATCTCGTTATTAAATTGTTTTCGGCTATTTATCTCTGAATCCTGAACAGCTGATAAAATATTGAAGCGGCAAGGCTCTTTCTTCTGCAGTAAGCTGTGTTCTTTAGCGAGGAAGTGAGCAAAGATTTAATCTTAGTGTAGGTGCAGGTGGAGAGAAATTTAATGAGCTGCAGATAAGGAGGCACGCGTCAGTGTTCAAGGTGACGCTAACAAATATAATAATAGAGTTTTAAATACACGTTTCTGGTAACACAACCCGGAATCCACATATTACGCAAGTAATAATACAAATAAATGTACTCCACTAACTGTGGTAATACGATAATACAAACAAAATTTCAAGAGGCAATCTAATATATTTACAAATATCGTCTCTTACATTCTTGGTAATCAAGGTGCTCAAAGATTTCTTTTGTCCACTTTCTATACTTTTATTTATTTATTTATTGCTTTACGCCTCGCCGAAGGCTAAAGTCATTAGAGGCGGGATGGGACTGGGGACAAGGAACGGAAAGGAATTCGGCCATGGTCTTTCTGAAGGAAGTATACCGACATTCACCTGGAGTGTTTTGGGGAAACCATGGAAAACCCAAATGTGGATGCCCGGACGGGGATTCGAACCCGCGTTCTCCCGAATGCGAAGCCAGAACGTTAACCACTCACCCACCACGCTCGGTTTGTCCACTTCCATTTATTGTTATGCCTATTAGCACGTTGTTCAAGTGAAATGCAAACAGCCAGTTTATCCCTAAAGGTTAACGTACCGGACACGGGGAGGTAGTTAAAACGAGCCCATTACAAAATGCCATGCAGGGATGGAAGTGGAAAAATCAGAACACAAACAAGGAACTTATTCATGTAAAAGACAATGAGCAGACTAATAAATTGGAAACAATTGCTAAAGAAATTATGAGGGAATTGACACATTTGTTTGGGCCACGGCTAGGGACGCCATTATTGTTGCTTGCTCAAGAGATGTGACAGCAAGGGAGATCTCGTGAGTAAGCAGAGTTCCACTTGCAACATAGCCTCTCGCCTATTAGGAGCACCCAAGGCTCCACGCGTTTGCTGTCTGAATGCGAGGCTAATGGGCGATAGTCTCACGACCCACGCCACTAACGCCGGGACCTCGTGGCCGGCACCACGAGACGGGACTTGCCGCCCGACCGTCGCAGGATGACGACGTGGGCCCGCCAGCCGCTGCTGCCGCCACCAGGTGCTTCGCATGTCTCAAACCAGGTGACCTCGTCATGAACGGAAGACCCCGGCTGCAAAGAGTGTGTGCGACTGTGCGTTCGTGCAGTGATCGTTTTACTCCGCCCATCCGGCCGGTTGTGTCTAAGCTCTGGGAAACTTCGATTTCCGTGTGCCCGCCGCGCTTCCCGAACCCGGTCAATCCATGACGCTTGACCCAACTGCCGCCTGACGCTGGTAATGTACACTTAGAAATATCGCGACCACTGTGATTCGTGTACCCCACCCAGAAAGCGCCCTGAGCCTATTAACATAAGCCAACTGTAGACGGCCTCCGCTATATTCTCATCCTTGCGGAGCCGTTTTGCAAGAGATCTCACGCTCTCGCCGACATTTCGTTTCAGCTAGACGTGTCATATATTTGACTGAGAACAATATCGTTGATGCGATTTAACCTTGTACTGGTTATAATCATATGTTTTCTTGTTTGTTTGAATCAGAATGTACTAGTTATGACGCCCATAATTTTCATGTAATTACTAGAAACCTTTGTGTAGAATTAAAGTTTGTACGTGTAGTTTTTTCTATAATTACTGGAATAGGATAAGAACACCTCTATATCCCAAGTATAAATGTTATGGTTTTACAGTTCTGGTCCATCCTTATCGGTGTTTCGAGAAAACTAGTGACCGCTCCATCAAAACGTCCGCTTTACAGTTTGATCATTACAAGTGTGAGGTTCATTATTCTCGAATATTAACATGATTAATTCTCTTCACTGAATGGTGCATCACAGTGTTATATGAAATGGAAAGTTTCCTTGCGGTTAAATGTTATCTATTGAACGCACGTGTGTCGTATTTTCTAAGTGTGTGACATCCTTTATAATCATAAGCAACGTCATTCAATGTTTATAACTTCATCAGTACCGATAGGTATGAATTTAGTGGATATAAGCCCTGTGGTTGAAACTGCTCAAAGTACATGATTTCGTGGTTTTCGTTTCTGTCATGTTAATTTCTACAAATACTCCAGGAGATATTACTCTGCGTCCATTTTTCCACGTACTCCACTTTCCTCAAAATTTTGACAACCGTTCAGGTTTATCTTCATGAAAGGAAACTCATACCGAGTATCAAGTAAAACCAGTTTTTTTTGTATATTAGTGATTTAGAACATGTCCAGGTCGGGATTGTTAATCCCGGGTTTGCAGTTCGGACAAGGTACGGGAAGGAATTCCCAGGTACCATCTCGGCATTCGTCTGAAGTGATTTAGAGAACCGATTGAAAATCGAAATAGGATTTGTGTATCGGGGATCTAACCCAGGCCCAAGAGTTAACCTGTCACACATCGGGACAGGCCGTAGACTTTGCTCGAGCACTGGAGGAAACTGGAGTGGAGGGTACAATGGACGCAGTTGAACCATGGTCGATCAGCATAATGACTGTGATATGTAGCCTGGATGTTTTCACGTACATAACATTAAATAAAAATGTGCAAAAATTTTTTCGGGGCGAAGAACAATAACTGTGAAAACAATTTCCTAAGATGTTAATAATTTTACTATATTAAAATTTTGCATCAGTCTTAAGTTAGCTATGATTAATAAGCGTTCTAGTAATCCAAGTAGTAAGGTGCATGAATGGGGTTCATAAAGAATCACTTCGTGTCACCAATTTGACTGGAATTTCTGTTAGATCTTAAAGGGCCTTCATTGATCCAGGAGATTAGCGGTAAGGACGGAGATTGAAAGGTCTCCTGTTTCTGTCGAAACTTTTGTAGCCTCTAACCCTACTCGTATGACTGGCACTTTACTTTCTGTATCTCAGTAAAGTGTGAAAAATTCATAATTCAACTGTAGGTCCCGTATTAAAGAATTTGGTCTTTCATCTATGACAATGAATGGATTGATGTGGGTGGATCCCGACAACCTTCCCATTTTGGACGAAACTAATTTTCAACCTGACCTTTACCTTGTTTGTGTATCTAAGTGAATGCTCAGATTTGCCCATTTTACGTTAAACTGTAAGGGTGGTATTAATACGATACGATAGAGATGTAAGTTGCATCTGTGTCACTCGATTGTTAAGGTCACATGAAACTTATTTGACGGTAGTAAATGGGTAACCGTATGTACGAGGTAGTTAATTTAAATTTTTTGCTACCTCCTCGCCGACAAGTGGGATGCTGGCAGATGAGCAGGCAGACGGTATCGCAGCTGCCGACTATTCCTGGAGGCAGCTGGAGCCGCGGACAATGGCTGGACAAGCGGCCCACTCACACACCACATTAAATTAAGCTTTGTCTACCGTACCCGTAAAAATGCAACTTCGTTTACTGAAATAAGTCGGCGTGCATATGTTCCCGAGGCCCGTGACATTTATCACGCCATGTCTCGACAAAGCTCTAAGGAGTTTCTGTCGTACGCTACAAGGTTTACAACGTTGGATCGTTTCTTGGTACTAACTTCATGATCAGAACAAAAACAGTAGTGCTAAATTTATGTTTATAAATTGTAACTATTTTGCTGTTTCTTGGTAACTCGGAAATTGTGTGCGAGAGAAATGGGTGCCCCTTAGGATCATAGAAACTGTCTGCTGGTTTCCAGATTTGTCATCCTAATAATGACTAACCAAATGTATAATTTCAAAAACATTTTCACTTTTATTTTATTTCATTAATTTCGTAGAAATCATGAGGCACGAGTTGTTTAAGGCTAGGAATGGAAAGGAATTCGACCATGACCTCTTGAAGGAACCATCCCGACATTCGCCTGGAGTGATTTAAGAAAACTATTGAATGCCGAAATCTGCATGGCCAAATGCCAGCTGCCAGTGTTAAGTAGCTAGTGTTTCAAGATGATCTCTACCGTGATAACTGTAACTCCGTTATCCTTACCTGAAGAAATTTTTCGCAAGGGTTCAAGACATCTCTGTACAGCTGCAGCCACTTGGAGTCGACGAAAAATAGTCACCATCGATTAACAGTTGGTGTTCTTGGTAAAGAAATAAGTCGGAGGAAGTCATATTTGACAAACTATTAATATTTATTATCATTTAATTATGCCATCGCCAAATAATTTTGTGTGTGTGTATTATATTAATTAAAAAGGCATCTCGAACTGCGTATTGTAAGCTGCTTTTTCATTTTAGCCAATGAAAATCAAATGCCAGTTTTATAAATACAAGACAATGAGACACAGTTGTGCTGGAAGTTGGCTCTCTCCTGCACTCCCTGGAGTACTGCATGCTGATACAGTCGCCAAACAAAGCTGCTGGCCCGCCAGCACTTTGCCCGTATTGAGAGCTTGCGGATGGTGTGGATGGATACTCCCGCGTTTTGTGTGGGCCCCTGCACGGAGGGGGACGCGAATCCCCCCATCCACCGTTTGGCGTACCCCCTGAGTCATCGCACATTACACAACTGTTGCGCTGTATTGCATGAGAGTTGACTTATTGACGGGAAATGAGCAACAGGCAGTGCGTAAAGCTATTACGTCAACAGAGATTAGTCTTGATTTAATTAAACAGACAGAAATTTATTTTCGTCAATTTTTAAAATGCAACAGACAGACATAATTTGTATGTCGATTTAAAAATGGTTTAAGCTCTTACAGAAAGTTATTATATCGAAATTATCACAAATACAAAAATTATTTTTACATTGGTACAAAACTTCGTCACAAGTAGAATTCAACAGTTAGTTGACGTAACTATGAAAATTAAGACATTAAGAAAATAACTTTTGTGGTAAGTTATGACTACAGAATCAGAATCCACGTAAAAAAAACTTTTTATTTAAAAAAAAAAAAAAAAAAAAAAAAAAAAAAAAAAACAGCGTGCTAACGTTTATTCGAAGTAATGACGGTTGTCCACAAAGAAATACTGGAGCGTTAATTTTTATCAAAAATGAAGACAAAAAACCCTTCTCGGTACAAACTTTAATGCAATGACGACCCGATTGTGAGACATAAATGAAGTTTTATTAATAATAAATAACTCAACGGATAATAATTGGGAGCAATAAATGTTAAATATGAATTACATGCAGTTCTCGGTTATTATACAGCACAGAAACAGGCTGCCCAGCTGTATATTATTCAGCTAGTTTTTGAACTGATTACGTTATTACTACAAATTACTCTTTTCAATCAATGCATTTATCAAAAAGTTTCAAGCACATAATACTAAATGCCTAACATTTTACTGACAAGTCACTTATTCGTTTTAATCTCCTTTTGTGCTAATGAACCATAAACATGTGCGCTTCTAACAAGATCAGTGTGCATAACTATGATATAGTTAAACACTACCTGTGTCAAAAAGAGGTTACAGTAGTTAGGGAATAACCAGTGTTTGCATTAAAATGTTTGTGGTGTACCTATAAGTGTTCGATAAAAATTCCATACATGTTGTTGTAAGAGATAAGTAATTGTGTTGTGCTCTTATGAAGTCCAACACTCAAAACTTTCGGAGAGATATTTGTGTATCAATCCACGGAAATGTCTGGACGGTTACTCAAAGGGCCGCGGACCAATTTTTCTCCACTGTTTTGCCTCAATCATTTCGGGGCTGTAATGACCAAGATATCGACAAGCCATAAAGCCATAAAAAAAGGTCAACGAGGTCATTGATTCCTGATTTCGGAAAACCATTGAAAACCAAAATCTAGATAACCATACGCGGAATCGAACCTACCTTCTCTCGATTGCCTAGTTCCTACATACAAGGCTCGGTATTTAAAGATAATCTCCGAAAAACTTGTTTATTCTTCAATACATGCAGAAATATATTTGTAATGTACCAGGGTAAACATGGTTACACATTAATCCGGGTAGACAGGTAATCGTAAAGTCGTCCAAAAAAAAAAAAAAAAATTCTTATTGAAGCGCCAATGAGACTATTCATTTATTATTCTAAACATATCCTGATGTCGGTGGCAAAAGAAATAGGACCCTCGTTAACGGGGTCAAGGAAAAATTAATTTAATACTTAAAGGAATGCAGAAATTCTAGAACTTTGCAGACAACCTAACGCAACTTAAATATTGGCTTTAAGATATGGATTTGGACTCCACTTTGTTGGTGTAGTAGTCGAATTGTTGTAGGCTTGCTGAAGGTTCGTATAGAGATGCGACGTGTTGCAGCGCCTCGTGAACCAGGAACACATAGGGCGTGTCCGCACGTTGCTGGCACGTGCCTCCTGTCACAGTGTCTGAAAGGGTGCCGGGGAGGCCAGGGCAGCTGTCACGGACTACACCTGGATACTAGTGTGTAAACACGCGTCTCCAGCAAGCCACTCCCGGATTAGTTGTACGAGGACGTTACCATCAGAATGAACCCGGTCTAACGCCGTAAAGAAAATCATTGTGAACAGATTCGAAAGCCTCTCAAAGCTGTGTACCATTGACGGTGGTTAAGATTTTCAGTCGAGTTGTTATGATACTAGTTACAAAGAAACGCAAACCTAACACCTGAAAAATGACTGAATTATTTTAACTATATTTATAAAGTTACTTCCTTGTTTAATGCATTTCTCAATTACTTATGGCACTGAGTTAATCTCATCTAAATGTATTGAACATCATAAATTATATGCATCATATATTCTGACACCACCTTGGAATATTCCTTCAATTAACAATTAAAAAAAAAATTCTAGCATATCTTAAAAGACCAATCATTTTTGTGTGACACACCTCAAAACACCCGTTTATTTCGTACTTTATTTGTCATATTAATTTTTAACATCTATTTGCAGAACCATATTTAAAAAACTTCCAAAATATTTCTAAAGCCCAAGCTTCTCTTCCATAAAATATTGCATATATAAATTTTTACAAAATATGTTATTGGTGCTAGATGTGTCTGACACCAACATTTTTTTTCTTTTTGAAGGAATCTCTGTTTCCTGGTGCTATTCTGTTTTAAAGAATGTTCTTCGGCTATCTGATGTGTTTTTAGTTCCTAAATAACTGAATTCTCTGACTTCTAGTGCATTTTATCCAATCTACCCTTTTCCGCCAAATTTCGCAACTTTGTCTTGGTTCATGTTTAGTCAAAATTCTTTAAGTATTTTGTTCACGCCTTTCAGTAAACTCTTAGTGTCCTCACTTTCGTTAACAGTATAATATCAAGGTTAATATTTTTCTGTTACTTTTTCGATAACTTCTTCTCCATGTAAGTGGAACATTTGAATGGATGAATTGCATCTTTACGTCACACTTTTTTTAAATTATGCTTATCTTTTATGATTCTCACCATCATTGTAGGCAGGTGATTGTTAATAGAGTATAAATTATACTACAATCTATATATTTTAGACATTAATTCTTCAAAAACATTATCAAAAGCTATTTCTATGTCGAAAAAAGTCGTAAAAGAATACTTGTTTCTCTTGATTGGTCCTTCCAATATTAGTCTTTATAACCGGTAGCTTTTCTAATACTACAGTTTTACTTAAAACTTATTCTATTCATTTGTATAGTTACTTAGAAATTATAAAAATGAAATGTCTGACTTACTGTATTACAATTCTCACAACTTTTTGCTTGTACTTTAATCGGGAGTGTGAAGAAGATACTTACTTATATTAAAATCAGTTGGAATCTCTCTTGTGTGATTTATCGTTTCAGATCAGCTTCTTTGTACAGCGTTTGTTTATCAGCTTTGATTATCCCTCTCTTGGGCGGTCTGATGGCTCAGTGGTTAACGCGTCTGACTGGAGTTCGAAAGGTCTCCGGTTCGAATCCCTGTCACGGCGGGGATTTTCATAGGCACTTAACCCGGCCTTCACCTCTGCCACAGCTTGCTGCGTGATGTGAAGTACGCTAGAACGCTTCCGTGGTTCGGGTTCCACGTTAAACTGTAGGTCCCCTGTACCCGGCAGGATTGACTGGTTAGGTTAAGGCGGCTATTACAGGGGCGGAATGCACAGCCAGTAGAAACCCCGTCAGCAGGTCATTACGACCACACGGAATTATTATTATTATCTCTCCTTTCAGTGTATTCCTTCTTCGACATGTAGATAATGAAAGAAATAATGAGAAAAAGGAAGGAATCTGATGTAAAACCATAGTTAGAGAAATTAATATCAGACGCAATTACTGTTGTAATTTTACCAACTATTAGCAATGTCATTAAAAATAAATAAATCTTCTGTCTTTATATTTATACCAGTAAACGGGTTTCATTCCTCCCAGGGGAAGCACAGGAGTCGGAATTGTGGAGGGCCCCAAGGACCCTGTTAAAGGAACCAATCCCGCATTCGCCAGGAATTATTTCGGGAAATCACGGAAAACTGAAATCAGGAGGTACGGATGGATTTGAACCCAAGTTCTCCCAAATTTCAGGTGGGAGTTATATCGTTTATCCACCTTGTTTTTTTTTTCTTTTTTTTTTCTTTTTTTTTTTTTTATCGCTGCCTCTTCGTGTGATTTTCTATACGTCCTAGGCGGCAAAAATTTCAAATGCGAGAAGCAACTTACGTTTCGTTGACCGCGATTGTGTATGTCGATTTGGATGGAGGGATTCGTGGAAAGACTGCCTCTAGGATTTTTATAGGGTTTCGAATAACGTAGAACCCATAAATATTTCCACAAATTAGTATCAATTTTTTGATTAACGCTGTGGTTGACACAAAAACTACTAGTAGAATTTAGTTATTCATTGTTGTTGTTGTTGTTGTTGTTGTTGTTGTTTGTTGTTTGTTGTTGTTGTTTGTTGTTTGTTGTTGCTGTTTGTTATTCTTGATGTTTTTTTTATACTGGCGAAAAGTTAACTGTCATATATTCACTGTAATTTTTTTTTTTATTTATTCTGCTTAACGTCTCTCTAACAGCGAGGTCTTTAGAGACGGGAAAGGCTGAGGGGCAAGGAATGGGAAGGAATTCGGCCATGGCCTTTTGAAGGAAGCATCCCGGCATTTTCCTGGAGTGATTTGGGAAACCATGGAAAACCCAAATCTGGAACCCCGTCACTATAAAAGAAGTGTAAGTACTTTAAACTAAACATTAACGTGAACCAAGTTTCGGGCAACAGCTAGCTTTCAAATAAAAGTATTGCAACGGCTATGTCTTATTTTCAAGGAATCATGCTCAAATCTTGTGTGTTTTTTTTTTTTTTTTTTTTCCTCATGGTTTTCAAAAATTGTTTTAGCGTCTAAAGTTGGCAGCAATGGAACTCATTATAAATTAATGTTGTTTGCATGTTGATTTACATGTTTGTATTAAACGTAGTACCAACAGGTAAATAATTGGGCGCGTGCTTGAGACCATGAGATAACATTCCTACCAAACGCGTTATTTTATTAATACCTGGTGATAAGTAGAAAAGATGCATTATTCACTCTCATTATAATTAAACGGGCCTCTTCTGTTTATTGATTTATGTTGCTCATCATTAATGATTAATTATGCACAATTGAGAATAATTTCTGTGCACATAAAAATCTCAATAGAGAAGTAAGCTGAGACTTAAAATATCGAGTTCTGTTAAGATTGCATGTCTATTAATTTATTTTGAACTAAAGTATTTGAACTGAAATATTTTTTTATTCCGTCAACATTCCTACATTTTTCTCCACACATTGGCAGCGTCATTAAATAAATCTTCTGGGGACTTATTTCTGGTTAAAAAGTGATACAGTGTTGCAGTGTCGAGTAATCGCACTTTGGCGTTAATATTTCATCAGTATTTCACAATTTTCCAAAATTTATTTACGCAAATTTGGGGTTTATTGATTATTGTGGTGCATGAATAATACTTTTTGGAAAATAATTTCAGTCCTTTCACCACTAAAATCACAAACCTTTTAGATTGTAGGTAATTTAGAAAGGCTTAGCCTAATGCAGTCTGTAATCAAATGGCATGAAACTGCACTATTGTTAGATAAACAAGCAAATGCATACCAGTGATTTATACGCACGACAGCTAAGAATAAACCAACTATAAAGACACAAAATGCTCACGAGTTACACCTGAGCTTATGCTGTTAATATGTCTAGAAACAGTAAATTCATTAAGAGACAAAAACGCAGAACTTTCACGACACTGACCAAACAGAATCCAATGCCAAAGTTGTTTAGAAAATCAGAATTGTTAAAGAATCTGTTGCTCAATACTTTGCGGCAAATGTGAAAACGTTCATCTGCAGACATTGTTGATGGGAAATCTTATGGAATGATGATAACCATAAAGCATTAGATGCCATATATCAAGTGAGTATAATGATGAAAAAGATTGGGCATCATGATTCTCATTCCACTTTAATGGTACCTCTATCGAATAAATTGAAAGTATATGAAATCGAACTAATTTATTCAAAACATTTCAAACTTCAGAAAGATAGAAGAATAATCTGGAAGAAGAAGTCCAGGAAAAGTTCCATTGAAGGTACAGTACGAGTAAAATTAATGTAAATAGCTTATAGCTGGCACCGTGGAAAGTAATCGTAAGATAAATGACAATTAGACTGTCTTTTCAAAATTCCGTAAGCATAAATTTAACTTGCTTAACATATCATATTTCCATTTTTAACATTGCTTACCACAAGAGTAGTCACTGTCTAGAAGTTCATTCTTTTACATAAAATCCTTCGCTTCAGCAGTTAAGTATATTTTTTTATTTTAAAAAAAATCCTGACGGTTTCATGTTTGCTACGAAAAATAGTATATCTGCCTATTTACGAACCGAGTAACTCTCTGTTCAAAATAAACAAAAGTTAATTTATTCTGGTTTTAATAATCTAGTTTCAAATTTCCGCACCAGTCACTTCCTGATCGCCGTACAGGTCACATCGGTCCGCGAGCGCGCTAGTCAGTCCGAATTGTTTACCTTGTGCGACTACGGAAAGTGTTTGTACCGTCGTGATAAAAGTATATTTAAAACTTATAAAGTGCAACAAGCAGTGAACGAATAGCTTGTGGTAAAAACTGTAAGATGTCTGGCCCGTTAGACACGGGGCAGACTATTAAGTCGGCGTTAGAGACGTGTTATGTCAATGAACCAGCATTACCTATACAATCAGTAAACTACCCAATAAGTGAAACATGTGAGCTTCAGATAGAGAACAGCATTAGTATGCAAGCACATACTCCTAGTGTGGAGGAAGGAGAACAACAGCCGTTTACCCAACATCCTCATCTTACAACAACTCCAACAACAGCAGCACCAACAACCGCAACACTTACAGCAACAACAGCTGCATCAACAACTACAACAACTGCAGCAAAATCAGCAGCAGCAGCAGTTCCAGCAACATCAACCGCAACATCCGCAGCAACAGCAGCAACATCCAGGACAACAAGAGCAGCAGCAGCAGTTCCAGCAACATCAACAGCAACATCCGCAGCAACAGCAGCAACATCCAGGACAACAAGAGCAGCAGCATCTACCGCTGCTGGAAATGGAGGTGGGGCAGAGTGAAGCCCTACTGATTGACTCACATATGACTTCTGGACCCATTCTGCACCAGATGCCTCGCAAAGGAGAAATGGAAAAAAGTTTAGGTGAGTCCAACAAATCAGCTAAGCGGCGTTGTGTAGAGAAACAGGAATCGGGGAAGGACACGGTTGATTTACAACAAATTAGTCAGATGGAAGAAAGCGATGAAGCGGGGTCACCAGTCTCAGCTGAGCCCGACATAGCTTCCCCCCCATCCCAGATCCGCTCCGAGTTGAACCAGACGCAGCCTCATAAGTCAACCCAGACATTCCGTAGTAAAGACAATAGATATAGTAGTACAGATAATGGTCCGTATTACATCTTTATAGAAAGCTTGGACAGAAACGTTGCAAAATTGCACCCAATGGCGATAGGAAAAATTTTATTTCAATATAATAATTCATACAAAAGGGACATCATAAACATCTCTACTGTTGGAAGAAACAGGCTTAAAATAGAAACTAGATCAGCGGCTGCAGCCAATTCCATAGTCCAACTTGATACTCTGAAAACTAGAAATATAGAAGCATACATACCAAACTTTTTGATTCAAAAACAAGGCATTATTAGGAATGTCGATATTTCGCTAAGTGAAGAAGAACTACAAGAAGAAATAGTTTCCCCTTTTCCTGTTGTTCGCATAAAACGCTTTACCAAAAGATCACAGAGGAATGATGAGCGAGTGACCCCCATCCCGGTCTGCCTAGTCACCTTTCGCGCACAAAATCTTCCCTCACATGTGACTATACTGGGCACACGTTGTTCGGTGGAACCGTACGTCGCCCCAGTTATCCAGTGCGGGAACTGTTTACGCCTCGGTCACAGACAGGAGCAATGCAGGACTCGTGAACCCCGTTGTAGTAGATGCGCTGGCTTTCACTTGGTAACACAATGTAGCAATACGACAGCCGTTTGCTGCGCCCTCTGTAGCGGCCACCATTACGCGACAGACAGAAGCTGCCCAATATATCTGAAATATCGGGAAACAAAAGTAGCATCAGCATACACAACAAGCAACATGGGCCCTAATATAGAACAGCGAGCGAGAGGGTATGCTCAAGTGACCCAAACCCCGATACCGATTAGTAGCTATACAGAATTCCCACCCTTAACACCACAACAACAGCAACAACCGATCTATCTGCAAATGTCACATCAGACAAGGACAAAATAAACAAACCACAAACAAATTTCTTACTTACCCCAGAAGGGAATCGGGTGGAGCCGACGGAAACCATAGTGACACACAATAACAGAGAACAACAATCTTACCCCTCCGGGAGTATCCCAGGCTTGACTCAACACTGCGATAATCAGGGACTTCCAGATCGTAGTAGGGCATACAAAACAACCCACCAAAGGAACAGAACACAGGATTACCGGGAGCTATGGTATCAATCACCACAACTGCCGCTATCGCCTATAGGCCAAAACCCTTACCCTCCCAAGGTACAAAACCATGTAAACCCTCCTAGCAATACAAACGGCAAAAATAAATTAATAGAAGGAATCTTTAAGTTAATTGTGGAAGTAGCTAGACACATAACAAACAGTGGCATAGAAACTCTACAACTGGACGAGATTAGAAAGTCTATAGAGATATTAGTACAGCCCAGTTATACAGAGCCACAGTACTAAAGGGGTTTAAGAGAACTTTAATCAGGAATCCATAAGACACAAGACTTAATCAATGGCTCACACTTCGACCAACCTTCCACAACAACAGTGGATATTGCACCGGGGCAGAAGCAGTGAAACAGAACCCTTTCAGACAACTTCAAACAAAAAACCGAAAATCAAGATACTACAATGGAATGCCCGGTCAGTCAAAGCAAATCAGGAATCGTTGCAACGGGAACTTAGTGTAAACAACATATCTATCGCAGCATTAACAGAAACATGGCTCAAACCAGAGACAAATATGTTCATCAAAGGTTACCATCTTGTACGTAAAGACAGAGAAGACGGGAAAGGAGGAGTAGCTATACTGATTCATACATCTATCCACTTTACACCAATCCATATAGATCATACACAAATAAACTCATTCCAAGCAGTAGCAATTGCAATGCGAAGCCACAATAAGGATTTAACTATTGTCTCAGTATACTGCCCACCTAAATCCAAAATCAAATCCAGCGAGTGGCGCGCCCTCCTACAGCAATTTGAAGAACCATACCTGATATGTGGTGATTTTAATGCACATCATACGTCTTGGGGATGTGAATGGAATGATGTATTTGGGGAATCCCTTCTAGAAATCATAGACGATTTCAACTTATGCATCCTAAACGATGGATCTCCAACCTTGGTACCCAAACCTGGCTTACGGAAATCTGTAATAGATTTAACAATTTGCTCTCCGTCGCTGGCCACGGAATTTCACTGGGAAAATATTCAACAGGTATGGGGATCAGACCATTTCCCCATTATAATGACAACCAAACAGCTAGAGACACCACAACTTATCCTTCCCACCACCAAATGGAACACACGAAAAGCAAATTGGGTCAAGTACAGCCAAATAATTGAAGAAAACATAGATAGGGTGGGTACCGCCAAAACAACTAGCCAGAAATATCAGGAATTTCTAAACGTCATAAATGAAGCGGCAGCAAGATCCATTCCTCAACACAAACCAAGATCTACGGAAAAACACATCCCCTCGCCTTGGTGGAATGAAGATTGCTCCAGAGCGGTAGCAAAAAGAAAGCTAGCATTCACAAGATACAAACACGAAGCTACTTGGGAAAATTACTTAAAATACAAAAAGACAGATGCCGAAACAAAAAGAATATTAAAGGAAAAGAAAAAGATGTGTTGGAGAGAATTCTGCAACAATCTAAACAGTAAAGCACCAATGAGCTCAGTATGGCGCATGATCAACAGACTAAGGAAAAAACCGGAGAGTCCAAAATCGACATCAAATTGGATAGAAGAATTCGCAAACATAATAGCTCCGCCAACGGTACCACCCGGACCTACAGACCCACCAATCTATGACAAAGAAGAACATGAACTAAACATACTAGAAGAGCCGTTCTCGATGGAAGAGCTGGAATTGGCCCTTAAAACCGGTTCGAACACGGCACCTGGCATAGACAGCATACAGTATTCCATGCTGCACCATCTCCCACACCTGCGCTAAGGTAGTCTTACTCCAATTACTAACGAAGATCTGGGCCAAAAGCGAGATCCCAAAACAATGGACAACACAAATTATTATCCCAGTGCACAAACCTGGCAAGGAAATAAATAGTGCTAACTCATACCGCCCAATTGCGCTATCTTCATGTATAGCAAAAACCCTAGAACGCATCATAAAAATGAGACTGGAATGGTGGCTGGAACACCATGGCATGTTGCCTGAGACTCAATTTGGATTTAGAAAAGGAAGGAGCACAACGGACGATCTCAGCATACTTACCCTTGATATTGAACAGGCATACATTAATAAAGGCTACCTTACGGCCATATTTCTGGATATATCAGCAGCCTATGATAACGTACATATTCCAATATTAATCGAGAAGCTCAGAAAATTGGGTCTGCCCGATATATACTTACGCGGGATTTATAATCTGATCCATCTCAGAACTGTCTACATCCGACTGCAAGACAATTCTTTATACGGTCCTCGAGTGATATCAAAGGGATTACCACAAGGGGCAATCCTAAGCCCCATACTGTATACCATATACACTGCAGACATAGAAAATCTATTTAGTCCATCAATAAGGGTCCTGCAATTTGCCGATGACGTGTGTATATACACCGTGTCACCATCTTATGGAATAAACTTCAGGAGATTACACGAAGCGGCTATCAAGCTTCATGAGTGGGCTCAAAACTTAGGTTTAACCATATCATCTACGAAATCATCAGTAGTGATCTTTACTCGGAAACAAAGAATATATCGAGAATCTGAGATACAATTGGGCCCATACTCTTTCACAGTACGATCATCGGTCAGGCATCTCGGCCTATATATAGATAGTAAACTCTCATGGAAGAAACACATAGAGCACATTATAATCCAAAACCGAACGACTTCTCAATATCTTAAGAGCCATAACGCGCATATGGTGGGGAGCGGACCCAACTATTCTTCTCAACTTATACAGAGCTATTATACGACCTGTCTTCGATTACGGAAGCCCTATCTTTGGAAATGCACCCAAATATATCCTCCGAAAACTGGATATAGTACAATATAAGGCGATCCGACTATGCTTAGGAGCCATGAAATCCTCCCCTACAAATGCCTTACTAGTAGAGGCTAGGGAAATGCCACTGGAAATACGACGCCATCTCTCATCCAGCGTATATCTAACGAGACGAGCATCTCTAACAAATCACCCCGTGATACAAAGAGTAATAAAATATATATCATTACAGGAAAGAAGAGATATAGCCACCAGACTCCGAATGCCCATGTTAGCACAGTGCTTCACCAAAATAAAACACATGATACCATTAGTTTCCCAAGGGGACACAATTCCCCTGTTCTCATTTCACTATAATACCCTGAGATATAAACCAAATATATTCTACCTACCAGACTGGATCGCTAAAAGTAGCTCAGCAAATACCATGACAAACAGTTTTTTGAAACAAACCTGGCCAGATTTTGTACAGATCTATACGGACGGTTCCAAAACCACGGACGCAGTCGGATATGCCTATTTCTGTCCTTCCTTTCACGAATCGAAGAGAGTGCGTTTACCAGCTGAAACATCGATATATACGGCCGAAACATTAGCTGTTAGAGAAGCTATTAATTACGGAAAAGAACGCTACAACAAAATACTGGTTCTAACAGATTCCAAAAGCGTGGCGCAAAAACTTGAGAACTCAAAACAGCGGAACGGACTGAACAAACCTCTATTAGAGATACTAAACTTAATGTACACAGCTTCGACAGAGAATAAGGAGATACACGTGTTATGGATAAAGGGGCATGCCTGTATTCAGCATAATGAAACAGTCGACCGCATAGCCAAGGCAAGCACAATAGAGGAAGATATACAATACGTTCAACTTCCACATACAGATTTCATATCTATTATTAAAAAAGAGGCTTTTCGAATCTGGTCCAATTCATGGACTACTACACAATGCGAAAGAGGAAAATATTACTCACAAATCCAACCTAATATTCCAGCTAAAGTATGGTTCGGAAATTCCACACTAAGTAAAAGGCATAAAACATCTATTATTCGAATGAGACTGGGACATGGATGTTACCCTCAACACCTATTCAAAATCGGAGTGGAACACTCCCCGTTTTGTCCGGAGGACCAAGAAGAGATATCAGATATAAATCACATAGTCCTGGCCTGCAGCCGCAATCTGTTACCCACAAAAAACCTATACACAAGTCTGGTAAAGATTAAAATTCCCCTTCCCGTCTCCGTACCTGTCCTGCTCAATTCAAAACGACAAGATGTATACAAGGCGATTGCTATTTTCCTTAGTGAAGCAAACATCAAATTGTAATGTATAAAACGTAGCAAGCAACCATAAAGACGGTTAGCTCATATGAGTGTGTAATATAAGGATATTTACAATGCAAGAGCCTCACATCAATATATTCATTACAAAAGAGACAAGACAAACTATAATAGTAAAGATTAGGGGAAAAACACGGTAAAGCCAATTCAAACAATGTTTATTCTAACCATCACTCTTGTGTATATTCTGTATTAACTGAATTAAGCTCCTCTGTTATGTAAATAACTATGTACTATCCAACCTTGTTTAAATCTTTTAATTGTATAAATATAACAATAAGAGAGGAAGTATACTTCCTATTATATATAAAAGCTCAAACGGCATCAATATAGATAATTAGGGAAATATAATTAAGAGCCATTTAGTTAATAAATATAGTTAAACATTATATAAATATAAATCACAATTACAGACATGTGTCAACTTACAACGAATTATGTAACTTTAGTATCAAGCTGTAAAAGGAAGTAAAGATAACAAGCCTGAAATGTATATAGGAATTGTAAAACTAGAAGATGGCTGTATGGTCGGCAAGACCAAAGGCCAATAAAATAAATTAAAAAAAAAAAAAAAAAAATTCCGCACTTAATCCTCTGCTACTCCCAACCTGAGGTACAAAAGTATTGGCTAAATGGAACTTATAGGTTAAAGTGGAGTTCAATATAGATGGAAGTAGTATTATAATTTTTTGTTATGGCTTTACGGAAAGTCTACGAAGAGATGGTTAAAATCGGGTAGAGATTGAGAAATTCAGCCCTATTCTTTTAAAGCAATAATTCCTGCATTCTCTTGAAGTAATTTCGGGAAAGTATGAAAAATTGAAATTTAAGACCAGACCGGGGATTGTAACCAAACGACATGTCGGAGAGTTAGTACGTATTATTGGACTCTAGCCAAGAGTGTACCAGTCAATACTCAGAAACATATCAGTGATAATATTTTATCCATGATGGATTGGTGGAACTTCCGCGACTGTGATGTCAAATATGGGTTGTAAAAAATACAGCAACCAGTCACAATATGATGTTGTTTATTAAACCATTACCGGTTTCGAGCTATACCTGCTCATCTTCAGATGGTTTGTAAATTTTACATTAACAAATGTAATATACACGAATGTATGGTTGTCCTACAGTAACAAAAGAAGTATTTGTTTATTGATCATAAATTAATAAGGTGCGATGAAGAAGATTACAATTTGTTATTACTTACATTTTGCAACTGAATATATCCGAAAGCGAAACTAAAGCACTATAAATGCACATATTTACAAACATGTGTTGCACTAGCACTGATGGAGATGGATATGAGTACACTGTGTTTGCCACCATTTCACACATGATATACAAATACACAGGATATACAAAGCAAAGAGGACATATTACAAAGAAACAATATATAGCAAAGATGATTATATACAAAGAAGTTTACATATTAACAAAGGTAAAATTAGACTGAATAATATTTCATTAAAATTATAATGTGATAAACCAGGATTTATAGATATAAAACACTAAAGGTTAATTGTACCATGATATGTATAGTATAAACAGAAATAGTATATTTATTGATACAAATTTGTTACATTTTATTATATTTTAAATTTAGTCTGTGTTGGGTTTAACAAATAGTTCTAGGAAATTATATAGGAATGTTTTATTAGATAGCTCTATCTGTTCATTTAATAAGTGGTTAGGCATTTTCTTGGCATGGATGTAGATTTCTATTTCTTCAAGCAGATCCATTTTTTACCTTTATCAGCAATATGTATTATCTGGCATTTACAAAATAACATGCACTACATGCTCTCAGGCATATATAGGTCAAACAGGCAGAAACTTCTCCATAAGGTTTAAAGAACATTTAGATGCCATCAGATTAGGAAATATAGAAAAGTCCACTTTTGCTGCCCATGTTATTAAAGATAACCATTCCCCACCATCTTTAAATGACAACCTACAGATAATACATATTGCTGATAAAGGTAAAAAAAATGGATCTGCTTGAAGAAATAGAAATCTACATCCATGCCAAGAAAATGCCTAACCACTTATTAAATGAACAGATAGAGCTATCTAATAAAACATTCCTATATAATTTCCTAGAACTATTTGTTAAACCCAACACAGACTAAATTTAAAATATAATAAAATGTAACAAATTTGTATCAATAAATATACTATTTCTGTTTATACTATACATATCATGGTACAATTAACCTTTAGTGTTTTATATCTATAAATCCTGGTTTATCACATTATAATTTTAATGAAATATTATTCAGTCTAATTTTACCTTTGTTAATATGTAAACTTCTTTGTATATAATCATCTTTGCTATATATTGTTTCTTTGTAATATGTCCTCTTTGCTTTGTATATCCTGTGTATTTGTATATCATGTGTGAAATGGTGGCAAACACAGTGTACTCATATCCATCTCCATCAGTGCTAGTGCAGCACATGTTTGTAAATATGTGCATTTATAGTGCTTTAGTTTCGCTTTCGGATATATTCAGTTGCAAAATGTAAGTAATAACAAATTGTAATCTTCTTCATCGCACCTTATTAATTTATGATCAATAAACAAATACTTCTTTTGTTACTGTAGGACAACCATACATTCGTGTATATTACATTTGTTAATGTAAAATTTACAAACCATCTGAAGATGAGCAGGTATAGCTCGAAACCGGTAATGGTTTAATAAACAACATCATATTGTGACTGGTTGCTGTATTTTTTACAACACATATCAGTGAGCACCGGAATGTCAGTTTTGTGAGAATTGCTTGGTATTATTTCGTTTATAGGAAATATATTGTGAAAGAGAAAATAAGGACTGTCCATCAGTAACCTCTCAAGTGGTATTTGAGGTTATACCTTCCAAAATGTTGCTCTATTGTACCCCTTAACTCAATCAGATTACTGTATACATACTTGTAAACGTACTTGGTGTCGGTGGGGGTGGTGACCTGACGGAGTCTCAAGGCCAGGCGGGCTGAAGACGCCGCGCGGCGCGACGCGACGCAGCCTGCCCGCCAGGTGCCCGCCGCACAGTGGCACGCGCCGCGTCGCGTCGCGCCGCCTTTACGAGCCCGCCTAGACCAGCCTTAATTAAACTCGCTCCACTCTTTTGTGCCGCGCGTGCGGGCTCACGAGGACGTAATTTATTCTAATGGGTATTTTGTCTACCGTAAAACTCAGACTCGTAAACTAATTCAAATTAAATTTTTTATAGCGCCGTCGGTGTGGGGTTGTTTTGAAACTCGCGTTCTGTATTGTGCATAGTCTTTGTTTCGGCAGATTACGGCTCTTCCGAGAATCGGTGCTTCTTCTGCATCAAGGCCAAATACGGGTTCAAGTGCCTCCATCTCGGATATTCAAGTGAGAACATGCATTGAGCCAGTACAGCTTGAAGATAATAACATGCAGCAACGAATGTGTTGCACGATATTCAATGTTGAATAATGGTCGGCTTACTATTTCCACCACAAACATCGAATATAAACTTATACTATTTTATCTCGAGTAAGAATTAATACTTTTCTGTCAAGAAAAATACTAATCCATGTGATCAGAACTTATGTATCGCAAGATGTATGCTGGATAGAAATCGTGAAACAGTATTCCCCCCTTTCTCCCTCCCAGATTCGACCACAAAGTACCACATGAGTCATGAGAGAGGTTAGGGAGGGAGGGAGAGGGAAGAAATGTGTTCCTGCCCGAAGTATAACGGGACCAACCGTAATTCATCTATTGGAGGAATTTCTGTGTTGCCATCTATCTGCGAGAAATGTAACTAATTTTTTTGTGTTATGCGTAGTTTAGGAGGAGAACGAGGACCGTCTCCGTATTCCTAAAGATGATCGCGGAAAACCCCCTAAAACCAAAATAAGGACGGCCGAAAGGGCTCGTGCCTGGTCTCTTTGTACCTCCCCGATCGAGTGTGCGGCGCCTGAGCCCACTCAGTCACACTAGTGAGCTATAACAGTTAATGTTATATTATTTTCTTTTTTGAGCTTAAAAAGGTTCCTCTTTCCCGAAGAATACCATAGATGAATCGTCTCTGTTTTTGTATATCTAAAAATTTAGGAAGCAAGTCTCCTCAAAATTAGATGTCGGCTAAAAGAGGGAATAAAAATTATTTTGATATTGTATTTGTGACTATTCGCACTTTCACCTGATGACGAAACTCCGGTTCGACAGAGATTCCGCTTGTCAATCCATAATCAGACACAATACTATCGAGTTTAAGTGATTGAAGAGCTGCACTCGTTCCGCTCAACATCATCAAGGTGCTTGAATACTATTAGTACATAGAAGTGCATAGAAGGCGTGAACGGGTTGTATCCGGCTGTTAGAACCAATGCAAAGGTGTTACAGTCGTAACATAGAGCAGCTGCGCATCGAGGAACTGTCTGACTGATGACCCGTCCGCTCAAATTTACTGAATAACATTCGATAATTTACTCCGATCTTTAGCTTCAATCAAATAATTCTTTAACGAACGTTATGTTGTCCAAACTCATTGATAATGTAATCATGCAAATAAGATTAATTAACGATCGAGACGTCGGAGTAGGATTTTTTTTAATAACAACACAGTTTAAATGACAAAATTTAAGAGAAGTGAGAAATGACATACAATATCTTCCATCTGTAAAATATAGATGGAAACATTCACATCCATCTTTAAATTAAATTTTCCTTGTTAACAAGACATAAAGCGCATCACGTTTATACAGATTCTAGGATAAATACCTAACTTCAGTGAGATTTGAAAATTCAGTGGCCCAGTGCTTAGTTAATGAATATAAACTTACCTATGATACTGGTTTCCACTTACGAAGTTTTATTCGAATAAATATTGTAAATTTATTTTGTCTGACGATCTCAGGAACAAGGTGGGGACTTCATTAGAATCATAAAAAAAGTAAAACCAACCATCGGAAGTCACATTTGATTTAAAGTTTTACAGAATTCGATACTACGTATGTAATTACTGCTCATGATACCTTAAACATAGTTTTGCCTCCTAAGTGACGTAACTACAATTTACCGCGCATTCCGCATCCAGTCGTGGCTGCTACCCTAAATACTCGGTAATCCTAGTGGGTAAGGGACATTTGAGGACATATCTTTCCCTTAAATCAGATTTATGGGGTGTTCCAGAGTATTTTGGTAGACAACAAACAAACCGATTACCTGAGTTGAAGGACTGTTTAAAAATCTGGAAAAATTCCAGCCGAAAACGGGATTCGAACCGAGAACGAAAACACTTATTCTTTTTCCTTTGGCCTTTTTAGCTATATAGATAGCCATCTCAATGTTTTTTATATTATTTCCTAAGTTTATTCTAATGCATAGGAAAGCGTGGTGCGTGAGTGGTAACGCTCTTGCCTCGCATTCGGGATGACGCGGATTCCCGAATCACTCCAGGCAAATGCCGGGATGATTTCCTTAAAAGACCATGGCCGAATTCATTCCAGTTCTTTGTTTCTATTCCTTTGTATCCTCTAATCACCTCTACGTTGCTAATGCTGAACAGTACGAACACAACGCTTAATTAAAACCAACTATACCTAAGCCTGATTTGAACAATTTGTCGTCGCAGCGTGGAGCCATCATGGGGGTGGCGCTTCTACGTAGCTGTCGGACGCTAATTGTACACAGAAATTAATATGAGTAACGTAGGACGATAGTCCAGCCCTGGAAGCACAGTGTAAGGCTGAACTTCAGCTGGAAGACTAATTTGGCAGGAATATCGAGAAAGCCGCTATGGAATTGACGATAGGGGAAGTGAAGCAGTCTCCACCGAGGAGTCTGCGCTAGGAAGATGAGTACCGTCAGCTGCAACAAACAGGAGGCGCTCATCTTTGTGGGCGCTTTGAGAGGTCGTCACCGGACACTTTGCGGAGGTCCAGCCAGCTGGGAGGAAGTCCCGTTTGGCCACAGCACTGTCCGATCCACAATGCGAAGCGGACAGCAGCTTCCTTCCTTCCGCCCCGTTATTACGGACGCGCACCCCTCGCCACAATGCGGGGGTGGCACGTGTCCGTTACGTCACCAGACACGCGCCTCGTGTGCCAGATGGCGCCCTCACCTTAAAAAAAGGAAGAGAGACAGATCTGCGATAACATCTTCATCGAGGGGGTGAGTTATGATTCGGGGCCGGAAGTCCGGATTACGCCCTTTAGCTGAGGTAGCGGCTTCTCCTTCGCTTTGAAGAATGGAGCTCACTTGTTTGATCGGCGGAGCTGCAACTAAGAAAAGAAAAAAATCTTTCTCGGTGTTCAGTTATGATACTTATGAAAAACTTTCCAGAAATATTAAATGTTACGAGATCAGTCTGTACGATACGTGGCATTTTTTAGATGAGATCTTTGCGCGAATACGTTGACTGCCAGTAGCCCACTTGAATATGGTCTTAACTGACAGTCATCATTAAATGAGCAACGCGACGTTCAACTTTAATGATAAAGCAACAATCCCTTCATTACGACTCAAAATAGTCGAAACGTAAAATCATCAAGGAGCTCTTGCCAGCCTACAACATAAATTTTATTTCACAGTGACTTTTGATTTTTATCAAATCTACCATCTCGCTTTAAAAGTAAACGGTTTCAAATATTGGATCGACACGAATAAAATTCCAAGAGAATGACTTCGGCCTATTTTTAGAAATGAAACAAATTGCTTGATTAGTGTCCTTGAATAATAATTGCTTTTATAAAGGATAAGATACAACTTCCAAGCCCCAATTCATATTTTTTTAAATACCAAATTGTTGGATTTTTTTGCAAGAAGATACAAAAAGCTATGTCACTTTCTCCGCACGATATAATCCTGGACTGGATACGTTTTCATTCATCCAAAATTTACTACAGATAACAAAACCACGGTGTAATGCATACATGAGATTATAAAATCAGGCACAACTTTCAAATAATACTATAAACGAAACAATAGCTTCTAACAATTGTGTCAATTGAACTACAAATTCATATTAGAAATGGGAGCAAGGATTGTGGATAAAAGTTAAAAATACTCATAATAAATCATACGAATTAGATCTCCGTTAGAGACATACTGCAGTAACAAAAAATTGAAACACCTGACATAAAGTCAGGCGAATAGTTACTTTCAAAAATACATACAGTAGTTCACAGTGTTATATAAATATTAAAATTTGTTTTTTACCATTTATTCTTAATTATTTACGGCTTGTCGACGTCTATGTCATCACAGTCGTGTGAGGTTTGAGATAACTGAACGAATAGCAATGCAGCAATGGGCTTTTGAAAGAACCGTCCCGGCAATCGCATGGAGGATTTTCTAGAGACTATGGAGAACAGAAATGTGGAAAGATGGATCCAGGATGGAACCAGCTTCCTCATCAGTGCCCGGTCCGATAGGTTTGGTTAGAAATTATATTTACCAATTTCATTTTTCCAAAAAATACTTAACGACAACTGCTATTTCTTTCTACTCGGAGACTGTTTAATTTTCGTACTACAGTGTGTTTGTTCTTTCACCATGCAAATGCAACCTCAACCATAGCCACATTTCAAAAACCTCTTATCTCCTTCCATCCTTTTTCGTCAAAGTATCTGCACCATAAGGCGTTGCGCTCCAAATTAACCATTGTTTCCCTTAAACCTTTCACCCTGGAATCACATATAATTGTTTTTCCATTAAAATCTTCTGTAGCGAATGCAATTTCATGGTCACAATTTGTATATTTCTTAATAAATAAAGAAATCTGATTCGCCTGTTCTATTATTTCTCTACTTAGTTCAAGATGCATTTATTTTTTTACCTTTTGTATTTAATACCATGAGCTTCGTCCTATGGATATTAATTTTCTTCCTGAATTCTTCACAAGCATTATTAAAATTATTAATTTTAACTGTCAGTCGCACAAACAATCCGTGTCAAGTTATTTCCTTATATTCCCACTCTTCACTCTGTCACATACAAGTTCCCAACGGGCTGCATCGCTCTGAAGAGTTTCTGGTTTACATGGGAAAGCTGAGCTTATCGTGACGTTACAAAATTTGGTCAGTATTCCCGTTCTTGTTCGTACGTCCCCGTGTTTGGCTTTATCGTTGTGAAAGGCTACAAGCGTGCTATCAAGGAGACAGATTGGCGTCTGGCATGGGCCACCCACCTCGCTCTGGAGCACCTCTGGAGAATTCTCATCTACATAGCGCGGTGGGTTGAAGCCAGCTGCAAATCAACAAATTACAACCTGAATCATTGCTAAAATGGAAATGTATTCCCTGAGTTCATTTATACTGACAGTAAACAACATTAAAATCATATTTCGTAAACGAGTTTTAGGGTTTATATTTCCAAATTTGCTTAAATCTATATGCAGGTTTGTGTCAGAATTTAGCTACAAGATTTGTAGGTTCATGAATACAGTTGCTGCTAGAAATGGAATTTTCCAGGTATATTATCCCACGACATGAAGTTTGCTAAGTTCAGTGTCAACATACTGTAACTACACTTCATTATCATATACATCAGTCCATGTTCTTCCTCACAAATATTTTACAGTTCTTCGACAACAATATTTTTAGAACTGCGACATATAAAATTTAGTGTACAACTAATAATTTAGTCATGCTCATCATATATATATATATATAAAATATTACAGAAAAAGAAGCATTACAGGGAAAATCGGAGGAGCAGATATCTGGAAGGGTGAATACAATCAAATGGACTGGGTAACACAATCAGCAAAGAAACATTCTGAAAAATGGTACTGCCTCATAAACTTACAAAAAAAGCAAACATTTCAACGTCATTGCGTTCAAAACACTACATAATAGTAGTTTAACCAGAGACACTATGTGGATCAGAATGTCTGTCACTGGATAAAAGAAGGGAACAGGATGAACTGGAAAAGAAAGAAAGAAAAATACTTGAAAAATTTCAGAACCGCGAAAGTACAAAGACAACTTGTGAAGAAAAGAGAAAAATATACAGAAAATTACAGATACAAGAAGAATTAAATTTTATAGACACTTATTCAGAATGGGCATCTGCAGGTTGCCTAAGAAAATATTTTCATTTGTGAACTAAAAAAATATATATATAAAAAATAAAGAAACAACAGGCGATTTAGAAAGACTCAAGATAACGGAAGACATAATTAACAACAGATAAGATTCTATTAAACTGATTGATACTAGAAAATTAGCGATGCTTTAATAAAAAAAATATAACTCAACAGACAGAGTGTCGTGGGTTGGTGGTAACATCCTGGACAGGCATTCGAGAGGACACGGGTTCAAAACTCCGTCCGGGCACCATGACTTCGGTTTCGCATGGTTTCCAGAAACAGCTTCAAACGAATGTCTGGATGGTTTTATTGAAAGGCCATGACCGAATTCCTTCCCGTTCTTGACCCCGAGTCCTTTCCTGCCCCGAATGACCTTGATGTAGAGCATGCGTAAAGCCACAAGGGAGAAAATACTGCTCAACAGAGTGATGTCTGATGAACACAGCATAGGTATGAAGAAGTTCTAGGAAAAGAAAAAGGACTGTACTGTATTAAACATGGTCATACTCACTTGGAGTGATTTCGTTAAACCGTAGGGAAAGTAAATGTGGATAAAATGTCAATTCCAAACAATACGTAAGACGTTGGTATCCGCAAACTGCAGCACTAAATCAAGGTTGTGTGATAGCCAGCACGTTCTACTCGTAGTTGTCTTGTTCCCCTGTACTCATTTGTCAGCGGCCTGAGTATCATCGGAACCGATCCTATCAATCAATGCCGCGAAAATTTCCGATGCTTCAATTCATTTAGCTCGTTGATTTTCCAGTTCGGGTTCTGCAGGTATTCAAATGGTACGTCAGTTTCACTCAATAGAGATATTCCATCAGTAGTTTCACAAATTTATTGTTATTAATATGATTTAAATGAGGCACTTTCATGCAAATGTGCTATTAAAGGAGTGGTCTTGGTATTTAAGTGCTGATTTTTAAAATATTATCCATAAAAATAATTTAGTACTTTATCCATTTATCATGGCAGCATGAGTGATGGCGGAGATAAAGACACTTGAAATAAATCATTCTGGCAAGGGCCTACTTCAACAAAATAAACTTGAATGATTCATATACTGTCTCTTTACGACTCGTCTAATACATTAGACGGGAGAAAGAATGTAAATAATTAACGGAAATAAATTCTACCATGGCATTTTGAAGAAACCGTGGCAGAAAATCATTGAAAACGAAATATTGATGGCTAGACAGGGATTTGAACCCATGTTCTCCCGAATTCCAAACCCGCACATTATCATTCACTCATCTTCTAAATTTATTCATAGTAGTTTTATTTTCAAAATGATAGCTACGGACCCGCAACGTAGAAAATTTACCGGAATTCACCTGCACAAATATGGGAAACCGCCTAAATACTATATTCAAGCTGTTCTCCGTTCGGAAATTTTGGCTTACTCTGGTGAATGAATTTTATCCTGGGCTTAAAAAAAACCTGTCTCCCTCATATTGTTTTTCTCCGTGAACGATATTAGCTATCCGGAACTTGTTTTGGCGTATTGTTTGAACACTCTGACAACCGTAATCAGGTAATATGGATCGCAGTTTCGACTAATGCAACGATTTTCCAATTGTCTTACCTGTCTTCCCATCAGTGAAATGAATTCAACACAACTAGTGTAGTAGTATATCAGACATAACACCAATATTCTTCAATTCAACTGAGTCAGACAATACGATAGCATTCGGAAAGATCTGTGCCGATAAAACAGAATATTTCCTTACTGTTTATGAAAAATATTAGAAGAGTTGAAATAATAACTCCAAGAAGTGCTTAAACAACTTTTTAACTTTAACCAGGATCACCACGTCTGCAAAACACCATATCTAAAAATTATGTTAGTCCAGCATCTTGTTAATGGAAGTGTGTACCCTTTTGCCACTATAAAATGGGAAAAAAACATTAAGTACAAGCATTTCTGATATACCAGCCATCTTCTGCGTCTATGGCAACTTAGTCGCGAAACATAGTACGCATCTTTTCACTTTAGATCTCTCTACACTGCAATTATTATTTACCACTAGAAATATTTGGTTTTGGGATTAGAATTAACGGCACTACGTTTTACAACTGTACGAGTAAAGGCCCATCTTCAATAAACAAGATATAAAAATTAAAACGTTTTAAACTGCGACTGCTATTTACGATCATATTTTAACGAGAATGCTATGAATATTCTACGGCAGAACTAAATTACTGTTTGTAAAAATTGCAACATCAAGAAAGAGAGATGCGATTACAATGAAATTTATTCCACAGGTAATGGATATCACAGAACACACACGAGTAGAATTTCTGAACTGTCCAATCACTTTGACCGTCAGAATTCAGTTAAGTTTGAAGCACCCACATATTACAAACAGACCATCTAGACATCGATTCATGGAATCAAAGGGATGTTAGTTATGATGCCTGGGAAAAATGCTGTCGTGCAATTCGTAGGTGCGTCAACAAAGCATCAACAGTGGATGCAGGAGGACCAAAATGAACAAGTTGCCGACCGGCCATATTGCAGACATGTTCGATGGGTGACACGTCAGGCGAATGCGCAGGCCAGGGAAGCAGTAATACCCGTCTCTTTTCGAAGAAGGTTTGCACATTCCTCGCCACATGTCCTGCTAAATGTGGAGCTGCCTGCAGGAGGGAGAGAGCCTCGGGCTCTGGAACCTACTTGATGTAGCGCTTGCTGTTCAGATTGCCGCCAGTTGTAAGAGGTGGCATCGCATATTAGAGCACAAAACCATCACACTTGGCTATACTGGGCAACAATGCAGTATGTCCGATTGTGTTCACCTCGGTAGCGTCTATCACATACGCTGCCATCAGAGCAGGACAAGTTGAAGCGGATATTGCTACTCATCATGCCAGTGACGGCAATCACGTGTTAATTGAGCGTTCATGGTGTCTGGTCAATGGAAGCTGGCACTACGGTATGCTTGCCACCAGTCCAGCTTTCAGCAGACAGTATCGAACCGACGATGCAGGAATATCTACACCTGTTGCAGTGCTCCAACAACAAGCCAACATTTGGACGAATCTGTTCTGTCGGTTATGACCATGAGAAAGCTGAGGGCGGGAACGGACGAAGACATCCACCATGACCTGCCGAAATCACATCTGAGTTTCCCAGGGAGTCTCCATTCTGAGTGACTGCTGAAGTCCTAATGTATTTCAGGAAACTTCGTGAAGCGCTGGGATCTTCGTCGCAATCGATACCAGGAGATAGAATTACGGCAGGGACTGCAGTGAGCTCTTTAAACATACATACCGTTCTCGCCATCTGGACATCTCATGACATCTGATGAGGTCTAGTATTATAAATGGGACTGTCAAATTATTTACTGAGTATTCGTTGAAGATAGCTGTTAAGACAGTAGGATAGTAAGAATTATTCATATATATATATAACCCTGAAGCTTGATAGGGTAAATCCGGGATAGATGGCCATGATTTTGTTAAAAGCCAGTTTCACAATGTAATACACAAGAACAACCTGAAACTTTCCGTAAATTGCATTTTTAATCCATAAAAAACAAAAGTTGATTTCGTTTACAAAGATATAATAAATTTCATAAAAGCTAAAAATTCTTTAAAAAATATATAATACTTGGCCATCTCATCCGAGTATCAGGGTTAGATGGCCAGACTTGTAAGGGAGAGATAGCCATCGGACAAAACACTTTAAAATCAAAGTGATAATTATTTTTAAATTTTTTGTAACTCTTTAAACACGTTTTATTGATTCTCTTGATGTGAAATATATTAATTGTAGTTAAATTATAACTTAAACAGAACCTCATTTGTAAAAAGCATTTAAAAATTCTCGAATTTTTATTATATCTTTGAAACATACTAGTTTTATATAAAAAATAATGAGAAATCACTTCAATTATTCTGTTACTTAAATTTAGAAACTAATCCAAAATTTATAAAAAGGAATGTTTACTTTGTAAGGTTCGATTTATTTCTTTAAAATTACATTACCACATCGATGGCACACGTATACATATGAGGTGCAGGTTTCGTGTAGCCAATGCTTACACCTGACACACTGAATCCAGTCACAGGTTTTATCCGTTTTTTAGTAGTCTTCTCCGTATCCAAGGCACTCTTCCTCCTCTTCTTCAAAAAGTCCATCAGTACATTCTTCCTTGTACTCAATTTCATTTGACAAGTTTGAACTGTCTGAAGTTTGTTTAACCTTCTTTTTCACTAGTTTTTTTTTTCTTTTAATTAAGTCTCAATTTTAATTTTTTAATATTTTCTTTTGACGACAAGTTTGTGGAGCTTTCATTTTTCTACGTTTGTTTGAGTTTCGGGTCTGGCTGGCAAAGGTGAAATATTGTTTAGAATTTTGGTAGGGTTGACTTGGTTGGTTTTCACAGGAAAAATATCGTCTGGTCTTGTAGAAGGTCCGGTAGAGATGACGTTGCTCTTCTTGCAGGGGATATTTGTTCACATTTCTCTGCTGAAGTAGTCGGTGGATCTAGTAGTGGATTGCGGCAAGAGTGACGAGGTTCTTTCGTCGAGAGTTTTGTCAGATACGTTAATGTTTTCATTTCCTTGAGATTTTCGCACACTTAGATCTGGATGTCGACATAATAACATTTGGAAACAATCGCAACCTGCTTTTCATTTTTCTTTATTAAATTTATGTTTTAGACCAAGTTCAACAGCAAAACCATAGGCTAGACTTCGTGCACAGTCCCTCGTTAAGGGACACCCATGGGCCTGTATTTTTTTTTATGTGTTTGACCAGTCGTAACTCATTGTCAAACATGGACTAGGACACACTGGAATTTTGGAGTCACAGCCAGTCTTTAATTTTCTCTCAAGCGTTTTCCTTGGAATATTAAACTCCATGGAAGCTCTTCTCACAGAATAATCATCATTGTTTACTTTATTAATAGCATTTTTAAGATCTTCTTCTTCCCATGAACCTCTGACAGAGCCGGCTTTTCAAATGTACTTATTTGGCATCTGTAAAAAAATAACGGTATCGTCAAAATTTAATACATAACACGTTTATTGGATGGCCATCTATCCCGATACTGATGTGGCCGTCTCTCCCGATCGGCCGGGAGAGACGGCCATAGCGCGTCATCAAACATAGTGGACGCAAACTCAATCATAACCTACCGGAATGCATTTAGACTTAACAACTCTAAAACTAAAGTTTACGTCGCTACTTACAGCCTAAGTTATGTTTAAATCGAAAGGTTGTGACATACTGTATAATTTCAAGGTATGTTGAAAACTAAAATCATGAAAATTACTTACTTCTAGTTGAAATAAAGAGTCATGCGGAGCAGCAACATTCACTCACGTTACTAGCTAACTACCAACTGACCGGCAGCTCTGTACATCGGATCGTGAAAGAATTACAGGCGTTGGCCATCTCTCCCGTATGGCCATCTCTCCCGTATGGCCATCTAACCCGGATTTACCCTATATTAGGTTCAGATATTTATACTGTAACTTTTTTCCTAATTTAGTTGTTAGTTCCACTCATGGTGTTCTACTTGTATATTTATTACTATGGTAATTATGTTGAATGTAATGTAGTCTTCAGCTAAGACGATTTAGCGGCCCAGTTTGGCCTCTAGATGGTGAGTCGAACTGTATATGGAAAATAGTATAAATTAAAATATGGCGATGCGGACAAGATGGCGCTCATCCCGCGCAGCGGTCATCTTGTGTGATCTAGTACCCGCTCGTCGCTTTATATGGCCCGCGTCCATCAACTTGTTCCACCCGCGCATCACTGTCGTACCACTGTGCCCTGTACGAGCTGCAATGATAGGATACGACAAACCCGTTTTCTGGAGACCAATAATTCTGCCAATTTTGTACCAACTCACTTGCAGATATTGCGCCCTTTAACTTAGGCAGGGCATACCCGCACCTGGTTGCACGGTTTCACTTGGTTTGACGGCTGGTACTGATTGAACGTGGCGTAATACTGACCTGTCTGGTCTAACAAAAGAGAACGTCGCTGGACCTAAGTGCACCCCCTCTCTCTGTAACTACCTTCATCAATAATTAAAACTGCACTGTCATGGATTTAATCATATAAGCAACGTGCTTTCACTGTTTATTAATCTCTCTGACTACACAACGTAAGTAACTCGAAACAGAGTCCATATATATACATAAGTACTCTGAATTGAGTCCACAGATGATATGTAACTACTCTTAAACTCATATAGAACCAGAGATTCTCCTGTACATATAAGTTTGTGAGACCGCGTTTACAATAATTTTACGTAACAATTTAGTAGATACCCAGTCGAAAAACGATAGGTAAAATTGTTTTTTGAGGATTCAGTATCACGATGAAAACAGATTTAACAGTAAATCTAAATTTTATGCATACACTAGGTTTGCTGGGCATACGTTGCAATACCTCTTTTTCTTTCTTAAGTGGGCACGCATATACAAAACAGACACATTTACGTGTTCAAATAAACGAATGACAATGATCTTTTTGAAATAAATTAATATTGCATAATTTTATTCTAGTACGTTGGGATATACAATAATTTTGGTCTTTCCTTTTATGCAAAAAAAGCCATGGTTTTTATCAGGATTTGATAGTACTTAGCTCACTTATATTTAAAAACAGCGGTGTAGTAGCTCAGTGGTTATAGCACTTTATTTCAAACGTTTTTTGGTATGATCCTAGCTTCAAATTCCGATACGATCAATTGCTTAGTGCGCTCCCTTCGATAGGACCTAACCATCCTTTGGGTTATGGACTAAGTTAGATAAAAAATAAAAATAAAAAAGAGACTATCTACAGCGTTTCTCGGCTGCTGGCTATGAAAGTTCTAATGTTTAATTCCTTTTGATCGTTTTGAGGTAAAAATCCTCCATCAGCATCCATATTGGCAGATTTCCCTACCGATACAAAAAAAAAAAAAAAAAAAAAAAAAAAAAACATCGTAAAAGTTGTTTGTATTATTTATTATTAAAAGGGCAGAAGGTGAATAGCGAATGCAGTTTCGTAAACTAAATGTAACCATGATTTTTCATTTATTTTAAAACATCTGTGCACAAAGTTCCTTCACGATCGGATAAAAACTATAGATTTTTAAATTTCAGCCGAATTTCTTGGTCGGCAGCTGTCCGGTTGGAATCATCCAGCGCCGCTGTTAACCAGTGAATTTCCAGGTCGCTCATTTTTATTATATATGACATGGAATCCCATCCACCGTACGTCTCGGCGTAGGTGATATGATAAAGTTGAAATTTGTAGAGGGCATTTGTAGGTGGGTACACGAAAGAGAGAAGATGGGTGTGTAGGGAAATTGCCACCGGAGCGTGCGCTCCATTGCAATTAAAATTAAATTAACAAATTCAGTTATTAAAATTTCTGCTTCAATGGGGATTCGAACCCAGGACAGTAGATACAAACATCCAGTACTTGGTGCTTTAACCACTGAGCTGCCAGACCAAACTAATTCAAATCACCTGTGTGCTGACTGCTATCAAAATCGGATAAAAACATGGGTTTTAGTGAACAACGTCGGCACAAATTACGGGTGGGTAAAGGGGTTAGTACTTGTAAACCAAACGTACACAGTATTTTTCTATTTGTTTAAAGTATACGTATGCAGAGTTCCATAAAAATAGGATATAAACTATGTGTTTGTATGAAGAGCGTTGTCGAAAGTTTAGGGTGTGGAGGTAAGGTGGGAAGGGGTGGTTTTTTGAAAAACAATGTAGACAGTATTAAATCACCACAGTTTCAATGTAATTGGATGAATGATATAGGAACGCATAGAAGACGAACAAACAAACAAACAAACAAGCAAACATTCGTTTTTATATATTAGATATAGCAATAGAGTATTAGGATATGATTTGATTTTATATATTACCGTAGGACAAAGACAATGACAACATTGTTTGCGATCAAACTGAAACTATAAATCTAGAGCACAAAATCTTTATGGCTTTTCGAACAGATAATTTAAAATATTCCACAATTTGTCACACTGGGTAGTGCAGTAATAAATTTGGAATAGTTCAAACTTTATTATTACATTTTAGTTTTACCACGTCTATTATTTATCCCATAGCATAGGGCTGTTGTCTAAAAATTTATGTTTAACGTTTTTTTGACACAAGTTTCATAAATGCGCTCGTTTTACTTCACAATGGCAACTGACCTAGTGTGAGTAAATTAAAGAATTCCCCAGTTTCTTACGGCACGATCAGCACCAAATCAATTTTTTTCTTCAAATAGCTAAGGTCATCGACTATCAAGTCTTCTAAATCAACAGAAATAGGTTACTTTTCGATGCGTTTTAAGGCGTCAAAGATAGTAAATTGTACTCTGAATAATATTTTTTTTAAAAAAAGGTGAAAGCAGTGGGTTTTCACAGCTTTCAATCCGTCTGACCGTAGGATTAGTGGAGGTAGAGCTCCGCATTCCTATTTACTGACCGTAGACACAAGAGTGGGAGTGCTGCGGTGAACGACAGGGATCGGCCCTTGTTTCTTTACCTTCCCGGGCAGTTTCCTCCACGGTACTCTTTTGATAGCAGGCTGAGTTGGCTGGGGGTCTGTTCCGGACGTTTTGCTTCGAGGAAGAATCCTCGGCTTCGTCGGGGATCGAACCCCGGTCATCCGGGTTATAGTCAGACCCTCTACCACCTGAGCTATGCGGCCGCCCCTCTGAATAATTAATACAGAATTAAAGTAAGATATAGGTAATAAATTCTCCTCTAGTCGTAAGCACGTTTTGCTGTTAATTCAGTAGTCCTCATTTCGAAGTGAAAACAAAAAACCTCAAACTTTTCAACATTCGATACCACAATACGAGTATTTGGGAGGATATAAAATAATATTCATAATGAAAATTTAGAAATCACCAATTTACTTGGCTTGTAATGAAAGTAAGTCTTCCGGTTGGCAATCTATATGTTTAAGGTCGTCGTTTGAATTTAACTTCAACTTTTCCAACATTTTTCTGAGAAAACTATTATTAGGAAATCGCATCAAATTTCATTTCTATTAAACTGTAGCTCTAAATTTCTTTGAGTATGACAACTGAAATCTGTAATTTTTAGATCCAATGTTATCCAGCCGGACGGTGTTCGGAAAAAAACAATGTTTCGACAGTTGGCTTTGCTGTCTTCAGCAGGTGTGGCATGGCTTCCGGTGTTGTATGCCTGTTACTGCCTCAACTGGCTTGCCTCGCATTACGCTCCCACTTACGTAGTTGTAAGCTTAGCGCCTGACCACTGTCCACTACGACGTTTTTTACAGCATAATCCGGCTATATACCCACGAAGATTATATTGCAACAATATGCCGGCAAAATCTCCTCTGGCACATCAGTTTTTCAATGGTTAGAATATCATAAATCATGAAACCTAGGAGGTGCGGCACCTGAATTGTCTCAGTATCCGACAGTCAGCCGATGAAGACGACGGAGCTAGTCGTCGAACTATCGTGTTTTCAAAACACTTTCCGCCGGTACACCTGTGAATACTTCATTTCAAGCATACACCGGAAAAATCTCCGTTCTTACATCATAAATCACGCAGAAATTATATGTATAGTTCCTGATTGCTGTAATGATTAACACACATAATTTTCTGTGGTTTCACAGACTGAAAAAGGAAAAATACACCATAATTAACTCTTATTACAAGGCATAAACGTTTATGTCTCTCACGACCCATTCATCAATTCATTATAAACAATTTTAGAAAATATAAATTTTGTGGTAAAGACATAACATTTAGAAGTTCATGTAATGGTTGTTAGTTGCAGTAAAAATTGAATTCTTATTGACTGTATTGCAGCTTACAGATGACATTGTAGTACGTAGTATTCCAGTAACAACGGATAGCATTGAAAGGTTGCGAACGGAAATATTGGTGGTGTCGATTGGAGAGGCGCGGCGCGCAAAACTCGGCGGCTGTTGTGATCCTGAATGAGCCCTTGTCGAGACAGCAAACACAGCTGCAATGCGCCTCCGCCCACGCACCGGGTCCTGTCTGCGGTCGAGAGCCACACAAGTCCAGGCGCTGCGCCGCCAGCGAGCGTCGCGATACTAGGGCGTCGCGCGCGCGGCCGCCTCGCACAGTAGCTGCAGGCGCCGAGACTGACCCGCAGGACGTAACAGCTACCGAACACTCGCTCCAGGGATATCTGAAGACTAGGGTCCAAAAAAACAGTGAATAATGCATGCAAATATTACCTTAAAATGAGTAAATATGACCAAACCTTTAAATTTACTATAGGTAAAGGGTCGGGTAGCCCCGGACACTTAAAATTAATTACAAATAAAAATAAAATAAACCCACTTTCTGTCATTATTTTAACCTTAAAATTAATCTGGGAACTTCAATTATATTAATTAAAATTTAGTAAACTTTTTTAACGAATTAAATTAAAACACTTTTGCATTAAATATTTGGCAACACAAAAGTTATCGGGTAGCCCCGGACACAGCAGTAAATGGTGGACTAATAGTTTTTAGTCAAACAAAAATCATAGTAATAATGGATAAATGAATAATGTACACAAACACAATCTTTATGAGCCTAGTCTTTGTTTCATAGCACTGAATCCAGTCTTCTTCAAATATTTCTCCTCGTATGACGCATTCGGTACGTTTTACTCAATTTGCTTCGGAAAGACTTTGACTACTTTTCTTTGTACTCGACGTTTTTATAGTGCCATTAAATTTTTATTTTTTGGCTTCGCCCTTTTTACTGCCTTTAATTTACTGTCCATCCTCTCCACATTATATTGTGAAGATCTTGCCCTTTGGATTTTTCAAACCCGCGTTACTATGTGTTTATTTGACGCATCATATGCAAAACCCCCAACGAATTTTGACAGGGGTGACGAAAACCTTCTGCCAAGAACAAAACACACACTAGTGTGGACCGCACTGGGTGCCCAAGCCGCAGCTCAATTTCATTTGTTTTTACACTACGCGGCGCATATTTATTATAAAGTTTTACCGATGTAGCGTGGTTGGTTTGTTGTAACTTTAAATGTCCGGGGTTACCCGCCGTCGGGGGCTACCCAATTGTCCCCTAAATCAAAACATGCTCAATTATACATAATTTATTTTATTTAATAGTGTCACTTTCGTGTATAAAGAATAATTTGTTTCCGTGAACTCAATGAATTTTTGGGAATTAAATTTTTCGAAAATTATTTTCACGTTCCTGTAAAATAATAGATTGTTAGGTTGTTACTTTTAAAGCAGGAAATTTACTATAAATTTGTTGTGGATTAGTGTACATAATATTTTTTATTCTTGTTTGATGCCAGCATTGCAGTGTATCAACACATGCATCTTGTCACTTAAAATTGTCTTGTACTGTGAGAATCTTTGTTCGACATTGCAAGATATCAGGGGAGCGTATTTAAACAGTCAAGTTATTGCAAGTTAATTGTGGGTCGCATTCAGTCTGAACAGATTCACCACCATCCAAAATGTTACTAATTTTACAAATTTTCCCACTCAACACTTTACTAAGCTCGTTCTTTAGCTAACTAGCCGCACTGCTCCCTGCTTAACCTCTCTCTGTTTCCACATTTTTTACGACTGCTGAGTTGTCGAGATCAAAAGGTGGGCGGAACGTGTAGTGAGTTACAATAATGTACGAGCTCTAATTCTTGATTGGTGAATTCTGACCAGTTCAGTGACAGTTTTGTTTTTTGGTCCAATGTATAACAAGAGTAAATTTCTGTGAATAATTATCTTGATATCTTCTCATATATAACGTCCAGTGAATTTCCGGGTACTATTAAAAAATTACCAGATTTTTCCTCAAAATATGACCATAAATATTACCGTAATATAACCAAACCTGGGAAAATGGCCTGAATACGTATTTATATACTATATGAAATACATATAAATACAATTATAAACGTTCAATCAGTGTTTAATTCAGCATTACAGCTCAAAAAGAAGGCACAAACAAATATGATTTGTCACAAGATCCGAACCCTACCGATGACTTGCTGAGAGAAAGCTGTATTCAGGACCAAGTGATTGGAAATTTGGTCTTTTGAGGGTTGTGCTCTGATACTGTTAGTTTGATATTTGATTTTAGTACATTTGGCTCAGTTATTGGAGTAACTGTCTATAACGAACGGACTTAAATCCCGATAAAGCCAGAAACATTTATTTAATTACTACCAACCGACTTTCTCCTCTGGATGTAAAGGGGTCAGTTCTTACTCTCGACAGGCATCTCCATTCTAATAATGAGAGGTAATGGAAGGTAACGTGGAGCTCTGTCTCCGTGTGTGAAATTAACTGCATTTAAACGTATTTTTTTTTTAAAAAAAAGCCCTATATGAGAAATACAGAAGTATCACATATGGAAATGGGAGGCTTTTCGTGAACCAGTTACTAAATTATTTTATCCAAATATAGCACATTGACATATGTGAAAACTGTGAATTTTGAATGTAAAGCATCTGATCTATCATTGGAAGTAGACTGTTCTTATTAATATGTCCTGTTGTTATATTTTGATCACTCGACGTTAGTCGTAGGCAAATATTTCGCAAAAAATAGTTCTTTCTTATCTTAACCTACAGATGAATTAAGAGAATAGTGCAGAGATGTACTGATTTTTTATTAATGGTTACTGAGTAACCTCCAAGGAGAATATGAACTTTCTGACAAACATCTATTAAATGTAAATCTTCACAGTACAAAAGCAGCATCATCTTCAAGTTATTGTAGATTAAAATACTCACTGATAATTCAAACTGAGATGTACTTTCAGCCATTAGTGTACCTCATGTACAACATCCTTGTCACCTTCAGAGCAACTTTCAGTACGTTTCTAGACCCTATAGACTAGGCATAATGATAACTGTTTTTAAACATAGTTCCTCTGTCATGTAGAATAGTCTTTGTTAAAGGTGCTCTGCAGTATAAATTCTCAAGTTATAATAACGTAAAATACCAAAAATCATCCTGATTGCGATATTTATGCGGTTATTGCGTAGTCATGTATATAATTGAGAGCTGTTTTTCGATTTATTCCTGAAATATTCATGTTTTATAAATAATAACACAAAGCACATCAACTTTCTTTTAAAAAATAGCTCCATTAGACCTCGGTTATCTGTAGTGGGGGAAAAAAAGGTAGGGGGGGTGTAAAGCAGGAGGAGATGATTTGTTTATCCAAGGAGAAAGTTTCAAGAACTGGCCTAAGTTACGTTATTAATCGTTAACTCACGCTCTTTCTATTGAATAAATACGAACCTTAGTTGGAAGACTGCAGCTATGGAATTTGGTTAGAATTGATTAGATGGGGGCATTGGAGAATGATTCCACGATCTTATTCCTAGTACTTGACTGTAAGTGGTACGTTACTCTGTCAAGCACAGTGACTTCTCACCGCGTCTTCATTCACTGTTCATTTCATATGACTGGAATTTCATTAGCGCTGTCATTTTTCGGATGTCTGGCATAAATACATGATACAACTACTAGTTTATACAGTACAAATCACTGTTCTTATTCTTAAACTTTTTTCCAGAGGAACTAGAGAAAATCGTCAGTTAAATGTCTGGTAAGAGGATTAAAATCCAGTGAAACACTTAATTACAAAACGCAGGAATACCGGCAATATTCCCATTATTGTACAGTTTAAAAAGTGTGAAGAACGCAAAAAAACAACAAAAAAGTGGTTACTAAAAAAAACAGTTGAAACAGCTTTATCGTATTGTGTACATGATTGAATATCTGCGCTACGATTGTAGACCGGGAAGGTCTGATTTAGATAAATGATGGAACAATCACCTATTTACTCCTCAGAAATCCACGTCTCATGGCATGATATATATATTTCGCTTCTGGCTTCACGCCACATCGACGTCGAGGCGGGAAGTGTCTGGAGGTGAGGAACGGGAAGGAATTCGACCATGGCTTTTTGAAGGAACCATCCACACATTCGCCTGGAATGATTTGAGGAATCCATGGAAAACCCAGCTCTGGATGGCCAGACGGAGATTCCAACCCGCGTTCTACCGACTGAGAGGCCAGTGCGTCACCGCTAAGCCATCTCACTCGGTGATTAAGAATAGCAGTGTAACTCTATTAACAACTTAAGTATAAATTCGTGCCAAAATAGAAACGGAAGCATATCTGGTAGCTACCAAGTCTTTCAGAGGAGGAACTTGAAACTTTTTGACTAATTTCCTATTTGGTCTTTGCTATATGAGACCTGTTAATTCCTGCCATACAGCATGCAGTATTTGATTGCGTATATAGAAAGGTATATGCAATGAAAATAGTTAAATATTCGGCAATGGTCGGTGATTGCTTGATGACAGCTGTGTAGCTGGTTGCGGTCTGCCGCCTGACGGGCTCCCGGTTCGTAGCCCGGGCGCGGTGCCGCACGCCGCAATAAGTCGCAACCACGGACGATTTCTCTCTCTGGCACATAGGCCGCTCTTTCACTGTGCGTGGGTGTATGTGTTTACACAGGAAGCGATAAGTCCACCCACACACGTCGAATTGTGACACATAGGAAGGTCTGTATTGCTGTTTATCCAGCTATGCAAATCAATGTCTCTTCTCACCTCCGTTTGCTGACGTGTCTTCCAGACGGCATTTCGACGACGCAATACACGTGACGTCCTGTGACTGTGAATGAGGTGACATGAACGAGGAAAAAGTCACCGGACACAAACAAAAGATTGCGGGCCGTTCGTGTGTGCTGCTCTGTCTACGCTCAAAAAGTGCCGGCTGCCGTCGTGAACAAAAAAAGTCATAACGCCAGAGTTATGGCTCCACCACACGGCACGGTTTCTCATTTCTAAACACTAGTGGAAGTTAAATAAATCGTTAGAATGATAAAAGATTCTTCAATAATGCTGAAAATGAATTAGTGTCGTCACAAGATCCCAGGACCAGTTAATAGACAAAAGTAATGTTGTGGTCAACCAACTTATGTGGGTCTAATTTTTACTTTTGTATATCTTATTAAGATCTGGGACATATTGTATTGTGCCATTGTAACATAATAAATATAAAAGCATGCTTTGAATTCCTACAGAAACACAATTATGAAACTGTAAGTGAACTATTTATACTCAGTTACATATTGATGTAACTCTTAATATTGAATAGCCAAATGAATAATAATGTTAATGCAGGTTGGATGCTACTCTATACCACCATCCTATGGACACAAAATAAATGGAACAAGACTACTTTTATTGTTGTTTACTTCACCACTCTCATATTACCACAAGTCTACAAAGTACCATGAGCCTCAGAACTAAACCAAGGTCTTCAAAAACGGTCAAAAACTTTTACCTTAAACTAATGGCACTCTCTTTGATGCCAATTGTAAATGTGTTTAATTAATAGGCTATTGTGTGAACAATGCTATCCTATTCTTATATCCTGCAAATTACAGTTTTTTGGCTATTCATTGAAACATTAATGACTTTTAAGAAGTTGTGCTTATAGTTTATACTCACTTTTACCCTTATACAATACTAGTAAGGTATCTAAGTTTTTAATATTGTGCCTGCGGATCCATCTACGCAGATCACAGGTTGGGAAACATTGGTTTAGATCGATTACTCAGTTGCCAGTGTTTAATCTATTTCTGTCTTCCTGTTCATTTGAAATTTCTGTGATAACTATTGTACGAGATAGACCTCTCGGTCAAAGGATACTCAAAAAGACCTATCGTGTACCTTGTTAAAAATCATACGATAAACAAATAAATAAATAACTGTTATAGTGTGCCTTTTCCGAATAGTTTATATTGTTATAGTGTTCATTAATTCTTAATCCAAGTTTTTACAGTATCTTTAGATTCTACCAGATCTCTGTTGTTTGTGGCTCATAATTCCTGTTCTAATGTCAGAAGTAGAATTGTCTGGCCATCTACTGTATTCATTCCATTCAAATTTTTGTGTTCTATACCTTTTGTTCTCTCGGTTAATACATACCAATAGATTCCATATTAACGGATCTGCCTTTTCTTGTTTACAGATATTTGTAAATAAATAGTGACTACTGCAGATCGTCTATTAAAACTTAATGGGAACTACGCATATTTTGAACTAACAATCTTTCAAGAGAATTTCTAACGAATTCAACAGAAAATAAAATTATAGCGTTCATGTATGTTTTAAAAAAAAAGTATAAACAAAATAAAATTTTAACCACTTAGTTTCTTTACTTTCATTATATTTTTACCGTGTCCATATTATTGCTTCAAAGAGGATTTGAAACTCTTTGGTCTTACGCCAACCCCCACCCCTGCGAAGGTACTAAAATGCATTATAATCTTCTCGCGTCTTTATACGAGACCTTCCGGCTGGACAGAATATATTGCACCAGTACGCCGGGATAGTCTGTTTCAATAATAGCCACCAAATTCATGAGTAAGGCGACGTCTTGGAGATATTTCGATACATTAAAGTATTTCCTTCTTTAAACTACTGTCAAGACTACTGCACAGCGTCTGTTCGCATGGAAAAAAATAATATATTTGTAACGGTATAGTTGTAGTAATAAAGCTAACTAAATCTGGATCTTGAGCTTCACAAGTAACATTGTTCTACAGCGAAGTTAATTTTCAATCTGAATAATCATTCATACTATGTTAAATAAGCTAAAATTTGTGTAAACCTTCTTCTTATAATTGTGAAACTTGATTAGAATCGGCGTAAAAACCAAGCATAACGGTTGTACTGAATATTTAGTTATTTTGGTGTAGTTGCTATATTTGATTGCTGTCAGCAGCGTATCTAAGAGCTGTTGGCAACTATAAAACCGAAAGAAGGAAATAATCTTTGAATATAAAAAGAAGTTTTTATAGAAATTTACAAGTTTGCACAACCCTTTGTATGCGTTTTGGTTACTGTAATATAGAGGACAAAGTGTACCTGTTCATCCACCACAGTGGCCAAGTATTTGAAGGAGGAGACTTCACTTGTTCGGTCTTATTGCCTTTTACTGATAGAGTTACCTGGATTTTTCTCATAGAGAGGACTACAACTTTTATCTCGGAACTGTTGGCAAGCAGGCCAAACTCTTCAATGTGTTGGATAAATTCTCTATCATCTATTGGAGCGCGGATAAATCACTAACTATGACAACAGCGTCATCTGCATACCTGTTATTATTGATTTATTTTCCATGATTCCGCTGTTTCCTTTTTTCAGCACTTCCCTGAGAATTACCTCGGAATAAATGTTGGACAAGAGAGGTGATAGTACACAGCAGAGCATTCATAATGACAGTGGCGCTCGCGCTGTGGACTTGGGGTGGTGGCGGGTGCGCTAGTTTTTTGGTGCCCCTCTCTCATTAGGGGCGAACCACCCCAAACAAACAAATGCTTGGCGGTTATCTGCCGCCTGCACGCTACTCATTTATTCCTCGTGTCTCGGGCCACCTTAATAAATCCTTTTGTTTCTCTTATTGTATACGTAGGTCAAGTCTTTATAGATATCCAACACACTAAAAAAAGCTTACGTTTACAGGCATCTTTAATTAAGCGACGTAGATATCTCTTCATTCTCTTTGTGCATTTGAATAAATAGTTAATTTTTTTCACATAAATGAAGGTCCGCGTCTTCCTCATTAAAAGCTAATATTTTTCCACGTGAAATGAATGGAAGTAATGTATTAACATTCCTTTTGTTCTTTATCTCCTGACGGCCAATCGCCACTTTGCGTGCAGCCCTTTCCCCAAGAATAAATTTGTCTGTTCGTAGACCTATCAAATTAAAACAGTCCGAATCCATGGTTTTCTGTTAGCAAACAACATAGGAGCATAGGCGTTTTTACACAGATGTTGCGATTACGTATTTTTAATTAATGGTGAAACGCCGACACAATAATTTGTCCATCGACGTACAACAGCTTAGTTCGATGATTTGTTTACCAATGTAGAAGCGAAAAAAGATATCGGTTTTACTTGTAATATTTGTCATTAGGATTTTGTTGTACTTATTCTGATCTGCTGTTAATTTGAAAGTACATTAGGCAATCTAAAACTGCACAGTGGACCAGTATTACTATGAGCAAATTTCCCAACCTGTTTTAAAGTATCTTAGAACACGGTAGGCCTACTCAACTGCTTTATTAATTTCATTAAGACGTCAGCTTTGGCCACCAAACGACAGAAATACTTCATAAAGTAACCAGTTCTATCCGCAAAATGTAAATTTTTCAATAGGAAACATGCCTATAATAGAAAGTTCGGAGATATGATTCACTGAAAACGACGAGACATTGGCTTAAGCCACACTCACGTCCATTTTTTCTTTGCTTTGGACGTTATGGATCGTAGACTTTATGGTCAATATACGTGGAAGAGGATTGGGGATAACGAATAGGAATAAATTCGGCCATAGCCTATTGAAGAAACCACCCCGGCTTTCGCCTGGAGTGATTTCGAGAAACTAAGGAAAATCGAAATCTGGATGCCCGGTCGGGAATTAGAAACGGCGTCCTTACGAATGCCAGGCCAGAGCGTTACCGCTCACACATCACACTTGGTACGCACGTACACAAAGTTTATGTAAAATTCCTTGCATGTACGTTTTGTATTTCTTTTGCGGTTTTGTTTCTTTTTAAGTTTTTTGTGCATACGTACGGTATTTCATAGCAAAGTGGACCGACAAAATTGTTGCGCAACAAACTTAGGTGGCGTAACAGACTAGCTCAGTCCAGCTGCATTGTGAGGTGGTCGGCTTATATGAAATGTTAACTCACATTTTTAAGTTTATAGTTCCACCAGCATTTATTCACAAATCACATAAAATTCCACACCACCACTTTAGAAAATTTATTTTACAGGGCCTGGATAAAGATATCAGAACTCCATTTCCAAAGTCACAAGTTCCGGCTACATATAGGATCAGCCGATAACCCACTATCTCTCACCGAAACCAAGCCAATTGCGGAAAGCTTTATCCAGAAGGTTTGAGCGCTATGCCTAATAGCTCTCTGTGGTCTGCGCTGCATTCGTTTACAATTCTGACTAATTTTCAAGCACTTTTACGCCGATACGTAACGCAGGCATGAGACTTCCCTGTACAGTGCCGCGATAAAGAGAAACTGCACTACTCAGCTGCCATTCTGAAACCGAAACTCGAACTGACTGGCTGCAACTGACTACAACAATCAGGAAGCCAAAGCACCAGCGGCACCTGACAACAGCTCTCGATGTCTGTAGAATATCTAAACAATTAGTCTTATCCAAAATATATTGCAAGTGACAGTTGGGATGAATTAGTGTCTTAGTCAGGAAATCCTTCAAGATTGTCTGACTGCCAGTATGTGCTGGTTCATTTAGCGTTACCCAAGGTGCATCACGAAGAGGTGAACTAGCTTTATATTAAGGATGCCAACATCAACAGGCTTCGCTCTAGAAAACCGCCAATGAAATCGGCAAGGGATGCTATTCGTGAAGATTTTAACATCACCAAAGCTTTGATTCAGGAGTGGACTGTACACCAAACCAGCAGCTTACCTTGCATTACACAAAAACAACCAGATTTTGATTTACCTCGGAAAACTTGGTCCACACTCAACAGAATCAGAACTCGGCACGGCAGATGCGCACTCTCTCTATACCAGTGAGGCAAGCAACCATCCCCCTTATGCGAATGCGGAGAGATTCAGACTATTGGTCATATTATTGAAAAATGTCCTATAAAATCTTACAGTGGTGATCCTGTGGACTTCCTGCTGGCAACTCAGGAATCAGTAAACTATATTAATAAGCTAGATATAAGTATTTAATCTTATAAAGTTGCAGTGTATATATTTTATCAATGTTCTTAAAAGTGTCTGAATTGCCATACGATAAATAAATAAATAAATTATCCAAAATAGCTCTTTAAAACCTAAAAATATTTTATGATGACTCCAAATAATCTCTAAAAATATCAACTTTAATAAATATACGACAGCAATCCCGTTTTGATTAATTTTTCCATAAACAAAGCTCTAAATTAGCAAACCACGGACTCGTCACGTAATTTCGCATCGTGGCTGATCTGGAAAACCAAAATATTTCTGGCTACACTGGATCGTGAGCTGCACTTATAATATACACGTCTGTTAGTGCCAACTACCACTGCTGGCAGCTGAAGTCTCTGAAATAAATCAACGTATACGTCACAGCTACAAAACATGATGGCTAGATTATGAGATTATTAGACCCAATAAATGTTACTAATGTTAAAAATTTCATAACTGAAAAAATATTGAGGGTGCTAGAGCGTAAAATATTGGTGTACTAAGTAATAAACTGACTTTGGTACTGCATTTGAGTGTAACGTGGAATAAGTAGCTGCTGGGATAATTTACACAAATATTCATTGGCGAAAACTCCCTTTTCACAAAAGGGAAAAATCCATAACTCGGCGATATGCCAACATTGGATCAGAATCAAGTAATTAATGACAATAATATCAGCTAAATGCTCCTGAATGGAGAATATAAACTACCTTGATGCACAACTAAAGCTTCAAGAAAAATAGCTATTCTTTGAAATTACTGTCTACCGGGGTTTTAATTTGAAACACGATAGCTAGGATATTACTTAGACCTTATCAACTCTATCGAGAGTAATGACTCTACTGATGAAAATGAAAGGCATTACTAATCGCTAAATTCGAAGTTTAGTCAAAGCAGTTGCTAAATGTACACTCCTTGGCAAAACTTGGCGCCAGACTTAAGGAAATGAATAACAGATGGCGCTGAGTTGAATACCCGCAATGATGCCACATTGTGCGAAATAACGGACTTAGTCTCAGACACCCACAGTCAATTTTTTTTTGCCAAAGAGTCTACAAGATGTTGGTACAAACTTTCAGCGATGGTGGATTTGATTTATTTATTTATCTTATGGCCATAGCACATGATGAGTAATATACTACACGTAATTGCATCAGTACGTTTACACTAATAAAATTTGCACTTAAGAGTCCATTTACAGTTACAGTTACAATACAATATTTAAATTCAAAATCGATCAAGCGCAGCCAGTGTAATGTTTCATTTGAAATGTCTCTAAAGTCTTTCGGCGATACCCTGAAGGCTCGAAGTAGGCAGTGAAAGGTCACATGTTGGATAGTTGTTCTTTCTCGCCAAAATCGTAGCTCGGAGAATCTTTCATTCCCCACGTGTGAAGAGATGAAGCAGTTCTGCCATGGCCAGACCTGACTCCTTTGAGAGCTGCCCAGGTCTTGCGGAGGAGGTCAAGTCTCTGTCGATTGTCATATAGAGAGTTCCATTCCAGTGGAGCTGAGTGTTTGCACTCCGATCTCAAAACTTCTCTCCCATTAAAGTTGTTGGATATAAGCTGTTTTGCAGTTTTTACGCTTGGTATTCTCGATTTAAATATCATGAATTGAATAGCCATGTCGTCGGGGATAAGATGGTCCAAGTTATTACGGATCTTAAGTTGTGCGATTAGGCTATTGTACCATCTTATAGTAGGCGGTTCGATGTTACTCAGAACGGGCAGCCAGTACAGCGGAGTGGACCTGATACAACCACTGATTATCCGCATTGTCTGGTTCAAAACTGTGTCGATTTTTTTGACGTTGGTGCTGTTCATCCATACCGGAGTACACAAGGATGTAATGTAGAATAACCTCCTCGCGGTACAACCCGGGCAACGTACTAGAACAAGTTTTAGCTGGTTCGCAAGTAGACGGAAATGTTCCCTTGTTTCTAATATTTTAGTTCCTTCTTAATACCGAGCGTGGTGGTGTAATGGATAGCGTTCTGGCCTTGCATTCGGGAGGACGGCGGTTCGAATCCCCATCCGGGCATCCAGATTTGGGTTTTCCATGGTTTCCCAAATCACTCCAGGCAAATGCCGGGATGCTTCCTTAAAAAGGCCACGGCCGAATTCCTTCCCATTCCTTGCCCCCCATCCTTTCCCGTCTCTAAAGACCTTGATGTTGAGAGACATAAAACAGATAAAAAAATCCTTCTTAATGTCACAATTTTCCGGTTATTAATTACCTTCTAAATAGGTGATGAAAAGTATGCAGTTCAAGGAATCAGGAAATCCACAAACAAATAGAATCCTCCGGACTGCGCTACATGTCCCGTTTAACCTTTGATTAATTATTTCCTCAAGAATGCAACTTTCCTTTTCGAACGATCATATCGTGGAATGGACAATTTCCATTTCGTTTTTGTTGTTCATCACTTCTAAATCCTTTCCATATTGCTTTCTTATGGCCTTTCCTCACCTAACAAGCACCATTTGAACGAATGTAAGCTTTCATGGTGTGCCTTCTAGGGCTTTCCACCGAGGAAGATAGCGAAGATAGAGCCTGAGGCAAGCTTCGAAACGTCGCCCTACTTTGACACGCTACCTCGGTGGAAAGCCCTAGAAGATTTTACGCAAGCGCCATTTTGTTTCGACAGTTTAGAAATGTGATGTACACTACGACGAACTTATCTACTTCTTGCATTATGTCAGTTTCTCACAATAGCTTTAGTGCAAGATTCACACAAACACTATCCACCACGTCTGCTTACTGCCAAATATGGAAAGAGTTAGTGCTAAAACAAAATCAACGACTTGTGACCTGCCATAATTTGTGGCTATGCTTCATACTGAGAGTGGTGAATGGGCGACGACAGAGCGTTCCTTCAATGGGACACCTTACAAGTAGCGGCGGCAGTGCTCCGTGTGGACGGGATTTACGCCGCTTATTACGGACCAGCCGGGATTTATCACGCGGCGGGATACGGCGCCGTGCGCTACCTCGCGTGCAGTCTGCGCCAGGCGCCGACCGTGTTGTGCGCTGCGATTTATGGCCGTAAGTATAGCCTCGGACAAATGTGGGCCCCGCACTTCGGAAGTACTGTCAGCCAGGTGAACGAGATTTAGACGTACTTAGTCAACGCAGTAAATCTCTCCCGCCACAGTGCAGTCGACGTAATTATCTGAATAGCGCCGCAGTTCAAAAGTGAGGCTATTGATCGACTGTAGTTAATTTTTTTTTTTTTTTTTTTAACTGCTTTACGTCTCTTTTTAACATTGAGGTCTTTAGAGACGAGAAAGGATGGGGGGCAAGGAATGGGAAGGAATTCGGCCATGGCCTTTTGAAGGAAGCATCCCGGCATTTGCCTGGAGTGATATGGGGAAACCATGGAAAACCCAAATCTGGATGCCCGGACGGGGATTCGAACCGCCGTCCTCCCGAATGCGAGGCGAGAACGAACTGTAGTTAAGATGTTGTCTAAAAGAGTCTTTGAATTCCAGCATGAAGATAAATGCATTTCAGTTTTTACTATAGTTCAAGTTCTGTAAAAATACCTTCTACGGGGATCGACAGAATTGTTTTCTCCAGTTCTGGCACATGAGGTAATGGCAGTTACAGTTCTTCGGGTAGAGGATTAAGAAAGCTTTTTTGGCTGTTTTCATTGGAAAATTAAGTAAAATTAGACATTTTTGCTATCAGATTTACAACCTAAACACCCTAATATTGATTATAACGTGAATTAAAACCGAGCGTGGTGGGTGAGCGCTTAACGTTCTGGCCTCGCATTTGGGAGGACGCGGGTTCGAATCCCCGTCCGGGTATCCAGATGTGGGTTTTCCGTGGTTTCCCAAAATCACTCCAGGCGAATGCCGGGATGCTTCCTTCAAAAAGGCCATGGCCGAATTCCTTCCCGTTCCTTTTTCCCAGTACCATCCCCCCTCTAATGACCTTAGCCGTCGACGAGGCGTATAGCCATAAGTAAAAAAAAATAATAATAATTGAATTAAAATTACAGATACTCAAAATTTGAAAGTTGCGAACAAAATACATTTTCAGATTATTTTGCCGTTTAATAATGCTTTGTTGAAAGTGCGATAATTCTGAATGAATTGTATTCTACAGTAACTGCAATAAGTTTCATCGGATCTAAACGATTGCCGCAGTGGTACAAGATCCTTCGTGGTGAAGCGTCGGAGAGTCGTGGAGCTGAGCTCGCTAACAAACCTGAAAAAAAGTCAAGCATTGAGTTTTGCGTAAGAAACTTTCGGCTGACCTACCACATACATATCTCAAGGCTCGTAAAACCATAACAACACAGTTTTCCATTGTATTAATAATTGTTCGAGATACCTTTTTGGTGTTGATGCTGTTATTTCTTATTGTCATCTAAACATAATCCTGTTTTATAATGTTATGATTAATTGGTCTTAAGGATAGTAGTTGTTTCCATTATCTAGGGACAAGTATTATATGGACAGCTAGCTTCTAATGAAGAGGCCTTAGGGAAGTAGTTGGGAATTTTTATAGCCTTTTAATCATTTAGACACCAAAGAATGGTCTGTTGAAAACTGTGCACAACTGATCGATAATTTGATTTTTAATACGGAATCTATAACGTCTGTAACAGAAGGAAAATATTAACATACAACGTGCTATCTAATATACGATGAAGTAGTTTTTTTATTTATTTGTAACTGACAGAACCATGAAATTGTTGACGTGAATAACCAGAGAGATTTAGAGAGAGTAGGTGGGTGTAATTAGCAGTAGTAGACAGTATTCACTTCTTTGCAATTGATCAAAAACTGCTAGGATCAGGTTTTATGGAACGAGGAGGCTTTCTAGAAATCAATACTAATAAAAGCTTGGTCATCGTGTTCGTAACTCTATGACGTCACTCTCCCAGCCTTCATTGACAAACAAACAACGGCCAGAGAAGTTTCTGTAAAAAACCTGGTTATGAGCTTTATTTAAGTTCAATTTTTGTTGCGCTACTTTGAAGAAAATGAATTTGCACAACCCTAAAGATAATTACGTATTTCGTTTAATACTAATTACTAGTTGCTTTTTGTTTGCTCATATTCGTTCGATGTAGATGTCTACGTTATATTGTCTGATCGCTTTTATAGTAAGCTGAGAAATATGGGATCACGTTTATATAGTGAGGCAGTGAATGTATTAATACGCTTGAGATGGAAGCTTTCATTTTCGAGCAGAAATATTACCATTCGTTCTTACAACAGAGGGAATGAGTTATTCAGTTTTTTTAAATTAATTTAAGTTGCTTTCATAAGCGCCATGATACGAATTCATTCCTTAATTTGAATGAAAGTAGTTCCACATTGATCGTAATCTATTCCAGCTAGACCAAGATTAGAATTAATACTACTCATGTTATTGAAGCTTTGATTTTCAAGCAGCAGTACTAGCGCAATTTATGGTAAGATTAAAATGCAGGTGGGGCAAGGATGACAACATAAACTTTTTGTTATAGCATAAGGTACAAGGAATTGCTTTGAGCTTTATTTTATAACAATTCAATTTGCTTAAGCAACTATGAATAAATGACTTGCCGCAACACTCCGTTAAATCCGTCATTTTTTAGGAGCTTTTAAGCCAGTTGTAGGTAAAATGATATGACTTAACTAACAAATTGTTACTCAATTTATCAGATCATTTCTGCCACCATGACAAAGTTTCATACAGATTTGCATAATTTGAATAGATCAAGATTATCTTATTAAAATAACATAAATAATACAGTAATACCAAATTACTGTAGGATCGACACGTTGTAACTGTGTTCTCCTATTTGAACTATTAAAAAAACACTGTACATAGTTCAGAGAAATACTACCACATATATTTGGAATCAGGACAGGAATGTTCACTATGAAGCTCCATGGATATTTAAATCAAAATATTTTCGCAAAGGCATCCAAAGTCTCTGATAATTGAAGTGACAGGTTAATGAAAAAATACTTTAATTAGTAGAGAAAATAAGGTTGTGCGCAATGTTAATGTATAGAGGTTGCTCCCGTTCTGAACGTGGCCAGCTCGTTGACTTCCTCATTACAACAGGTTCCTTCCGAGCCGATCGAATATTTTTTACGTGGTCGTTGTTCCATTATGCTTTGAATTGGGACCGTGCAAGAGCTTAGCGTCCCGTTATGAAGAGAGATATTAGCGCTTAATAACCGTTATGGCTGACTAGAGCAGCCTGTCCCAGCATCGCAGTCATAAACGGGGATAAAAAATAGCTTCTCATAAGCCGAACTTCCGCTCGTGCACATTAGAACGGGAAAACCCTCACAAATCAGTGGTAAAAGGGAGGCCAGCTTTAAGTCACGGGGATTTACCGTAATATAAGAGGACGGCCTAAGTGAATCGTCTCTCAGTTCATAACGAAATATATTGGTTTCTAATGAGGCTTGGCAGGAGCTTGAAAGAAATATTAAAATATATTGAAATAATACCGAGAGAAAATTTTTTCCGAAATATTTGAGGTTATAGATATAAATAATAAACGGATTAAAATTTAGGAAAATATAGTTCGAAGACTATATCACCCTTATTAATCTTGTAATTGTGTTAGAGTTAACAGGAAACGATATGAAAGGAAGTTAAAGAACATTTTTCTTGATAAATTCTTTGTAGAATTCATTAGAGTATTAATGTAAATGGACTACTCACCTCTATGAAAATTCTTTAATTAATGTAGTCTCAGTTACTTTCTGTTTTTATATGTTTCAACAACATCAATAGCACTTATGTATTTGTACCATTTAATGAGAATAATTTGTAAAATGTTAATGTGTCTCCAGTATGCGCTATTCAAAATTTGAAAATAATCCACAGTCTTATTGGTTCGTGATATTGCACATCTGTTTTTCCTATCTGGTAAATATGAAATAACATAGCGATGTCATTAAAGTCTCATTATGCTTTTTTTTTTTTAAATTGGTTCATGAACTCCTGCTTCCTTCTTAAATACAGCTTAAATACATCTGTTTGCAATAAATATTATCTATTAAGCACAGTGTTGCAAATATTAAGTTTGATAAGACTGTGGTGGAAATTCAGATTCTTGTAAAAAAAAATTTATATGAATCAGTTTCCAAAATCATAGCCATTAATCACTTAAGGAAAACATGAAGCCGCTTGCGACTTCATTTTAGCTGCTTATTTCACGTTTTAAGCATTCAAAAATAATTATTTCCGATGCTCGTGACTAAAGAACGACTAGCCTTCATTCTTTCCTACAAAAACATACGGTATTTTGGTTTTATAGTTAGATGGTTTTTAAAATTTTGGTAGTAGACGTCAGTTACGGTAATCACATTTGTCATGGTGTCGGATACGCAACCAAACCATGATATTTTGAAAGCGTAATAAACGGTATCCGTATGTTGCAGAAAAAAACACTGGTAAACGATTTTTAGTAGACAAATCTTTTTATGTAGCTGTGCAAAGCTGATCAGTTTACTAATGTAAATGACCCACTGCTTCAGTCTAGATTCTTTGCTCCAATAATAAATCTACGGAAAATAATTAGCTTCTAAGATTATGTCTTTTTTTCTGTTTCTACCAATGGTGGCAAGGCAAAGTGTGAGAAGTGGAGAGCGGAGAGTTGAGACTGCCATAGGATAAGAGTGACAGAATATGGTTACAGCATGTATCTGTGACTGATAGAAGTTTTACGGTGGAACCACCATATTAAGTCTGACCAGTGTACTGAATTTAGCTCCACGATGCTATGTGTTGTTGTCTGCAGCCAACTAACAATGTTAAACTTCAGCATAGCGCAATTCTGATTTCATTATACATTACTAACCAGAGACACTGTGGTAGCGAAACCTAAGCGATAAGATTTTGTCAGTTGCTCTAGACCTATAATTGACAATTTTGAGCTAATTGAGTAACGCCCAAAGTCTAAAGTAATTTTTTATCATTATTATTACTCAGTGAGATAATAACAATTTCCCCGACTCTAATGACCTCGCCGTCGACGATGCGTAGAACCATAATAAAAATAAAATAAAAATTTCATTAATTTTTAGCCATGTTAGGGACGATAGTTAATTTTGAAGATACAGTAACAGATATGTTGGTTTTGTGTAGTGAAACCTCATTTTCCCGGAATTACTTAACAATTATTCTGTGTTGGTTTTGTCTTTTCGCGTATTCGCTGTAATGTTTATTCCAAGACGTTAATTTTCATCATGTTCTTTAAATATGAATAAATGGTAAATTGTAAACCTTAAAAATAGGTACCTGTAAATGAAAGCTTCCCATCATCATATTACTATAATGATTTAAATATTTCACAAGTAACTGGTAGATTTTTATTATTTATAACATGTGAAAAGGAGTAATTTTTTGCTTTATGGAATATTGTTAAGTCTGGTACTAAGATAAAATTCTCAGTACCACTAGAAAATTACCGCGTTTATCAGTTCTAGTATGAAATAACCACTAAATATTTTTTACAGATTGACTGCGTTGCTCGAACGGACCTGAAGAGGTTATTAGTACTTTTGATGAATTAGATATGTGAGATTCTCTGTTCTGTTTCAAGTAACATCGCTGATTTTGAACATCTGACGTTTCTGGATTTATCCCGAAATACTAGCTCAGAGAAACGAGGAGGAATGGCTGGCTAGTTATACTTACGACCGCGGGGTCTTATCAAGCAAGTGGAATACATTTATCATAGTCCCACGACCGGGGCAAGGTGAGATTAATATTGCTACTAAAACAAGATATTGAATTACAGTGGAGGCCTCTCTCAAGGTATCAAGCCACCATGACTTTTGTTTTATCAGTAATTATGTACCACGGAAAGTCAACAGAGAATATTTTACCAGCGCAACGTTTCCTCGTTTAACTCGAGCCATATTAATTTATAAACAATACTCACTATACAGAATAAGTGCATTTGAAAATACGCATGGTAAATTACATCTGCAGTAAATATATATTCCAAAATTCTTCTGTTTAATCAGGAAAGTCTCCTAATTTGTCTAACGAGTTTTATAGAGGTGTTAATATAGTTTATTAAATCTCTCAAACTTATATCACAATGCTGTATGTTCGATGGAAATTTTTTTTGAAATAATAGTTAATATCAGTTTATGACATGATATGTATTAACCTAAAAAAAAGTTGATTTCCTACTGAAAATTTGTTTTTGAATCCATATTTCGATCAGAGGTCACCAAACAGCATTGTTCGGACTTTCAGTTGTGGTGGGTGCCTTGGTGGGCAAACCACGTTACAATTATATTTCATACCTTTATGATTAATAATTGTGGATTTTTAATTTTAATTTTTATGAAGGAGTGGAAATTATTTAATTTTGCAAGAATCTCGACGTTAGTTGGAATTCAGAAAAAATTGTCACAATATGACATTTATTTTCTTATCACTGGCGATTACAAGTCTGAGCGAATTTATCGTTAACATTAACACAAATTGGCAAAATCATAAAAGCAACGCTCAGAGTTACAATTAGCCGTCATGAGCAAGCAAACAACTGTACATTTACTTTTAAATATATCTCAGAATCAAAATGCAAGAAATAATGACAATTGGAACAATAAAAATACAAGTTATGATGACCTCAGACAAAGGTATCATAATACTATGACTTTACAGTTAAACAAGAAAATCATGGGCGCCAGAATGAACAATATATCATTCGAAAATAACTAGTTCTGGCAAATTATGCCGCTAGCTCAGGGTTTTTTTACAATTACAACGTGAGAACATGGACCTATCCTCTCAAAGTCGCTTACGGGTTCTGTTTCACGGAATGCACAATCAGATGGCTTGGTCGTAATAAGTTACCATTGTAGTCCTGCGTCTGATGTCTGCGGTGACTGTAGCGGACCCACGATATGTGAGATTATCTCACAAGTCGGCTATAGGCATCTCTGGTCTGACAATGCGCATCATCGCATTACCGGCTGTGTTGCTGCGATAAGCTTGCTCCATCATGCCGGCAGCAGCAGTTGGCGAAAGAAGTTAACTTTCCAAGTCAACCTCAGACTGGTGCGATCGAAGTTAGAATGTCCAGCTCCTCGCTCTTCGGTCCACGAGGAAACTTCTCGCTCCGCCCATTTGTACTCTCGAAGCTCACATACAACAAAAATTCCCGGGATTTTGAGTTATACGCTCATTTTGATTGGATCTTCAGGTCGGCACCTAATGTCACGTGATATCCTCTATATGTGATTTGCCTAGAGTATCTAACAGAGGTCGGACATATTCGGCTACGTTCGGGGACGGCTCTGTTCTGGCGGCCGGCCTTTCCCGCCCGGTGAGTAACTTTGTTGACCGCCTATCCCTAGGGAGCAGAGTGTGTGGTCTGGCAAATCCCAAATCCGCGACTTCTTGTCGCCAAGGCTCGGGAACACCAAGATTAGCTTCAAGCCTACATAGCTCAACAATTCTTGAATATTCGCTTTACCAAGATACACTGTATGTTCATCATTTCATTACAGTCCTCACTTGGAATCTTGCGTCCTTTATAAAATTACAACAAACATCTATTTAGGTGGTCGCCCAAGATTTATGTAAATTACTCTTATATTATTACATATATAATAAAAATGCACCTTGTAACGTAGCGACAGCGCGGCTCGTTACAATATGGCCGTCCGTTGGTGAAAAATGAAATTATGATTGAATAATTTTATTTTTAACTACCTAATTCTATCTCCATTGTGACTCAACAAAACTTAAGCATTTTTATAATTACATTAATTTTAAATGTGATTCCAATAACCATCGGTATTCGTGCCTTGTAAGGTGAATATATAACGGGAGCATATGTCCTTTTGGCCGTTTTACAATTCATTACAAACAGAAGCACGTGAATTAGGTAGCCTTCCCAAATACAAAGTTATATTAAACACAATACTAAAATATACATGAAAATAAATTATTTACACACATGTTTAAATAATAATAATCTTGAAAATAACTTGTATCAAATCTTATCATTAAATTAATAAAATGAAACACATTAATAAAACAAAACATTGTCAGAACACTTATGCAGAAAGTGGTTGAACTATACATTGTATTTACAATTTAGCGTGATGTTTTACTCATGTGCATAAAACTAATTCTGCCTTCAACAAGCATCCATATAGATGCTAGAGGTGAGTGGAAAATATCTCATTAAATTGCGCGGTTTTAATCTCAAAACAACGGAATTGTTTAGTCGGATTCGGTGACGTGATTTGCGTCATGACCGACTGTTAATTCAACAAGCATTTCAAGAGAAGATGTGTTCGTGTTCATGGTCAAATATCAGCAACTGTAATCCTGGATTTGAATGACGCGGCATTCACTTATAATTCTACGTGGTGTGGAATGAACGATGTAAGTGCATGTTTTCGTGTGTTACGTAAATTATGAACCTTACTCGTTGAATGTTAGGTGGTCTCCTAATTAGTCTCTCATGTGTCGACATCTCTAACTTTTAATATACCGTCTGTGAAGTGATTGCGAATTTCATGGCGAATGGAAACTGTATTTGCTCACGGGTATATGTAATGGAATTTCTATAAAATTTACCATTCCCCTATGAGACATTTATACATATTATGCAGTTTGACGTTACCTTTCGACATCGTCAACCAAAGTCGCTGTAGCATCACTGGCATACAAACGGACTCAAAATATAACCATTCCGCACATAAATGAAAGGATAATGAATAGCGTGACTATCATTCCTCAGTAATATTACGATTCCTTCACAATGGGTCTATTGATGACTTGAGATTATCTCGACATTCAAAGAATAAAATATTTCCCCTTTTTTATTTAGGAGTTATTATAATCCTCTTAACATGTCCGTCTACTCCACGTTTTATGCCGAAAATCCACCCAGTTAGCGAATATTTTCCTTTTAAACACTTATGCTTCTTTAGCTTGTATGAAAAAGGTTGTAAGCCTTGTGCATAGAACGGTCCGATCTCAGGTTTTTCGTTTGCCAATACAAAGCAATTTTGAGATTTCACGCTAGCAGAATACTACAAATCTATATAAAGCAAAAATATAAACTTTGTAATTATTTTCGTTGAGTGCACACCATTCTGAGCAAAACATGTGCTGTCCAACAATGACTTAATCTACTTTATGGAATACTATACAATTTACAGTTAGGGTACGCGAAATACCGCTAGAACGAGGCGTGAAACGTTAGGCACTCAGTGATGACCCTAAGTCCAACATCTGCGCTCCCTGACAAAATTCCCGGAAGACCCATTGTACTAGCGGATCCCTTAGCCTTGCTAATGGGCTCAGCTGACAACCAGGTATCTGGGTTACACAACATTCTGGTCTGTCTACCCCTCCAGCTGATTTCATTGAAGCGCCAGAATTTTGTTTCTGAAGCAAAATATTTGTCTTTCGACCTGAACGGGCACAGAAAAATTTCCCGCTGCTTTATCGATACCGTTACGATATATGGAACGGCTTTAAGTTCCGGGCGTTATGAGGCCCGATCTCGGTTTGTCCGTCCGTTAACATATAACAATTTTTTGAGATCACTCTGACCACCGAATACGGCCAGAAATATAGCATGAAAAACTTCGATATTACCAATAATCTTATCGTTCACGTCTTCACCATCTGTGTAATTTTCATATACGAAATTCCCTTTTTAATTGAAGTTAGCATCAAATATAATTACCTTAACTTGCAAAGTTAGCTGAATTATTGAATATATCCCGTAAATAAAGTTTTTCCCCTTAGCCTTTACAAATGCAGTCGCCTTTAACTTTTTGCTCTTCGACTTCGCTCTATCGTTAGCAAAATAACAGCAAGGTATTGTGAAAGCTATCCTGTGTATCTGTAATCCTTCAACTTATGATTCCTAATTTCTGTGATGACTAATACAAATCTTTCTGGCAAGGTTTCGTGTTCCATAGGGCATTATATACGGCACTTTAGCCACCCTTTACAGATAGAAACACAAAAACAAAGAAGTTAAATACGTTGATGAGATAACTTGCGATCTTCGATCAACACAGACAAAGCGATTTTACGCTCGCTGTACACTTCTGCTCAGAAAAGATATAATGCAACTACCTAAGGTAAAACGTTACATGGAACTCATGCATCACAAAACGTTGAAACCCTTTTCGTTTATGTCACAAAATACATCTCAGAAAGCATATCACAATATTTGTATCGCTGTCAGATTCATTGTGATTGCGAAGACAAGAAATTGTGCTTGCTAATGGCGCTTCATTCTTCCGCGGGTGCGTATTAATTTATCTGGCTCAGGAAAACATTTAATATTTCAAGATTTTTATCAAATCAAGTCCAATTAACCGCGTGAAAGTCAAAAGTGACTATTAATATCTCACGTGGACAAAATATAAAGTTCGGAATAGCGAAAAAAAACATTAAAAATTCCTAAGTAGCTTTAACTGTAAGTGCAAATTTGCTAACTTGAATTTCGTTTGATTTTCCGTTTATCTAATCTTTCCAGAAGAACAGACGGTTTAGACTAGCGGAACTGGCATCGGCGTTTTTCAAGCATGATTAATTTCGGTAAGGCGTCTAACCTAATAGAATGTATACTGTACTGTACATTTAATTTCCCCCTTTTTTATGATCCAAATCGGACAATTCATAGTCAGCCCTTTCGTCATTGTATTTGGCATGCTACACAACTTGTTGAACAATGCCTACAAGACGAATTTGAGACGTCCATGGATCTTTCTCTGGAAAATAATTCTGCGTCGCGAATATTCGTCTTTACCGCTTTCAACAGGATTTCGAAGGACGTAGAACCTTGGGCTTACAAGGTCACAGACGTCCGGCGGTTTGTGCCCGACAGCTAATGACATTCCTGGAACAGGTATAGTGTCCGACGACCGACCGTACTTACTAACGGGTCCAGCTGACAATTGCGTCTTTTCTGACCGCAAGGAATGAACAAATTGTGTAGTGTTCCACACAAAGTTACGGGCAGAAAAACTCCACGCGATGTTGATAGGCTGTGAATTCTGAGAATGATTTCGCATTTCTCCGAGGATTGGAAAACTTGCTGACTCTTGTCTGACTTTCAGGAACGACATGTACTGTACATCTTTCCTCTCCTGCCCTACAAATGTCTTGTGCTTCACCGACAGTTTGCACTTAACTGTGGATCCAAGACAACTGAAATTGTTGTGTTTCTTGATTTCAGATATTTTTGCGTACAAACTGACAATTTCACTGATTAAGAGTTGAGTAGTGACTTTAACAACCGACTCACTCGCAGTCTGTAATACCGCATTCGGAGGATTTTGTGGAGGACTAAAATTATTACGTCCGGCTTCCACAAATTCGTCCAGTGACAATTTTAACTCGGTTTGAGCCGTCTTAACGAGCTCGACCGAACTTGCTACGGCAGTCACCTCTGAGCTAAGTTTTCGGGTATTTTGTTCGGTATGGTCTTTGACCTCGTGAACAAATTCCGAAATTTGCCCTAGGTTTTGGCCGTTCTCGTTTCGCATCTGTTCAATGGACAGGTCGGTGACGTCAAGTCTTTTGGATAATTGTTTGTTGGCCGTTTGCAAAGAAGCACAGGTAGATCTTACCTCTTCCGTACCCTTTTCCAGCTTAGAAACATTGTTAGCTATCTCAGACTTGAATTCCGATATTTCTTTTGTGACCTCAGAACGTAAGGTGGATAATTTTTCGTCCATGTTTGTTAATATCGCAGCTTGCGAATCAAATCGTGTATCAAAACTCTGCTTAAGCAAATCCGAATTTCTCTTATTTTCCTCCTTTTGTGAATTAATTTGCAGGCTTAATTCCTGTCTATGTGAATTAATTTCCTGCATTAATTGTTGATTCGTGCTCTTATTTTCCTCCTTTTGTGAATCAAAACGCTTGTTTAATTCCTGAAATTGCTGGCTACTTTTCTGGCTCGATTGCTCTATTGCAGCCATCAACATGTTTAGTATTTGCGATGATAGGGGTGGTGATTCTACAGGAATTTGGGTCATTTGTTGTGTCTGTTCTGAATGTGCGGGCGTATTCTGTGTCGTCTCACCTACAGATGAAGGAAAATTTTCCATATCTTCCTGTGGCGACAAAGTAGACTGCGAACTATATGAGTGGGTCGGAACTTCAGAAATTACGTTCCCCTCCCCTGCAGCCAATATTCCGCATTCTGTTAACTGAACCTCGTTCATGATTTCGGGAGATTTTTGCCTATCAGACTGATCTTCCATATCGAAATCTTTTATCGTACGAGAACGTAGCTTCATATGAACACACAACGAATGAATTTACACCGCAATTGTGCAATGACGAAATCTAGATTCACTAACAACAAAAATACCTCGAATTTCAATACACACAAATACATATACCCCTCCAAAATACAGCAAGAGAAAAGCAACGATGAATCATGCAACACAACACCATGAAAGCAGACTTACTTTCAAACACATGGGCAAAACATGCGTGTCTTTAATTTTCTTAGCAGCTACCATGCATTAAGAAATCAACACTGAAGTTACTCATTTACAATTTAAACTGATCACAAAATTGTTACAATACAAAGTGTATTGCATATCAATTAAATTACACAAATGAACTTATGCATTAAAATGTAAGTGAAACATCAAAATAAAATCTTGTATTAATATCTATTGACTACAAGAATGATAAAACTGCCAAAAGCCATGTGCAACATTCCATGAAACTTTCTGAATTTGGGCTCCAAATTGTATTAATTTGCATTATGCCACCAAGTTCGCAGACATTAAGTAGTAATGTCTCATCTGGCACCAGCGTTGGGCGACATTATGTGGTGGGTGCCTTGGTGGGCAAACCACGTTACAATTATATTTCATACCTTTATGATTAATAATTGTGGATTTTTAATTTTAATTTTTATGAAGGAGTGGAAATTATTTAATTTTGCAAGAATCTCGACGTTAGTTGGAATTCAGAAAAAATTGTCACAATATGACATTTATTTTCTTATCACTGGCGATTACAAGTCTGAGCGAATTTATCGTTAACATTAACACAAATTGGCAAAATCATAAAAGCAATTAGCCGTCATGAGCAAGCAAACAACTGTACATTTACTTTTAAATATATCTCAGAATCAAAATGCAAGAAATAATGACAATTGGAACAATAAAAATACAAGTTATGATGACCTCAGACAAAGGTATCATAATACTATGACTTTACAGTTAAACAAGAAAATCATGGGCGCCAGAATGAACAATATATCATTCGAAAATAACTAGTTCTGGCAAATTATGCCGCCAGCTCAGGGTTTTTTTTACAATTACAACGTGAGAACATGGACCTATCCTCTCAAAGTCGCTTACGGGTTCTGTTTCACGGAATGCACAATCAGATGGCTTGGTCGTAATAAGTTACCATTGTAGTCCTGCGTCTGATGTCTGCGGTGACTTTAGCGGACCCACGATATGTGAGATTATCTCACAAGTCGGCTATAGGCATCTCTGGTCTGACAATGCGCATCATCGCATTACCGGCTGTGTTGCTGCGATAAGCTTGCTCCATCATGCCGGCAGCAGCAGTTGGCGAAAGAAGTTAACTTTCCAAGTCAACCTCAGACTGGTGCGATCGAAGTTAGAATGTCCAGCTCCTCACTCTTCGGTCCACGAGGAAACTTCTCGCTCCGCCCATTTGTAGTCTCGAAGCTCACATACAACAAAAATTCCCGGGATTTTGAGTTATACGCTCATTTTGATTGGATCTTCAGGTCGGCACCTAATGTCACGTGATATCCTCTATATGTGATTTGCCTAGAGTATCTAACAGAGGTCGGACATATTCGGCTACGTTCGGGGACGGCTCTGTTCTGGCGGCCGGCCTTTCCCGCCCGGTGAGTAACTTTGTTGACCGCCTATCCCTAGGGAGCAGAGTGTGTGGTCTGGCAAATCCCAAATCCGCGACTTCTTGTCGCCAAGGCTCGGGAACACCAAGATTAGCTTCAAGCCTACATAGCTCAACAATTCTTGAATATTCGCTTTACCAAGATACACTGTATGTTCATCATTTCATTACAGTCCTCACTTGGAATCTTGCGTCCTTTATAAAATTACAACAAACATCTATTTAGGTGGTCGCCCAAGATTTATGTAAATTACTCTTATATTATTACATATATAATAAAAATGCACCTTGTAACGTAGCGACAGCGCGGCTCGTTACACAGTAAATGACACAAAAATTTAGACAAGTTTGAATAGTAAATAGTACAAGAACAAGGACGAAATTATATTTGGTCTCAACATTCTTTACCTTGACTATGTTATTAAAAATCAAGATATATGAAACATAAAAAACCTTTGTTAGTTAGTAGCTGTAGTAATATTTGCTTAAATACAATTTTTTTATTTTTTTAGATTTGAAGGCCCTCATTTTCTTTCGTTGCTGGATTCATTATTTATTACAAATAATAGTCAACAGGCTAAACAGTAACTTAGAAACCAAACTTTTCTTTCGTTAATATCATGCAAAACTGAATACATTATTTCCTCCTCCGGCACAGATATGCAGCAAAATTTTCTGAAAGTTTTGGAACTTACTGTATTTAAAATTCCTCCATATCGGTAAAATACATATGTTTGGTAATAAAAAGAGAAACTTCACAGGGTGAATAATTCAGTGTGATTTATAGTATCAAGTTTTGTCTATTATCAGAAATCTAAGACGCTGATCGTCATGGACGTGATTATACAATATAAAACATTGTGTATTGTGATTATTTCCTACGCTTTATGGGGACCTGCCTAGTACTAATCTACTGCGTGTTCCTGAGCAATTTTCTGTTAGCAGTTGAAATATAAGTTTCAGTTGTTTACCTGTCGAGAAACATTTTCTTCATACAAGACCCAAGCTACAATAGTTTATCATTTTTCACAATAGAGAGGAAACTAAATGAATACTAATGTGATTTCAAATATTTCTTCACGTCTAGAAACTCGATAATACTTTTTATTCTTTGTGAGGCGAATTATTTTCATAAATTAAATTTTTCTATCAATAAAATGACTGAAGACACCATTATGATGTCCATTGCTCGACATAGGAATAGCTTGTTCATGTTACAATAGAAGGAGAAATTTTTATCATTTGGAGAATGGCAAGAACAATAAAAAGATGATGTTCCATGATTCCTAAGTGTAAAATTGGGTACCAATCCTAACTTAAATCCAAAACCTTTCTGCATTCCGTATGGAGTTGATGGTGATTGATAAGGACGCTTAAATTGGAAGAACCATAGGGTAACTTTCGGAAGAATAGGCCTTTGTTTTAACACGGTAGCATTGGGTAACATCTCCTTCCTTTGTTATCCGCTCATCCACAATACAAACAACACACTAACGTTATGAACAACTTCACATTAGGGAAGAAACTAGAAAGCGCCCCAGTTATATCTTCGTGGTTATGGAGAGCTAAATCCTTTTCATACTCATTCAGCGCATTGATAATAAGGAAACATTCCCACCCAAGACTAAGTCGTTGAATAACCAGCATGAATCGAACACGCGATTAATAGATTACTTAACCACGAAGGTGGTTTATAGATACTTTTCACTCTCATTCTCACTCTCCCTTCTAATAACTCAGACTTGTCGCTGAATTGCGCTCTACGTTTACTCTTTTGACGAAATGAATTATGAAGAAAGCCTGTTCCTTGGAACTGTCGGTTGTATTAATTTGAGGCGATACTGTGAATTATGGGTTGCTTGGTATCACATAAAGGAGTAAAGAATTTCAGTGAAAGTTCTTTCGTCCAAGCCAGGCCCTGTCAGAAGGCAAACGCACTGCTACGGGCACCTACTATTCTAATTACCACAGAACTGAATGCTGGATGCGTTGAGAATCTGTTGTCAGTAGTGGTGGGCGGCTGTTGCAACCCTTGTAGAAGCCGTCCAGCTGCCGCCCCCGCCCCTGCCTGCCTACCTGATGAGATAACCATCAGCAATTACTGACTGGGCCAGCCGCAAGGGTTGAGGCCAGCTGGAGTCAGCCATTAACACCGACCCTGCCCTGCCGTCCTACTTCGCATCGATGACTGCCAAGAATTTTGTTCACATTACGTACCGAATCAGAGAGAATCACGCTTTCGTTTTCACTTGGTACTGACTTATCAAAAGTGCTAAAATTCCACCGACACAAATCGAAGAAAAATGAGTATTTCTGTTTCTTAGGAAAAAAGTAAGCATCAGTGAAAATATGAGAATGAACTAGGAGAAAGATTAAGAAAGAACCGCATTTCTGTCACCTGACATAATCTGGACGTGGAGGATAGAGAAGGAAGCTAAAATGTTTGTATGTATGTAGGAAGCACATATCGCAATATGGGTCCGAAACATGGACAATGAACGAAAAGAGACTTAAAAAGTGATTAGGTTCCTGGAAGAATACTTGGAATTACTTTTGATAACAAACTTAACTGGGCAGGACACATAGGACAGGTGGTAGGAAAAGGTTTCAAAGTTCTGCACTTGTTGGAGAGAGTGATGAGGGGATGTACGAGAGAAGTCAAGGAATTGGGTTACAAAACTTTGGTCAGACCGTTGCTCGAATATGGTAGTGTAGTATGGGACCCTCATTTTACGTATCAAATACAGGAGTTGGAGAGGGTACAAAAAAGGGCTGCTAGATTTGTTTCTAGAAATTATCGCAGAATGCAATCAGTGACGGATATGATAAAGGAGCTGGAATGGGATTCATTGCAAGACAGGAGGAGGATGAGGAGGGTCATGGGAGTGTACAGGGCATATACTGGCGATGAGGCATGGAAAGATATTGCAATAGGTATGAAAAGTAGTGCATGGAAGGGAAAAGATTACCATGACCACAAGCTGGCACTCGATTTCAGGCACAAGGGTGTGGGAAGTTTCTCTTTTTTAGGTAAGGGTGTCAGGGATTGGAATGAGTTACCAAGAGAAATGATGAATAATTTACCGCAAACTTTGAAAGAACTTAAAGATAAAATTTGTAGAGGGCAAATGTAGGTAGGTGGAGGATAGGGGGAAGATGGGTGTGTAGGGAAATTGCCACCAGAGCCTGTGCTCCATTGCAATTAAATTAAATTAAAGAATGGATAGGAACGGAAATGAAACATCAGGGAATTCTTAAAGATTTATTCATTAGCAGAAACTCTGAAGAAGGAAAGATTGCAATGGTTGATGCGTGTCATTAGAATGTAGGAGAGAAGAATGCTGAACTCAACACTATTCGGCAAAAAACAAGAGGGGGTTACCTATGCGAAGACGAGAGAGAAAATGTATGGGTAAGGTAAAGGCATAGACCAGGGAAGTGGATTAAGGAAAACAGCTGAGGAGGAAATTTGCAGAGTTTTAACAAGAGGATGTGCCGGACACACCGAGAAGTGGAAACCTAAAATCATGACAATGCCTGGAGACATTTCGTGTTTACATATTTGTTAGCCGGCGGTACAAGCTTTTTAAAGTGTCAAGAATACTGTAAAGAAGAATCTCGGCGCAACTGACACTACGATCGAAAAGTATCCTCTAACCACCAATACGCTGGAAGCGCAAATATCTCTCTGCAATCAGGATTTTTTTTTGGAATAGGAAGGAATGCAGCTATGGCCTTTTGAAGGAACCATTCAGGAATTCATCTGAAGTGATTTAGGGAGACCATCGCAACCCCATGGATGGTACGACGGGGATTCAAACCCGCGTCCTCCCGAATGCGAGGCTGAACGTTACTGCTCACCCAATACGCTCGGTAATAATTTTCTTGCTTTTTAAATGTGCCTTTATACTTCATAATTAAAGAAATGGTGTTTCCCGTCTATTATAAACATGTTTTTCGATTGCAATGTATAACTTTACCCTCCGCTATAAAAAGCTAACATTTCTTATTACTTTTGAGAGGCTTTAAAAGTTGTTGTATTGTCGTTTTGCTTAAGAACGCAAGAATCTAAAGAAATTTCCATTAAAAAAAAATTATGGAAGACGGTTATTATCATCTTCTTCCCACATCCCTAAAAGTGCTCGTATAACAAGATTTTGAGCAGCTAAGCTATTTTTTTACTGTGAGCTTCCTGGAATGTATACGAGTGGAAGTCATTTAAAGTTTCAATCTACGTTGCTTTCGCCTAAAAATATCAAAATTGGACCCAAAAAACGCTGTGAGTTACCTTGGTTGACGAATATATTACAACACATTTCTGCTCTTTGAGCCCATGTGATAAAATTTGTGGGGATTTATAGCAATACATTAAGTATCAAACTCCCCCACAGCCAAATAAATGTTACTGAATCAGCTACCATTCTTTGCTACTACAAAGGTACGTGGACGACATTTCAAATGAACTTCATCATCAATCAAGGCTAAACTTACAATCCCCTTCTCTTCTCCTTAATACCAAACATGAATAGCGCCAGTTTTAGAGGTTGAAGATAATTAAATATTTTTTACCGTGAAAATTAAATTTCGAAGAGGAAACTCTTTCGATTATGATTTAAATCAATACGTATTTCATATTGATAGTGTTTTAATGATAAAAATAATAATAATTGGATTAATTGTGATGGGGAATCTGCTCTGTACGCAATTTTTTGATACACCCACGTTTACATTTCAGTAATTTTTAATTTAAACTCTTTCAATGTTGCAACCGGAAATTTGTTCAACTCCTTTACCTTCAAAAGAAAATTTGTTACTCCTTATAGAGGAGAATCGGGTAATATGGAATACCATTTATGTTTTGTTGTACAAAATAGTACTGAAAATAATTTAACACCTGAAACTAAAACCAATACAACCTTCAACTTCTTGTGATAACATATATCTATCTAATAAAAAGCTGTCAAAACAGATTTTTTTTATTAGTAACATTTAGTTTATAAAAAATTGTCGTTTGGAGGGTAATATGGAATAGGCGGGTAATATGGAATAGTAGGTTTCAAATAACGTAAACTATCTGGAATTGAGATAAACGGATTTAATGATACTTTTTAGTCAACATCATCATCATCTTTATCGGATTCAATAGCTATCGCTTCTTTCTTTTTCGGCTGTTCTTAAATCAAAACATAATTAATGAATTAATTAAGAAATATTCACTTTCTCAATTGTTATTTTATTATTTTCAATCAATATTAACAAAAATCGTATTACTGACATTATATTTGATTAAAAATGTATTTCAGCTCAGTAGTTATTTTCGGGTTGTATGAAATACCACAATTTTATGGAATACCAAGTATCTCATATTACCCGAATCGCTATCTTGGACAAAATAGGCTTGATGATATTATAAAAAAAAGATGGAAGCCAGAAAAAAGACCTGTACAACAAACCATCACTCTTTTAGTACACATTACACTAAGACTAGCGATCAACAAAATAAATATAATATTTTATATATATTTTAGAAAACTAATCTGCAAAAATTCTCGAAAGCGGAAAAAAAAACTTTGTTGGATAGCAAACACAGTTCAGCTCCCAAATGACCGACCTTCACAACAAAGCATCAGAGTAGTTTTGAGCAGCAGTTGATGGTACTTCCACTATACAGCAGCTTTCGTCAGAGGAGAAACCTCGGTATTCCATATTACCAGACTATTCCATATTACCCGATTCTCCTCTACTTAAAAACATGAATCAGTTAATGATCGTGATCGTTCTTTTCTTTCCTCATGCTACTCCTAATTCTTCCTCCAACATCTACGCAGTTTTCATCACCAATATATGCCTTATTTATCCCCCAGATTTCTATTAACCAACTTCCTAACTTCCAATGACTCCCAATCCAATTTCATTATAATTTCAGTCACTGAATTTGCCTGTGGTAATTTCCACAATTAATTCTAGCTGCCCTAGCTCCTCTGTTTTAACCCATAACATGCCTAAGGCTCGTAGTCAGTTATACCGATATTTAATGTAGTGATTTCAGGCAATCACGGGAAACAGTAATCTAGATAGCTGTAAGAGAATTTAAATCCGAAACCTCTCGAAGTGGTAAGAGCAGATATTTACGAACAGTTTTTTTACGAATTCGTTAAAACCCCTATTATAGATGGAATCATGCTCTACAGCAATACAAAAGAAATAATGTACATATTATTTACTTTAATGATTCTGAAGAAAATACTCCTGTTAACAAGTAATCGTTCTTACATACAGTAATCGTAGAGTTGGAAGAAGACAAGGAGGATTTCGGCCATGGCGTTTTGAAGTAACCATCCCGGCAGTCGCCTGGAGTGATTTCTGGAAACCATTAAAAATCCAAATCTGGATCTCGCAACGGGGAATCGAACGCATGTATCCCTGAATGCCAGGCCCGAGCTTTACTGCTCACCCATTCAGCGCGGCGTCGGCACTGTTGTGTCGATACAAGGTGACATAAGCTTGTTGAAAAATTCGGCTAGAATATTTTAAAATAATAATAATAAAATATACGGACAAGAAGAATGCGTATCATTTTTAGTTAACGTTAGACCCCAATTGTTTGGAAAATATTCACTGTATACCGCACCAGCTTTTTGAATTACGGTAAAATACCAACTGATTGTTTGAAAGAAACCGTTTTCGAACAACCGTTACCGATTTGAATACGGTAGACTTGTGACTCGTCCCATGTATCATCTGCCACATGACGTTTGGAGAAGTTACCAAGAACAGGTTTCGATTGTCAAAGCGTAATACGTTTACTTGAAAGATAGACTCTATAATGTAGCACCTAAAGATGTTTTATATGCTATACAATTATGCATTATTGAAATGAGGAACATCTCACTGAATTCTGTTTGACCCCAATCCAACCAACTCCATGATATAGTACTATAAGCCCAGTTTCGCATTCCTGCTAACGATTATCTTTATATAAAAGATGAATGTATGTATGTTTGTTTGTTTGTTCTTTATACAAATCCACAGTTTTCATCCGATCTCGATGAAACTTTGCACACTTATCCTTTGAAACAAGGAGAAAAATACTGTCTACATTTGGTTGAAAAATTATCTGTATAAATAACACATGTTGTCTCATAACTTCGAAATACGACGATAGACAGACACGTTGGATATGGACGTCTCCGTACCGTGTTTCCGTGTAGTGGACTGGCAGCTCCGTGGTTAAAGCGCTTGCTTACGAACATCGTGGTCTCCGGTTCTAATCTCCGTGGAGGCTAAGAGTTTAAAAAATTGTTTTTCATTGTAAGAGTCAGGCCTGGGTCGTAGGTTATTCGGATTGAATGTTAAACTGTAGATATTAGAAAGTTAGGGGTTCAATGCGAGGCAAATCGTAGGTATTGCAATGTTGTAGGTGTACACTTTTTCACTTTATAATGATCCCTCAGGTGTTGTTAGCAGTCAGTGTGTGAGTGTGAACCACAGTAATATTATTATAAATACGGGAGTAAGTCTCTGACTTTTTGTTACGTTTTGCGACTAAATGGCTATATCGTTGTGATGGAATCTGTTTGATGGGCACAGGATATTTTTTCCAGTATGATTAACAGTTGTAGTCACGAAATGTTGAGACCCTATCGAATGGTGACAGAAATATGTTGGAAATTGATTCTCTTCAAGAGACAGGTTCGACGGTACAATGATATAGTGATAGCTTTCCTGACATATTATTCCGACTCGATATTGTTTCGGACCAATCCTTCGTTACCAACAACTTTCTATATTTAATTCTGGCAAAAAAATTCTTAATCCACGCGTACGAAGTCGCGGGTACGAGCTAGTATTCCATATGACATTCAAAAAATGCAATACTTTATGTGGTGTATAGAGAGAGATAAAATCTTTTCCTGTGTTCAATGTCAGAGACGACTCTTGTTCATTGTTTTAGTGAATAACTCTTTGCTGATTTACAGTCAGTAGTTAAATTGTTTTTCGCTTACGTAATGCTGTATAGCAGGATCTATACGAGAAAAGATTACGGCTACCTACAGGACGTGTGGATGGGAAATCCAGTTGGGTATGTCAACATAAAATGAGAATAAATACCAATAAAGTCAGGTGATTAGGTCAAAATTAAAAAAGAGAGGATGGAAGGAAGAACGGCTGGCGGAAGGCATAAAGTAAAAATATGTTGACGTATCATCTAACAAGAGATTTAATCAGGAGAGGCACAGTGGACATGTGTAGGAAGAGATTTCAAAGTCATGAATTTAGAGGAGCAGGTAGCAGTAAGATATCCACTGGGAAAAAAATCCATTTGTATCCACAAACGGGCCAGTTTTATCTTTTAACTTGCTTCTGACTAAATGATAGTGTTATTTGTTGACGGATACATTAATGACCACAACTATAACATGGACATGGTATAACCACTAACAGAAACAAAAACCTATACGTCATGCATTGAACAGGAAAGATATACCTGAGCCGAGTAATTTCCCAAAATTTGTTTTAATTACATTTTCGTGGAGCATTTTTTCGTTCCTTAAAAATATTTTGAAGAAAGAAACAGAGTTCGTTCGTTAAAAAATATCGCATGATTTTTTTTTCTCGTCCTATGTAGATAAGAAGTGAAACCACAATATTAGAATTACAGATACCATATAACACCATGGATGTACGGTACGCACTAGAAGACATAGAAGATTTTATCAACATTTTTTTAAAGTAAGGGATGATTCTTATTTGTCTTGTATTGGAGAAACTGTACTTTCTTCTGCACATGACATCAATAATTTCACAATAAAGCATAGCGGAATAATTCTTCATAATACTTACTGCATGTAATTTCGATAGCACAAAGGAAGCACATTTCAACGTTCAAGCCCTCCAAAGTAGTTAGAAATGTTTTTTCTACACAGTCGTTCTAAATGCCGAAAAATTAAATAAAACGATTTTTATATACATAATTCCAATCAGTGTTTTCAATTACCAGTTCTAAACCCAAAAGTTTTATATAAATTAGTCTAAAACATAAATTTGGTCCTATTTGCTATCAAATGTTTTGTTTTAAGCCTTTAGAAAAGTACTCGAAAATTGATGATAAAGTGTGTGTTAACCCTTCAAAACGACAGGGGATAGCTCTAGTAACAGCTGTTTAGTTCTTTCCATTGGAGGCACCAAAGCGCTCTGCAATTAAATGAGTCATGCAAAATTTTCTTCGTGGACCGCTGAGCCATTTCAGCGTTTAAAAAACAGTTAAAGGAACCTAAGTTACTATTTCAGGGTTTTTTTTTTTTTTTTTTTTTTTTTTTTTTTTTTTTTTGTAATACCTCTCCTACTAACACATATGTCGAATCCAAATATTAATATCCACTGAACTTAAGTTTCACACAACTTTAATGATTGGTTCTATTGGTTATACAATTCTGCCCACAACTCGTATGTTATTACAATATTGTTGCAGACCAATTTTATCTGAAGTTTCTTAATTAATTGTTCACAGATGACTACAATGCAACAATGAATCTACAGTCACACAGAACCCAACAGACAACCACAGACGCGTAAAGTTCAAAATAAACAAACCACAAAGGACACTGAAAATACTGTAAGTGGTACTTGTTGACATTACCGAACATCACACAGAATCACTAATATTTTTTAGAAAAAAGGCATCAACTTTGCTCTTCGAACAGAGAACTCAGTACACAAACAAATTAAAACTCAAACTGACATATACACAAATAACTACCACAACTAAGGTAATTACCAAATCAGGTAAAAAATGTGAGGATATATACATAAAACATACCCAAAAGTAGTATAAAATCAATTACAAAGAGCACATGAGAACACTAAACTACAGTAACAACATTCACCGAAAGCTCATCGAAAATGATTATTTACCAGCAGACATAAATAGCCCTATAGTTATCCAAATGCTTGCAATAAACACAACAGACTGACGCTACAGGAAACTACCATATTCAAAAGACAATAAATTCTAAACGATCGCATAAACCAAACTCCGTATAAAGTGATATACAAAAATTAACGCAGCATACTCGAAGTTACAATAAACAGAAACACAAAACTTACCAAACACAACTTACATAAATTGAAAAAAATATAAAATCCTTACCCTTTCCTGGAGAACGGAAAAATAAAAATGTCACATGGCATTAATTAATTAAATAATGAAAGCTCTTTCACATTATACAACTAGATAAGAAATTTCCGGAATAGCAATAAGGCAGTGCTGAATTTTTAGAGTAAATATGGTTATTACATCTACTCACCCATATGGCTCGGAAGAAAGCTTACCTCGCTAATGTTTGTACGAAGCGTGCTGCGTCACTTAGAGGAGACGTCGCTTAACTTTTTATAGCACAGAGTATAACAAAAAGCAGAGCCTCCCACGCGCCACAGGTGCCGTTGTTTACATCGCGTCATCCGCGGCCGACGCCACCTCGCAGTGAGTAAGGCACAGTGGCGGAAATGCCTGGCGCGACGCCCTCTCTGTTCATCTTCCGGCGCCTCTCACAGAAAAGCAACCCAGCGACATCTGCGACACAACACGTGCTCGAGGTGTCACAAGGTACTGTGTCTTGGTGCGCTCAGGCGACGCACGCTGGGTTGGGGAGGTGTAATGGGACCAGGCCCTGCTGGCAAGGATAAGGCAGCCTCTCAAGTAATTCTCGATCTGTTCTCAGATCACCATTTCGAACAGCTAGCTAAAGAATCAACCCGGTGTCATAACGGTAACGAAAACGTTTTAGATCTTGTAATTACCAATAAGCCAGAATTGCTCACTGACGTTCCAACGACCACAGGAGTAAGTGATCACAAAGCGGTAATTGCAACAGTCATATCGATAACTGAGCTAAAAAGGGGATTGTTTACGAATTCGATAAGGCTTCAAAGTAGTGTTTTAGAACTTACCTCAGGAATGATTACCATTTTCAAGTTAACAAGAGGCACCGTTGAAGAGATGTGACATCGATTTTTTTTTTTTTTTAACTGCTTAACGTCTCTTAACAGCGAGGTCTTTAGAGACGGGAAAGGATGGGGGACAAGGAATTGGAAGGAATTCAGCCATGGCCTTTTGAAGGAAGCATCGCGGCATTTGCCTGGAGTGATTTGGGAAACAATGGAAAACCCAAATCTGGATGCTCAGACGGGGATTCGAACTGGCGTCCTCCCGAATGCGAGGCGAGAACGCTAACCGTTACACCACCACGCTCGGTGGCATCGATTTAAACGTATTATCAGGGTAGGTATGGGCATTCATATACCGAAACGGACAGTAAAGGAGGGAAATGAACCACCCGTGTCAAAAGATTACTCAAATAGCAAACGAGGATACATGCTCGTTCAAGAAGGATAGGGCGCCGTAGCTACATAGAAACCGTAGATGAGTTAAGAGGACATGTTAAAAATGCGATGCGTGAGGCCTTGCGTTGCAACTTTCTTTATAACAGCATCAAAGAAATTTTGGTCGTACTTACAAAAAATCTGTTAGTGACAACAATACCCCAGTACTAATTCACGATGGATTAGAGATTAGAGAAAGACGAGATAAAGCTAACGTACTTAACGCAGGATTTAAAAATTCATTCACTGATGAAAATAGGGATCGATACCAATGTGGAGTTAGAGGTGAATTCGTTACGAATATATACTGCAGGTATTATAAAGCAATTAGAGCTCCTGAAGTGGTATTTTCAGAGTACAGGCCGGAAATGGAACCATTTCTATTTGATATATATTGTAAATTATTAGAAAAGAAAAAAGTACATCCCAACTGGAAAATCGCGCAGGTAACTCCGATTTTCAAGAAAGGAGATCGGAATATCGTCCCATATCTATAAAATCTGTTTATAGTAAACTTACGGAACATATTATAAGATCGAACATTACGATCATTCTGAACGAAAACAATTTGCTTATACCGAACCAAGGCGGTTTCGAAAGATAAGATCATGTGGAACACAGCTCGCCCTATTTACGCATGACGTAATGAACGTTATTGATTCAGGTTCACAAATTAAGGCTTTTTATTTATTTAATTTTTTATTTATTATTTTTTTTATTTTCAGAAAGACTTAGATTCTGTGCCTCACAACCGACTTTTAGCGGTATATTGATTCAACTTTGTGAATGGATTCAGAATTCGCTAATTTGGACCCATTTCGTAGAGGACTGATTGACAGTATAACGTGTAATTAGCAAAATTATCGACTCATTGCATTCTTTTGAATAAAAGGAAGTGCGAAACAAAAGCAAAATCGTGGGCTCTGGATTGTCAGATTCCAGCACGACCTGTTTATTCACGTGAAGCCTCCCGTAAATAATTTCGACAATGGTCAAGGGAAGCTTCACACAATAGATAGGACTTTCTTATTCATTTGGCTCGCCGGCGTCAAGGAGTTACCAGCGGGAGGTAGGTCGTTGTTCTGGATAGGGTCAGTGACTTTAAAAAGTGTAGACGGAGAGACAGACGCCTAGTTTAGTCGCGTATTGAAAAGATTGGGGGACGCGAACCGGGCGGGAGGTTAAAATGTTCAAACAAGGACTGGGTTCTAAATTACTGCAGCCAATAAGATTTTTTCTCTCTGTTTTCTGGTTTCGGCGGATCTTGGAGAGACATCGACGAGGCAGTCTGTCGGTGGCTGGAACAGGGAGAGGTGGGGAACGAGGTGCCGCCGAGGCATTGGCGCCTTCCCCGGGTGATATACGAGCACTGTAAGTACTGTGCAGCACTTGTGGCCGTAGTGAGTGAGTTGGCCACAACTCCAGACAGCCTAGGGTTTCTTGTCTCTGGTGACGACATGTCAACGTAAGCGTTGACGGCTTAAAGTATTTTGTCTGTGTTCCTGACGCGTACAGTGCGTCTATATTTCTACGTCGCACATTAATAGTGCAGCGAACTGTTCGGTTTACAGTGTGAGGTGCCATTGTGGACCATTGTTGACTTTGATCGCCACGCTAGCAGCAGTGAAGTGATCGCCACATCAAACAGTAATATACGACGTGTAATATTTCCACTATATTGTTTCATATCGATCGAACTGAACACGCTGGCAGATCACCGTTGCGCAGATAAGAATTATTCTCTCTCTACCCTTTGTTTTTATGGTAATAAATGTGAACTTCGCTGAGTGGTGCCCCACTTTTTATTATTTTAAAGGTTTATTTTTTTCATGATTTGAGATTAGAAGAATTTTTATTTTTATTTTTGATTGGTAAATTTTCATATGACGAGGTTAAATAAATGTTAATTTGTGAAATATGAAAATTATATTTCTTTATCCTACCACAGAAAAATTAATAATCGATAATTAATCCCATGTAGAATTTTTTATCTTTTTTTTTATTGGTGATTTCAAGAGGAAATATTGAAGAGAGTCACTCGATTTGTGACTGCTTACCACAGTCCTTATGAAAGCGTCACAGAATGGATTCGTAGATCTGGGATACTCAGGTATACAGGAGACGCAGGTTTATTTATTTATTTATCTATCTTGTTCCATGGGTCCCTGCTGAGGAAGTACCCCTGGGATGTGAAAACATGGTTAATACACATACATACAATATGAGCCATAATCATAATGACAACAGTCATATGTTACAAAAATAAATAAAGAAAATAAACATTAATTTTTATAATTGTGTTTTGCAAAAGGTCATATTGAATACAATTTTATTTTATTTTTTGTTCAAATTCTTGAATGGAATAAAAGGAGTCGCCAATAAGATAATTTCTCAGTTTTTCTTTAAATATATCTTTATTATCTGCAAACCGTTCTATACTCTTGGGAAGTTTATTAAACCGATGTATCTCAGAAAAATTAACTCCTCTTTGTACTAATGACAGAGATATTTGTGTTTTGTGCAGATTATTTCTGTTTCTTGTATTGACATTGTGTACGTGTGAGTTAGATATAAACAGGTTAAAATGTTAAATGTTCTATGATAAAGCACATGAGAGAATATATACAATGAGAAGTCACAGTAAGAATACTGAGTTTTTTTTTTTTTTTTTTTAAGTTGTCTGCATTACCCTACACAGCATCCTAGCAGCTCTTTTCTGTGCTATGAAAACATTTTTAGTTTGTGAAGAGTTTCCCCAAAAAATTATGCCATATGACATCACTGAATGAAAATAGGAGGAGTACACCTATTTCGTTAATTCTAGATCTGCTGTTTGAGAAAGTGTTCGTATTGCAAAGGTGGCACTATTTAACTTCTTAAGTAGTGAAGTGATATGTTCGTGCCAACAGATTTTCTCATTTATTTGAATACCACAAGGAATTTTATACTCTTTGCTTCTAAGAATGTGTTATTTTTATAGCTTACTTGTAAATCAGGCTGTGCACATTTTTTTTTTAAACCTAGCATAATGTGATTTTTCAAAATTCATTTTACGTTTGAACTCGCTGGTAATCATGCGTACACACTCTTTCATTTGCCAGTCAACTAACCTATTTGGGCTGCAATGTCAGGAGTGATAAGATTAGAGAAATAAGATGTCACACTGTGGTTTATATTAATTCTTTCTTCACTCGTGTTATACGGGATTGGAATGCACGGAGTAGAGATCAAAGCTACAGGTAAGAATGATATGCGGATATGCACATATTTCAGTGCTTCCAATGTTGAAGTGTTAAAACTTTGTTGAATATTCTGGATATATACTGTACTGGGATATTTTATAATCCACCGAAATTCCTGTATAGACTACCATGTATATTGAACCCAACAAAACCTTCTCCACTGCTTCAAGGATTCAAATGATATTCTTCCATCTATGATGTCCACTGTAACAGTATTTTTGGAGCTTAATAAATATTTATTGTGTTGATGAGTTCGTGGAGGACATGGCACACCTGAGATAACCAGCTGAGTGATGCAGCGAGGTGCCTTTGACTGGTTCGGCTGACTGACGTAACTAATAGGCAGGCAGCGAGCAGCCGGGACGAGTTCATCTGAGCGAGTGTGCCCGGTGGCGACCAGGCAACACTAATGGAATAATTACCGCTCAGGCGGCGTGTGGGCGAGCGCCAACACGCGAGCCTTCCTTCCCGTCGATACCTCGCCAGCCTCACTACAGCTAACCGTGTGCTAGATACTGGATTAGAAACACAGCAAATACAGGCTATCTCGAATAGAAACATTCTGCGAATGCAGAGAGTATATTAGCGTGATTACCAAAATTCTTTCTTGCTATTTCCTAAGCTCACTCACTTACCTCGACAGCTATTGGCTGGAAAACGGTGACGTCGCCCCAGTCGTCGCTCGCGAATTAACAAAGACCACATTTTATTTTATTTATTTATTTATTAATCTTGTTTAATGGATCCCTGCTGAGGAAGGACCTCTGGGATGTGAAACATGTCATGGTTAATACACATACATACAATATGAATCATAATCATAGTAAAAACAATTATACCTTCCAAAGACAAATAAAGAGAATAACAAGAAACATTAATTTTTACAACTGAATTTTGCAAAAGTCGTATTTAATACAGTTAATATATATCATTAGAAGAAATTCAAGGTTATTTCCACAATTTAATTGCTAAGCATTTATTACCAAATTAACTGCCATAAAACATACATTAAGTATGATATTAATAGCATTTTGTAGTTACAAAAATATCGAATAACTTTACGGCTGAAAAAACGTGGAACTGCTTTTTGGAATCATGTGCTAATGAAAGCAACATAACAAACTTTAAAAAACTCAAATTACTCATGGTCTCTGCGGCAATCACGAATGCCAATTGTCATTCCACCCTAGGCTAAATTTCAATTTAATTACAACTTTCACTAATGTTTCTGCTTGACCAAAGTTTATACATTACGGTTTATTTGCTGTTTACGTGTTTTACTGACCACTTTTATCAATGGTCTTTATTCATATCCGCTCTACGATTATTATTAAGTTATTTATTGCAGGCATCAAACCAAATAATTTACTGAATCGAATATTCTGGCAATTCATTTCTTCGGAGTTGCTCAACTATTTAATAATATGGAATCTGTATTAAGTTCTCTGGCCGTTACAAACACTTTGACCGAAGATTACATTATGAATGTTTCCCCAGCCTCAACAAAAAACAACGTGATTCTTTCAAAACGATTACGCATTCCCTTTAAACAGAAATTCTTCATATTTTAAAGAGTGAACTTTTAGTGTCGAATAAAAGTTTTTATTTCGGCAAGTTCGAGTATACCAACCACTATCTTTCAAACAATTTTACGATAGCACGATCGTCTCTGTCTATTAATACATCTGAGTTCTTCAAACTCAAGAGATTTTATTCACTCTAAGGATATTTAGACAGATCACATCAACTTGTCATCATGATCTTTTACATTAAAAATGGAACTATTCTAGACCAGTGATGATACGAAAAAAACGGTCATGAGCTTACACTAGTTAATAGTAAACATCTAAGTCACAGTAGATCAGACGTGTATAAAACTGTCTGTAGAATGGACAGTGAGTGATTTTCGCACACACACACACATACACGGCAGTGGTCGTCAGTCATGTAGGATGGCCAGGGGTAGGAGGGGGGGACAAGACAGATGACTCCAAGGTTAACGGCACATTCACAAGCAATTGAAAAGCAATATGGCTGGTATGGAATGTCACGGAAGAATTTACAAAGGAACTATTGTCGCCCGGCGTATTGAGAAAAAGTATCAGCCAGATAGCCAATCCTGGTCACTCATGATGTGGGAACGAAGAATAAGAGTAGAGAAAACGTAAGAAAGATGTATGAGGATGGTTTAAACACCCGCTCGCTTTTTGCTGCATGTTCCAGTCAAATCACGGGAGCTGGAGAATTCTGGAGGACGATTGGCTCCTATGATTACCAACAGTGGTGAATTTTGGGAAGATCATCTTGAAGGACGGGGCTGGGACGAACTGAACTAGATCGGACATCTTTTGCCTCGCCACCGAAGTATGTGACTGGTCTCTCACCATTAGCAGCCGACTGTTATGTATTAACAGGTAGTACATACCGTCACAACTTGCGCAAAACACTTAACGATTAGATCACTGTCACTGCTACATGGGCCAACCAACAGAATGAATCTTGGTCTTCAAATAAATAGGTAATGAGGACAGTAGATAATTCAGGTATTCCACTAATGGTTCTTCACGTTGTGACCGAGCGTAGTGGGTGAGCGATAACACTTTGGCCTCGCATTGGGGAGGAGGCGAGTTTGAATCCCCGTTCAGGCATCCAGATTTGTATTTTCCATGATTTCTCCAAATCACTCCAGGTGAATGACGGGATGCTTCCTTCAAAACGCCATGACCAAATTCCTTCCACTTCCCTGTTATCAGTGATTTCCCGCCTCCAATGACCACGACGCCGACGAGCAAAAAAAAAAAAAAAATCCATATCGTGTTATGACTGTAATTTGGACGAATAAAATGGATAAGAAGTGTGAACAACATATTATATCTGTGCTAGATAGACAGTTACTAGAATTGAAAGAACTAGGAATCGTTTGATATTGTTGAAACCAAAATGGACGCGACCGCCTTTTGAATAAATTAATGATCGGTTCCATGGTTATATTAGGTCTCAGAGGCAAGAAGCATGAAAAGACTGAAACGCAACACAGTCGTATTGCTCAAGTATACAGAATGTCAAAAGCCACTATCTGAAACATTGCAACTGGTACACAGTTCAACATTCATGCTTTTTCAGTGAGTTGACTTCTCTCTGCAGACATCCCATCACTACGGCCCTCTTACAGCCAGGTGAATACATCTTTTCATGAATGAGAATCTCGACTCTAAAGCTTTCGTTTAAATGAAGAAGTGTGATCAGTTGAAAATAATTTTATATTGTGCCGATATAACGGCAATTTGCACGACATGAGCATAAAAAGTTAACGTAGTTTAAAGAAGGTAGCCAGAAATTTGTGCAATTTGCATGGACTAATGCATTAAATGGAGGCTGTCAGATTGTTGATTGCGTATTCTCTTCAACTTTTGACTTCTCAGAGAGTATGAACATTGCCACAGGCAGTTCATAAAGTATTAAAATTCACAACCGCTTTGTAGTAGCAGTGATTGCGTCACTTAACTCTCACTGAAACGGAACTTACAGTGCAATACGAGCACTTTAGACAAAATAATGCAATAATAATAATACGATTGCAGTCATTACATCTTTAAAGTGAAATGGAAATTCAATATACTTTCGATTTTGGTGGTACATGATGTTCTCCAACATAGGAGTATTAACGTTCGTTTCCTTTCTTGCATACGTCATCGCATTTTAGCTTGGCTTGTGATCAACAGAGCAATTTTTCAGTGACTAATTTATGACATATTTATGCATCTTGTTAACTGGTATAAAAAAAGTATAAGTAAACACAAAGTGAATTAGTAAAATCCTAAATAAAGCCAAGTTGTGGTATAAGTCTACGATTTGACAAGTGAGATTAAATTGTTCTATTGCTGATTTATTGATCAGTGAAAGGATATTCCTTAAAAGATAGAAAAAAGACGAACAAATATGAAGGAAATTAAATGCACTCTTTATTAGACCTAGGGTTTTACGAAGTAAATATATCAAGTCATGTTTTGAAAATGAGCAACAATAAAATTGAAAACAATCCTACCGAGAAAACATGGATAGTTTCAAGAAGCAAGAATTGGTATGATTTCTGAAGAGACTAGGTTATTTATTTTTATTATAAAGTAACTTTATTTCTGCTTGAAACTATTTATTTACATCACTTCGTATAAAACGTTTGCTGACGTTTCCCAAGTTTTGATGGAAACTTGTTTGTAAAGAAGTAAATATAAGAATCAGTAAAACACAAAGTTATGTTTGATGTCCTGGTTACTGGCAACTTTCCTTATCCTCGATAAAAAAAAACCTGTTCTTTGTACAATCATTGTCAGTCTTAATAACTATAAAGGTTTAGAGGCCCAGCTTAATGTTCCTTTCTCTTTGGTTTAATACAAACAGTCTACTCGTTATTCAAAATCCTCAAATTTGGATTTCAGTTCATGTTAAATTCATAGCGTAAGAAGACTGCACAATTTAATTAATGACAGCATGTAGGAAATTTCTTGGAAATGTCACTTGAAACTTCCACTGCAGCCAATTTTTATACGGCAGTACTTAGGAGCTTTTTAAACATTTTAATCAAGAAAACGAAAAACAAAACTATTTTTTAGAATAATAAAGCTACAGGTCAACGTATCTCAGGTCAGCTTTCCTACTTATTCACAAATGCGTATTTGCATAATTTTATAAACTCAGAAAGAAAAAAAGCTCTTGAGTCGATTCCCAGGGAGTTCGAATTGCATTTGTATGTACGTTTCTCAGATTTATGTGCCATACACACGTAGCTGTTTCTTATACCACGTGTGATACGGTCTCTGGTGATACTTTTAAAAAAATGTAATGTTGTACAGACAAATAGCAAATACCTACAAAACATACGTGTGTTAAAATGAGCAGGGTTGTAACACAAGAAAAATATATTTTAAAGTTTTTTTTCTACCGTTTGTTAAATCGCTAAATACTAATTACATTGCATTTCCCTTAAAAACCTATATATGTCTTTAGAAAATCATTTTTATAACAAGTATTGAAATACACAAGCGTCCAAGAGCCTCTATACGTATACGACATCGCGTGTAGTCGCAGTTTCTCGTCACGCATCAATCTGTCGTCGCAGCAAATTTATAATCCAATCAAAAAATGAAAACAAGTAGGAATGCGTTGCTACTGGGATAGTCGACGTCATTAGAGGCCTTTTGAAGGATCCGTCCAGGTATTCGCCTTTAGTGATTTGGGGAAACGGTGGAAAACCGAAATCTCAATAGCTGGAAAGGTACTCAGACTCGCATGTTCCCAATACGAGGAAAGAGCATTACCGCTTACGCATCATGCTCGGTGCTACTAGATATAAATACGATGGTTATTTTAAAGCTATTATGAATGTTGACACCAAAAAGATGTCGTAACAAAAACATTTTTATAGCAACGTGTTGCACATGTGATAAACAATTCTTAGCTGTTGAGTGCGTGAAGCTATATAGCAGCGGCAGATGCTCCGCTCTCCACTCTCGCCGGGAGCCGTGCCTAACCCACCACGCTGTACGTCGTCATTACTGCCACTCCCACCACCGTGATTTATACCGTGCCGTGGGAAGCAGCAACAAGACCTACGGCCAGTCGTACACCACAGTCCATGAACTATGTACACTCCTCTGGTTTCAGAATGGCTCAAACTGTTACACGGTAATGAATCGAAACAACCCCATTGGCGGAGTGTCAGATTATTTCAATTAAGTTTCAAATTGCCTTTCCGTTAATTCATCACTTTGAGGTTAACTGTCCAGATTTAACTTTTCCATATGTGCATCACACACCCGCCAGTGTGGCTCATCACACATTGGAATCGGGGAGGTACAACGGGACCGAGCACGATCCCAATCCCCTGCGTTCCTGGCGTCCTGACTGCGGTTTTTAACCGGTTTTCCTCAGTCATCTAGACGAATATCGGACGGTCCACAATCTCAGCCTCATAAATTAGACACTTCACAAAAAAATAAACACATTTCACACGCTGAACATACGTAGTTACGTTTCACAGACTGATGGAAACTCTTCACTTCCCCGATTAGCAGTTAATACGACCTAGCGATAGGTACAAAATGCTTGGCGTCGTTAAACTGTAGCCCCAAATTCGACTGTGACAACGATTAATAAAACTCATCAAAGGCAGCCAATCTCAAAAATGTTGGAAAAATGTGGCGAAGTAGAAGAAGTGAAAAATCGATGATCTGCAATGAGCCGATGGCAGGCATATCGTGTTGTGTTTGTACAATGAACCGGCCTTTATCTCAAATCCAAAACACGTTAAAAGTTAATGAGATGCGTGCGGTTTGTTGTGTCAGGAGGTTTCTAGCGCAACGTTTGGAGTAACTGACTGACAGCAACGCCCTCGCCGCAGCAGGCAGATAAGGAGAGGAAAACAGTGGCCCTACGACAAAGGAACGGCACACGCAGACTTTAATTAAATATTCGGCTCTGTACAGCGAGGCACAGCGAATCGACGAGACGGCGAGTCTCCTGTCTTCCATTCTCGCTGCTAATCTACCGCGGACAAGGTCGACCCACTGCACGCAATTAACTTCCATGCAGTGTTCTCAGAAACTTAATTTGCAGCTGCACCCTGCGTATTCCATTTAGACATACAGATATTCTAAATTACTCGTAATTTGTATTGTTCGTGTTACCAGCTAGGTCTTTGAAACACTGTTTTAATAGACATTTTCTGAAATTTAAATATTTCTTATATAATTTAGCTCATCTACACTTAATGTTATAATTACGAAAGTAACTCTGTCTCTCTCTGTCTGTCTGTCTGTTTTTTTACATTTAATGGCAAGACTGATGATGATGAATTTTGATAAGGAAATACTATGTATCATTAGAAAGGACATGTGATAGTGTTTCCGGAGTAGATTACATACTTTGTCGTGAAATTTTGATAATACCATTCGATCAGTGAAAGACAGACGGATAGCGTGAGTAAAGCTCTGTAATGTTGTATCGGTCGCTCAGGTTTTCCTTCTCTAGCAGTTAGTTTTGTTTCTCTTCAAGAGACAGCTTTAATGGTAGAATAGTATGCTGATGGATTCCCCATCATATTTTCCAAACGTCGTGCTTTCTGGGATAACTTTTTCGTAACTTACAGCTTACTGTATCCAAGTCTGCCAATAACATTCTAAGTCCACGCGTACGACGTCGCGGGTAATAACTAATATACAGTAATAAGTAAAAACCTTTCAAGTTTCAGCCCCACATTAAAAATATTCGATGGGTATGCCGTTGATCTGACGATGATAGGGCATTAGAAAATCCTTGGATATCACATGGATCTGAGCCGGAAATCCATTGTTCCATGGCCTGGAGAGGAGGTGAGGAAGGGGGTGGGGAGGCGGAGGTATAGCACAGGCAATGTGTCTTTTATGTATCTCAAAGAATTCTTCAGTTTTATATTCATCGCCTTGTTTCCTTGGCACCAATGGTTTTTTGGCTAGTAAGACAACAAACTCTATGTGTGCAGCATGACACTTTATGGTAGCGAAGCATGGACATAAGGAATATCTGAAAGATAGTAAATTGTAGCATTTAAAATGTAGTGCTACGGAAGAATGATGAAAATTACATGAACAGACAAAGTACGAAATGAACGAATTTTGGAAATGATGTCTCAGGAAAGAAGTTTGTGGAAGAGGCTTACAGAAAGAAGAAACAGGCTGATAGGTCATATTTTGAGACGCATTGGATTGGTTAATTTGTTAATGGAGGGATCAGTGGAAGGTAAGAACTGTAGAGAAAGATTAGAATATATGAAGCAGATAATTGAGGACGTGGGTTGTAAGGGGTATGTAGAGATGGAGAGATTAGCACAAGATAGGAAGGGATGGAGGACTGTATCAAGCCAGTCAAAAGACTGACGACAGAAAAAAAAAAAACAGATTAATCTCTCATGCATTACAGTATATAAGTGCTTTTAAATTTTTATTTTCAAATCTAACTCCAGTAATTAAGTAAATAATCAAATATTGTAAATATTAAGTCCCTAGTTACATTACATGCTTTGCAGTAAGTCACGCGTTTTGAAAAATAATCTGTCTATTTACTTAACAGTCAAACACTAAAATATATTACATAGAAGACGGAGACATTTAGTATATCAATCAATTACTTCCGCTTTTTAAGAAAGTTCTAAAGAAACAAATAGTATTGATTCGTTTCACAATTTACTTCTTAAAGAACTGTACATACACACAGCGGCCGTGAATTGTCTTCCTGTTCCACGCGTCGTGCAACATAACGAAAATAACTGACATTCAGTTGTTTTAGAACTCCCTAACAAATAGAAACTATACTATATTAATAGTAATTATACTGAGGCAAATAATATTTAATTAATATCATTGTTTTATAATACCGAATAATTTTTTGAAACTATTGTTTTCATTGATTAATTTTTTTAATTTTTTTTGTAAAATAATGTTAGAATTTTAAGAGCATTATTACTTGGTTCACTAGAATCTTAGTAAATAGTTAAAAGCCGGCGTCGAAGGTTGCTGGTTCGAGTCCTGCCGCGGGCATGGGTGTTTGAGTGTTGGGTCTGTGAATGTCATGTCCGTCCTTAGGAGTGTATAACTGGTTGGAAAAATGCGTACTGGAAGAAACTGAATGCACTGGATGACACATAGTCACTGTTAAGTTGGTTGTATAGTCTCAGATACAGGGGAAAAACAACGTAGTTGGCCAGAAAACGACGAACGGGCATTCAGTTTCATGACATTTTACAAACTGCTGATCTTCGTAAATTTGTGCGGAATCCGCAAGGCTGTCAAATGATGCGGTAACCCGCGTGATTGTAATTCCTAGTCATTACAGACATTAACGAGAAACTTAGATACATATTTCATGTAAATACTCATTAACGTTTGAAGAATATGTGGTTGGTACTAGTCCTACGAGTAAAGACTTTCCACGATTTGTGATCTGTTGATAGTCTATAATTTACCCATTCATTTTTCGCCTGCGATGACCTATTACAAATCTTTGGCGTCTAATTGTTCAGGATACAAAAAAAAAAAAAAAAAAAAAAAAAAAAAAAAAATCCTTTACTTACATAGATCGGTAAGTTATACCATAAATTTTATGTTACACCACAAGATTTTAAACAATGAAAACCCCATCCAAACCGGTTTGTTAGCTTTGTGTGGTGTGTGCATTATAGCATCTTAGCAACAGTTAACTTAAGTAAAAATTTATTTCCAAAATCTAGCGTGGTGGTTGAGCGATAACACTTTGGCCTGGCATTCTGGAGGATGCGTATTCAGTTCCCCATCCGGCCATCCAGGTTTAAGTTTTCCATAGCTTACCCAAATCACTCCAGATGAATACAGGAATGGTTCCTTCAAAAGGGTATGACCGAAAGCCTTTTTGGTTCTTGTATCCAGTCCTCTTCCGTAATATATTAATTAATGAAATTAATTCAGCAGATTTTAAATCAAATCAAAAATATTCAAACTCTAGAAATTACATCAAAATGCTTCAACCAATGACTGGTAGCACAATTTCTGATCTAAACTGCATTAAGAATCTTTGATACCTTACCCTTTAAGTTACCTAATCTTTATGCTAAAGTAAATTTCTTCCGTGTAGTTAAAGGTTATATATTAGATCTATGTTATATTGAAACGTTTTCTTATTTTTACAGACAACCAAAACAGGAAACATAACTTTGGCGACTATCCGTTCTGGCTAGGTAAACTTTATGGTAAAAACAATTTGGCTTAGTTGAAGGCTACAGGTGAGATCTACTTAAAGATTACATATCGAAACGTTTTCTTATTATAACAAACTCTTAAAAAGGAAATGACAAGTGATCAATTGTTAGTAATGATGTACATTAGAAAATTATGGTTTTATTCAATGTGTGATGTGCACAATATAGCAATAGGAAATTGAAGTACTGTATAAATACTACCAAATACTGCATAGCAAATGAGATATCATGTGACGGCATTCCAGCTTGTGTTAGGCGGCCACTGTGTTATGGAAGGCGCCGCTGGATACATAAACAAACCGTTGCCTGGTGCTCGTCAGCCAGTGTATTATGGTAGGCGCCAGACAGTAAAACACGTGGCTCAGCGAGACGCTGGAGCGAGTTAGTGCTCGGTGCAGGTCACGCTCCAGGCCAGGTCTGGTCACGAAGTGGGAGCTCCATTCACGGCGTCGTGCTTACGAGGCTCCATTCACAGCATCGCAAGCCACCCACCATTGAGGTTCCTTTCAACAGCCGACGTCCAGTTCGTGGTACTGAGCAAACAACGGTATCTGTAGCGTCTAACTTGAAAAGAAAAAAAAAGCATACATAATGGGTGTTCATTAATTGAGGTGTTTTCCGGAAATCTGGACTCACCTTCCTCCCCCCCTGGTGTTTGGTGAGGTGAGATCTGCTGGGTCCCCCCTATGGCCCCCCGGCCTCCCACCCGTGCCTCCCTATGGTCCTCCTTATGGCCCTCTCTATGGCCCTTCCTATGGCCCCCTTATGGCCCCAACCTATAGTCCTCCATACGGTGAAGTCAGACCCCTGTTGACGACCTCTTAATTTTTGAGACTTTGTTGGGTTTTTTTTGGCTTTAGCCTTCTTCAAGGAATTAAACAGATGACGTGAGATTTCTCTCACCCCCCCCCTTTTCCACCTTGGTGAAATTATGTTAGATTTCGCCGGACCCCTCCACGCCTCATTTCACCCCACGTAATTAATGGACGCCCCTTCTCCTCTCCTTAATGGAACAGTCTCTGGAGAGATTTCTCGCAAGGTCAGAGCTTTACAATCCACGAAACAAGCACCAAGAGTAGTATGTGAAATAATTCCGAGCAGATTATCCAAAGAAACATTACGGTGGCTTGGTATGTTTTCGGTACGAATCAGAGGCGAGTATGTTATCAGCATTCAATTTACTAAAATCATGCTCTACAAATGATGAGGTTCCTTGTGAATTTATTAATCGTCGAAACACAGGATCGTGGTCATCACAATCTATGCTTGAAAGGGAGAATTTTACACATCATACTAATAAAATTTGAAGATGTTACACCTATGTGTCTCAATACAGCGCATTATACATATCCAGTCCTTGTAATTTGAAGTCCACAAATGTCAATATTTCACTCTCATAAAGAATACGAGCCAACTTGTGGCTTCCGTCTTTGACATCCTTCCACAAAGTAAGAAATACTAAAAGTATTACAACCAAAAACAATGACTTTTCCTTGATGGATGCTTCAATAACAATAATATTTATTTTTACAGCTCAGTATTGAACTTCTAAACTAATTAACATCATTTTTTAGAGTAAAGAGACAGATATAAAAAGCGTATCTACTATTATCTACGATTCAAATATCACCATTTCTGCACTGAATTTCGGAGCCAAATACTTATGTTTGAACGAACAGAAAAATGACGAAAGTAGGTAGAAAATTTATTAGTATACTAGGTTTTGCTAGCAGCTTCGTCCACGTGGATCAGATGTAATGTCGTCATTTCCTCGTTGATTTCTAAATTATCACCATTAGCGTGTAGCAATTGGTAGCATAGAATTCAATTCAAACACGAAATCAGAATCCGTATTAACGAAAGCCTAAAATGAATAACAATTACTATCAATCTTATACAAAAAAAAATCCATATCAAATATGCTGAAAATCGTTTTGATGAATGATTAAATGATATTTAAAGAAACCCATTTTGGTGAAGATGATTTTAACACGTTATTCTTCTTACTATGACGTAAGCGAAATGTTTACCACCGGAGCATGACGAATATAAAACGTGATGTTTAGAACACATTTAATTTCCTGTCAGATCGTAGCAAGATGAAACATATCTCAAATTTCAAGACAGACTCTCAGCTTTCAAACTGTGAAATCCTCGTCAAAATCTGTGGACTAGTTTCTGCGTGATGCCAGACTGAATTGAAAGAAACACAATCAAAAATTCTAGAAACAAATATGTGGCTCCAGAGACCTCAAAATCGTCGATCGCAATTATCTTTCCAAATATATCTTCAGTGAACGAACACAATCCAGTTATTGTTTTATAATATCGTAGATAAATTATCTTTGAAGCCTATCAACTTCACTCACTTCATAGTATAAAATCATATGTAAAATTTACCGCCTTTATTAGCACATCATTTCGAAGCAAATAATTCTTAAAGAGAACCTTATCGTCTTGTTGCTGAACTTATCCATTATTTAAGCGTACTCCAGAATGGAGTAACCGAGATTTCTCTGATCTTAAATGATAACATTTAGCTGACGAAACGAAAACCAAACATTTTCCCGTAGGAAGACCGCCGTCAGTATAGCTGGCGAGTCTATCGCAGTGGCATTAGTTACAACGTTTTACTAAACAATCATAAAATTATAAAACTTTCAAAAAGTTTCCAAAATATCAAGTTCTGTTACAGAGGAATATAGCTAACAAATGTCACAATTTGGATTAACAGATCATTCAGATTGGGAAGAAGTCGACTAAATCGTTTTCGATCAAGGTTACTTCTCTAATATCTTATTAATTCCACTTATTATTTATATTTCGTTCCGTTATACATAATTTGTATACTCTTCGCCAAGCTTCTCCGTCATCATCTGATTATTATTATTTTTTTTAAGTTTGACTAATAAATCAACTTGCTGTGGTTACGCTTTATTTTAACTTCATTGAATTAATATTTATATTTTTTAATATTTCGTTTCGAGTGATTCTATAAGTCTCTTTCGTTGCTGCCACTCATTCGAAAATATTTATTTCCACGTTATTTGTTTGGCCGCTTGTCCGTGTTGATACATTGACATATACGATGATGCATGTGCTTCATTGTGCTATGAGTACTCAGTACAGAGTAGCTTAAAGTAATAGATAGGTAAGTGTGTGTATAAGTTACTTATTTTTCTTCTCTCCTTGAGCTAATGATTTTGACATGTCGTTTGTATTTAAAAATAGTTTATTTTGTTATCAGTTGTTGCCGTTAATTATTTTGGGCGCCTTTTACTACTAACTAGCAGAGTTCTCGGGATTTGCGCACACAGTAAATACTGAAGCTCATAAAAGAGGTCAGTTTTTTGAACCTGTGAATTAAATTCACATGTCAGTCGCTCCATTTCTCTATATGTATTAAAAAGTATAAACCCCGGTGTAGCAGAAAAGAGATGTGGTTGGGGATGATTTATTCCTGCAATATTTTTAGCCATTCCATCAGGAACATGTGTACTAAGTTTCATTATAATAACCACAGTGATTCGTGCAGCGATAGAAACAATGATTTTTTTTCAGGAAAAGTGGTAAAGATAGAATCGCTCATCAATAAATTACAGAAAAATAACGCTATGTCAACACTAAAGGTTTTAAACAGTTCAATTTCATGATCAAAGCCACCAGATATGCATTACTCACTATTAGCAGCGATTTTAATTCACTTACAAAAATCAGAGATCGTAGCTGTGCGGCCTGAGACCATAGTTTCAAAAAACAACAAATTTCTCAGAAGTTTCTACACTGAATGTTTTAAACAGTTCATTTTCATGTCCAAACCCGTCAAAAACGCATTACTAAATATTGACAGCGAATATAAATTCACAAACATCAGAGTTTGTAGCAGTGCGGCCTCAGTTAGCAACTTCAAGAAACAAATGAGATATCGAAAGATTTTTTTATTATTTTATTAAAATTAATATTTTCCACTTTATGTACTTTCCTCTTCGCATTCGATGTAACCATGTGTGGGGTTTAAAGACTAATAACCAAAATTTAAGAAAGTTAAAGTTACATGCGATAATATGGCTATTATTTTTTACGATGTATGACGTATGAATCGTATTTCATTTTTTTGTTTCGGGCTGTGCGTTCAGATTTTCATTTACCGCACCAGCGTTATGTTACATTGGAGCATAAGACATACCAAACAGTTTAATTGAGATTCTAATCTTTAAAACGGTGAAAACCACATCGAAATCTGTGCAGTAGTTTTTTACTTTTTCTGGTAAAAATATACCCAGTTTTCGTTTTATAGATATAGATTTGTATATTTTATGAGCGGGGTTCACTTTCGTTTTGATATCCATAACATATACATAATGTAACAACTGCAAATCTTAAAATTTATTAATGATATTTAAAGAAAATGACAATTACAACAGAATGGATATGGCACACATTTCCAAAGAAAACAATCATATGCAAATCACGGAATTCATAAATTTTCCAACTAAATCTTAGTTCTACTAGCTAGAAAAGTTTATGTTTAACACATGAGTTTCTTTATCTCTGTTAATCACTTTGCGGGGCATTTTAGGAGTGTCTACGAAATGAACTGGAGGCTTCAAGAAAGCATGTCACCAAAGATTGCGCTTACCTGACGGTCCACATGGTCGTGAGGATTTCACAACTATCGAAGAACTGTATAATTTCAATCACTACTTAGAAACTGACTAATCATTAACTGGCTGTAGACATGGCGTGTCGCCACGAATCTCTCAAAATAACCAGTCAGAGCGGGTCGCTCTGTTCTCTTCAGCTGTCAGGCACAAGATGTCCTCTTCCGTGGTGCAGAAGGTGTCGCTCCACTCTGCTCCATACTCCTTTTTTCTAGTCACCGATCGGCGTTTTCTTCTTGTCGGATCTTCCCTTGGGTACATGCAAAATAGAATCTTCTGTTAGAACAAAATATGGATATTCTGTGTTCATTGGTCAATCTTTAAATAGCTTATCCCACCATTTTCGGAGCATCCCGAATTCTCACGAAACTACACGAACAGCTCAACCAGAGCTGACGTTCGTTCAATATCGGATTTCTCCGGTTGTTTCCCAGCTGATTCAGTGGCTCGTCGGGTGGGCATTCCACAGTCACCATTAGGGGGTATCCATAAATTACGTGAGGTGTTTTTCCGGATTTCCTGACCCTCTCCCCCCTCTTCCAATACCTCCTTAAAACCGACTATCGCGTCATTTGTAGACTTGTTTTTTAGCTCTACAGTCCAACAAAAATTTCCAAAACATCACGTGAGATTTCCGTTGAGCCCCCTCCCCTCCCCCTTGGTGCGATTTGATGAGATTTCGCCGGACCCCCCCCCCCCTATTTCACCTCACCATTTATAGACGCCCCCTTACCGTCCAGCTGTCCGTTTCTTCAAGGTTTCCATGCATCTGGCCCTTGCGGTATTAGACCCAAACGAAGCCCCGTAAGAGCTGTTGTTTGTTTGTTCTGTTTCTAGCGGCTGCCACTGTCTCCAGACATTTCACTTATTTTAATTTGCTGAATATTCTTAATATTTTACGCGGTACACCAAATACGTCTCGGATCACATCTGTTACACGTGATATTCTTTTCTTATAAAATGGGCGGGGGAAGTAACGTAAGCCTTTATTCAATGTGTGTAATATTTGCATTGAAGTTTGTCCGTTTCTAGTGAGTACTCAGTGGAACTAACTGAGATGTTGTTGTATCGTATGTGGCGGACGTGAGCCTTTGTTGGCGCGGCCATGTGGCGAGCGACCGTCCGGACGGACGTCTCGAGTGGAGGAGCTTTATGCAACCAGGCAGCGCTGATTCGGTGGCAGAAAAAAACAGAGCCGAGGAGGAAACAGATCTGAATGGGCCGCGGGGGCGAGAGCGCAGAAAAAACTGGACAACGCTTAGCATCACAATGGAAATTCAATTACTCCGCCGCACGCACCGCGGGGCTGAAAGAAAGAGAAATGTGGGACTGGAACGTCTTAATCTAAAAATGCCTTGGGCCAGGGCTTGGAGAGTGCTTCAGATGACAGCGGAACTACTAGCTGCTGGCCATCCGTCGGCCGAAGGCCGCAGCGCTTTCGGTCAGCTTCCATTTATAGAAGCTTCCCCCCACCAGACAACGACCGCTCTGGGAACCTTTTGTAGACAAGAGAGATTCTTTGGGAAGGTCGGTTCTTCTCTACGTTTGAGGAAAACTCAATTTAAATGTGGTTTTCACTATGCGGACCGAGTATTGTAGTGAACAGTGTCACTCCATAATTTATTGTATTAAGAGCACCAGTGTGTGAACGGGAAGGTTGGTTAGAGGGACAGGTCATGCCAGCTATGGACGGAATCTTGAGATGTTTTCTCTTTCCATGTGACAATGCGAACGGCGGTGGTTGACAAGTGGCTGGAGACACCCGATTGGCCGGTGGATTTCGCCCGCCAAATGGACAAAGGGTGCATCGGTCGCCGAAGAAGGACACTGTCCGACAGGTGGTCGAGCAAACAAGACGTCTGTGTTACAGCTTAGTGGTTGGAGATCACAGCTGTGTTATGTAGTGCAAAGTTACCATTCGAAATGTGTTTTCAGCGGGGATTTCGCCTAAGTAGTGAAGTGGATGAACCTGCGGTTTGACAAAGTCTACGGTCGCTTGGAGTAGCAATACACGAGTTAATACTGTACCAAGTAAAAAATGGTAAGGTGATTATTTTAATCACTGAAAATATTTTTTGGATCAATACACCAGTGGACGCTCCTGGGTGAAGCAATTCGCCGGATAAGGTCTTCGCATGCCTATTAAAACTGTTTCAGTTTGAGCTAGTCCGCACAAATATAACTTTAATAAAAACTCAAGTATTTTTGTTAACAAGGTAAGCATATAGTAGTCTCATGTAGGTTGGCGCCCATAATATACTGTTCTTTATTATATTTGATCATTATAGTAAAGTATGTGATAATTATTTTTTATAATTGAAGGTATTAAGTGTTGAATATGTGAAAATAAATGTTTAGTTTTGTATCTAAATCTTTTGTTCAGAGCAAATCTGACCCACTCCCTGCCAAGATTACAATGCTTCTATATATATCAGTGCATGAAAAATATTAGATTATGACATTATTTTGCTATTGCAAAGCACACAGGCGGTCGGACCGTCACAGTATGCATGTTGACTAATCTCAGCTCAGCAGCAGATAACGTCATTCAGACGATGGTATGATAGAATCTTACCGCACACAGACGATTTTATTTTTGTTGCTAGTTTCCAGGTAAACAGCCACAGTTATTTCTCTGTAAGTCTGTTAATGTTAACCATTGTGACATATTATATATGTACTGTCACAAACAACATGTCATTTCATACATCTCATTAATGCAGTGACATATCAGGTCATAATTGCACAGTGAAGACTAGTACTTCGGCTTTCCCTCAATTTTAACAATACGTTTTAGATATAATACTAAGTTTTTAATGACCATTTTGCCCGCAGTGATAGGATAAAATTAGGAAAATACAGGAATATTTGGAAATGGAATGAACTGCACGCTTTGACTTTATATTCTGCTGAATCGAAGTATATGTCACGACGTCCTTGTCGAAAGTTTAGGGTTACCACGGGCTTTCTTCGGAATTTCATTCTTTCTATGGATTGTAGGCATGTAGGAGAGATCGGGATGCTTATCAACACAGCACTGGAATCATTTTTTTAAAGTTATTGTCATTCGATATTTACAAATACTTAGACAGCTGCAAATATTTATATTGTTGTGGTGCTTCCTTCCATGCAGACCTTACACAACTACAACACGCAATGCTTAGGAGGCTCTTTATTTAAATTAACCCTGCTGTGGAATAGACTCAAAAACGGCGATCCTTGTATAAATGTGACACCAACCATCACACTACTGACACCGGTTATCTCAACTACTTGAATGACAGCAAAAGTTTCCAGTATAAGTGGATAATATTCAGCATCCCATAATGTGAAAACACCATCCATAACTTGTTTTTGAAAGATTAATTCTTCCCTCCATCACTCGTCATTTACATAACTTTACAGAATTTAGACTTTTTCCGGTCACTTAATTTACAGTGATCTTATTACCAATACGTTTCAGATAGGTCAATTTTTCTTGATTCACCACCCCAATATCAAGAACATCTCTCTCCTAACGTAACATGCTTCATACTCACCCCTGTATCCAGGCACCAACACGCTGACCCACATACCTAGGGGTGTAAATATGAAACCGGAATTTGCCGATAGATGGCTGTAGCTATCAAAGCAGTTACCGCCAGATCGCGTCATTGTCGCCAGTTCCTTTTGTTGACAGCCGACTGTGATTGTCAACTCCCAACAATACAAGTTTCATACGACAGTGCAGATTTTAACACTGTTGAAGATGTCGACTTTCGAGCCCACAAACTACGATTTGCGGACATCGTTGATTTTCTGTTTTCATTTAAAGAAAACTGCTGCAGAATCACATCGAATGCTTGATGAAGCTTACGGTGAGCGTGCTCTCGGTAAAACACAATGTTTCGAGTGGTTTAAAAAATTCAAAACTGGAGATTTTGGCATCAGCAATGAAGTCCGTGGAAGAGCTCCGAAGAAGTTTGAAGACAATGAGTTGCAAGCATTGTTGGATGAGGAAGATGCTCAAACGCAACAACTTGCAGATCAATTGAATGTGACACGGGAAGCTGTTTCCATACGTTTAAAAGCGATGGGAAAAATCCAGAAGATGTGAAAATGGCTTCCACATGAACTGACTGACAGGAAAGCAAGAAAACCGAAAAACCACTTGTGAAATGCTGCTCGCCAGATAAAAAAGAAAATCATTTCTCCATAGAATTGTGACTGGTGATGAAAAGTGGATATATTTCGAGAATTCTAAGCGTAAAAAATCATGGGTATCTCCAGGTGAACCGTCAAAGTCAGTTTCAAGGCCAAATTTCTATGGAAAGAAGACAATGCTCTGTGTTTGGTGGGATCAAAGTGGTGTGATCTATTACGAGCTTCTAAAACCTGGTGAAACTGTTAATAGTGAACGTTATCAACAGCAAATGATCGATTTGAACCAAGTATTGCGGGAAAAACGACCAGAATACCATAAAAGACAACACAAAGTGATTTTGCTTCACGACAACGCACCATCACACACATCAAAACCAGTCAAGGAAATGATTGAGTCACTTAGTTGGGAGATACTGACACATACAGCTTACTCACCTGACCTAACTCCGTCGGATTACTATCTCTTTGCTTCGATGGGACAAGCACTCGCTGAGCAGCGCTTCACTTCTTACGAAAATGGCTTGATGACTGGTTTGCATCAAAAGAGAAAAAAATTTTTGGCGGGGTATTCATAAATTACCAGAGAGATGGGGAAAATGTATATCTTGCAATGGACAGTATTTTGAATAAGGTATGTCGTACCATTTTCATGCAATGAACGTGTATTTTTTATCAAAAAATTCCGGTTTCATATTTACACACAAACGTTCATCAGTATTTGTTTGTATTTCGCTCGCTGTGCCTGTCGGTTATAACCTCACCAACAAAATTTAAAAGTTTCTATTATGTGTCAACTATGACGTGTAACACATGTTTGTCTCCTTTTATTGCTTTTTAGATCTTGTATAGATCTTTATATCTTCTGCCTGTACTTACGCGTATAAAGAATATTTCTTTATTCAGCTTATATTCTTAAAAACACAATCTGTTAAATTCTGCCCTCTAAGCCACATTTGAAAACGTTAGTTATTTGAATGGAATTCTCTACTTTCTGATGACATTCCTTTCTCGAAAGTATCATTTTATTTAAATGACGATACCCTCGGTAACATTTGATTCATATTTTTCTCACAACCCACTGAACCCACCACTGTTTTCAAGCTGCAAACCATGGTCGTTGACTGTTTTATATCAATTCTGTTTATGTGGCCCATGATAACTATGTTCAAGGCCACCATGATTATTTTGATGCCTTATAAGCCACGAAAATACTTTCACAACATTCTCATTGCTGCGTACCTACTCCTACCTTAGTTTCAATGTCTTAAATCCGCCTAAAAACTCACTGTTGTGTGAATTTACGTTGGTGACTGCGATGCGTCAAGGTGTCGAAGCTGCCGTATTGACTATGTCCGTACTGTCAGTCCACTACAGAGGCTGGTCCCTGTGGTGCCGTGGTTTGTCGGCACGTTGTACGATGCACCGAGAAGTGATCCGAGAGCAGCTGCTGTCGGCTTATGACGTCCACTTCCGGAAGCCGCACGTGCGCCCTTGTCGCCGGAATGCACGTGAGTAGAGCTGTCACGTTCCCGAGCTCAAAGCAAGGGGGTACGAGGCTCACAGACGTTATACATCAGTCGCAGGACCACGTATAACTTTTCCCACTCGCTCATAGTATACCTGTATATCTTCTCACCTAACATAGAAGTAGTCATTAATGTTTACAGTTATGTTTTGAACACCAGCTGAGATAAGAGATTAGCTGGTTCGCAGCCAAGTGCTGAAAGGATTGACTTTGCCAGCAGGAGAGGAGAGGTGGTGGCGAAAACATTCTAATCAGCGGAATTCTTGGTTATATCCCATACTTATCCGCAGTGAAGATTTATGACTCTGATGATGGCTGTTCGCCTGTCGGTTTGATACGTAAAACTAGGCGACCTCCCTCCTTGGTGCCATTCGGAAGAGTAGCGCCGGTTCAGGGTTTCACTCCCTTCTTTAATTTTCATATAAATATAAAAACACCCTCTATATAACAATAATCGCCACAGTCATCTACTCAACAAAAGCAGGTGGACATACGGAAAAAAGAAATGGCCGTCCTGGCGTGTACATCTAGATCGAGTACGTGTCTTACAGGAAGATCTAGCAAAACTTTAGGTTACGGCTGACACTATAGTCCTCGCACGGAAATAGTCCTCTCAAGGTCACGGAATCTCGAAACAACCTTTAGTAATGGGTGCGAAAAAATTCTAAAAAAATATATCTTAACTTGCGGAACGAGGTGATAGGCCCTATGCGTTAATTTAAAAAATTTATGAAAATATTTTTTTAAGTTAAAAATTGGTTTCCGTGCAATTTTGGAATAATTATTATTCCAAAATTGCACACAGTGAACCGTCCATACAAATTCCACGAGAAAACTTGTGATGACAAAATAAAAAATAATGCATCAAACATATGGGACAGGATATACTTTCAAACGACTGCTCAGAAATACCTCCATGTCAGTGCTTGCAACTGAGCGAAGTGTTAATATTTATCTTAGTCTAATAATTATGTATAATATTCATTTTAAAAATAATAATCTGCTATGATGACTTTAATTTGGCTTCCACTGTCAAGGCAGCCCACTGGTTCGCGAATATTCCTTTACTCTTGTCTGTTAATGTTCCTAACATCATTAATCGTTAACATCACCCAAATAGGGCTTGAACTAACGAAATAAAGCGACAGATCACAAAAATATGTATGAACGACTGGAAAAAACACATGTGGCAACCTCGCCGTCTGAAACTATAGTATAGGGACTATAGCAACAAAATATGTATTTTAGAACAGCAACATCTACAGAGTCTATTGTCGCTGTAGTTTGTTTATTGGTTGAACATTTTTGCAGGATTTTCCACTTGTTGGTATTATATTAAAGATAAAGGCTGCCTAACTTTGTTGTATTTCCTCTCATTCTGCTTCCAGGAGAAATATTTCATTTCACTGGCATTTGAATCCCAGATACTGCTTGATCGTACTCAGTCACTTAACCGAATAAGATTCCCAGTCATGGTTCCTATCATGTAATTTTTAGAATATAGTATCTAATTTTGATCTACAGACATAAAAAACATATGATTTATCCCTACAATCACCATTACAATCCGTGGTATATGTACCTGTAACCTCTTTCATCTTAGATAGTTAAAACCTATTACAACGTAATCTACTTCCAAATTACGGACAAAGTATTAATAAGGGCTTCTGTTCAATTGTTGGTACAGCCATCCAGGTATTGGTTTTTCCAAAATCTGAACATCCGAAAGACCTGATCAAGATGGTACAAACAGATTGCTACCAATAGTAAATAAAATAGCTGAATATTGAATGGCTTATTCAGTAGATGGAATGGCATTACCATTGAAGATTGTCAAAGTAGATTTTATAAGCTGCAGTATAAACGGATGTTTTTGGCTGACAAAAATGCAAGTCATTCGCAAAACATGTAAAAGCGCTGCGCTGTTATGGTTACAATATCGTTTAATATATGTGGAAAGTTTATCTATTCTCCCAAATTCGTTATAAAAACCAACTAAAATCCATTGCCATGTTTATCGGAATTGTACGAGGAAACAACTACTCTCTCTGGGATGAAACTTCCAGCTTATCAGGCGTATTAGAACAAAGTGTGCCATTCACCAACTAGTTAGTATCTTTACTATGTCTGATGAGGGAGAACTGTTAAAATTATAACGTAGTCTAATGTTTTCAGACATAAAATGATATTTCTTTTTCTCAGTTCCACCAGAAATCTTGCATTAAACTTTATTATCTATCATAGAACGTTTTCGGAAGGGAAATATCTTCGTAAAGTCACTTCAATGAACGGTTTTCACAATTAGTCCCGGTAGTGGCTCAGCCAGCAGCTCAGTAGTTCGGAACATTGCCTAACTCCCAGGAGAGAACAGGAAAGCGTCGACACCGTACCGTGAGTATTCAACCCGGACGGAGGTTGCTCCCTCACGGAGGATATATACTTAGCATGGTACTGGAGACAGTTCCTCTCGTCATTACCTAACCAAACTCGGTAATCCTATCGATTAAACGGGATCTACAATTTAGCTTGGAATTCGAAAGACGAGGCGTACTTCACATTACCGTCACACTCTAGCTCTATCGTCAGCTCTTACCAACAGTAATCGTGACACATCTGACCAGGTAATCGTTTTACAGTCATCTAGGGTGCAACCGATATGCTCCCAAGCCGAGGAGAGGCGATGCAGTTCTCGCCTCGCATTCGGGAGGATGGCGGTTCGAATCCCCGTCCGGGCATCCAGATTTGGGTTTTCCATGGTTTCCCCAAATCACTCCAGGCAAATGCCGGGATGCTTCCTTCAAAAGGCAATGGCCGAATTCCTTCCCATTCCTTGCCCCCATCCTTGCCCCCCATCCTTTCCCGTCTCTAAAGACCTCGATGTTAAAAAGAGACGTAAAGCAGTTACAAAAAAAAAAAAAAAAAAAAAAAAAAAAAAAAAAAAAAAAAAAAAAAAAAGAGGCGATGCAGCCGATTGCGTTTTGTGGGCATAGACACTTGCGTCGGTCGTCTTCTGCTTTATCCATCAACGCCAAACTTCGCTGCACTGTGCCTATTGATACATCTGTCATACGTACCACATTGCGTGTTGCTGTTCTTTGACGCAGTATCTGTCAACAATACCATCTCGATGCAGACGTCGCTTGTTTCATTCGTTAAGTAGATGCTATCGGCAATTGCGTTTGTCCATGACGAGTGGTAAGGCGGGAAATACGTATTCATGGCGCACTCTTGACTCTGGGGATCGAGGAATCTTGAATTCGCGAGCAATATCCGAAACGGATTACCCAATGCGTCTAGCGCCAACTACCATTCCTCATTCAACGCTCGTTAATTGATGCCGTGCGGCCATAATCACGTCAGAAAACCTGTCACAAGACTCAAGAGAGTACGAATCAAAGCCCCGAAACTGCACTGCGTATTAACATGTTTTTTCCGTGGTTCTACCATCATCTGAACATTTGCCTCTTCCTATCCTATGATTTTGGCACTTCAGTGCAGTTCGCTTATATTGCTTCTCTCATTTAACTGTTGTACATACCTGGCACACCTCTTGATTTGTGGCTTAAGTACTGTTATTCTGACTAAAGATGATGAAATCATACTCGTGACCACTTACATCCATCACAAAGTGCCACAGGAACCAATTAACACTCCATGTTTCAGATGCTCGGTGCTTAATCTGAATGCATTATTCTGAACTTTCAGAGTATAAAGTCAGGTAGTAACATTTCGGCTTTTACGATTGGGTAACGTTTGTGTGGGATATCGATGGAACCGAATCTTCTCTGAAACATATTAAATCCAAATTTGTTTTTGACAGGAAATATTTCACGGGTGCAATTCTCAGCAATTCGTGCATAGATCGAACGTTCAGTAGACAACATGGTCTACGAACTTCAACCAATTATTCATAACGGAATTATTTATAAAATTATTTAACCAAGGTCTGTGTGTTCTCCAGGGACTGATGTTAAGCCACCAACAAGATTCTAAATCGATTTCTTTCGCTTTTTAAATACGTTTTCACGTAAAAACTGATAATCGTGGATCGACAGAGCATCTCTAATTCTCCATTTCTTGTTCATTTCTTTATATAATAAAGAAAAATACGCTACAGCATTTATCCAGGAAAATTTCGTAGGTTTAGGTATTTCCATATAAGTAGATGGCAAAACAAGTGTTGTTGTGAGTAACATGTTTCGAAAAAATTATTCAGGAGAAAAAACAAAGAATGGTATTTACAGCTGAGTATTCATAGAACAAATAGATGGAAATGAAATATGGAATAGCGTGAGTCAAATAACATTCCCCTACTCACGCTAAATACTCGTATTACCTTCCATCTCGAGAAAATAAGCCAAAATTGAGTGGCTCTAATTGTCTTGCGTGTGTAAAACTTCTTCTATGTTTGCAAAACTGAGTCAACGTACGTTAGCTTCGATTTCCTTACACTTACATCTGTCATCATCACTGTATTCTCGTTCTAGAGAAATCTGACAGTAAAATGTATAACACCTTAAACTCCAGTATTTTAATTGATGACAGTTTGGGGATTTATATTCGTATCGTTCGTACCACTCCAATGAACAGCATCTTTTAGTAACTACTTGTAACGAGTATCAAGTAGGTACTCTGGTGGCAATGCTTTTGGATGAATCTTTTCCTACAACAATTAAAACTTGAATTTGAAAGTCAGATGTCTGAAATTTATTTATCCGTGCCTATTCTCCAACAACACTCCACCTGATAGTAGGTGATGCTTTATCAGGTAAGGATAGATTTTCTGGATGGTTATAGGATGTGAGTATCCAGATAGATTTCAAAACAAAACAAAATCGTTATTTTGGTTTTCCATGGTTTTATCCAAATCAGACCAGGCGAATGCTGGGATGGTTCCTTCAGAAAGAAAAGCCCATGGCCGAATTCTTTCCCGTTCCTTGCCTCAAATTCTTTACCGCCTCTTCCGACCTTGACGACAAGCCATGAGCCATGAGCCACGAGCAAAAAGGAAAATAATAATAAGATTCATTCAGCGCATGTTTGACATGTGCAGATGATTTGTTCAATATCATTTCGTACGCATGTGTAGCAAAATTGGATGACGAAGGTTCTGAAAAGGACTCCTATCCAATGCATGCTGCATGAGATTCCGCATCATGTAACATGTGTTTGGGGTGCTAGTAGAATGGTTTAAATGTGGATGATCTGCCGGGTTTCGAACCCGGATGTTAGATTAATTAGCACTCGCGGCGGTATTAGTTCCAGGAACATCCCGGTCCAGAGGAATCGCACGATGCCGCGGGGTTTATCCCTCAGAGGCGCCGCCGTTTGCAGTAGTTACGGCGGCAGCGACCAGTGAAAGATCGACTCACCTGCCGCCACGTATTGCCGGCGATCTCCTCATCAGTTAACGAGACGCTCTCATCTGGAACGCTGACGAGACACATTCGGTCCGTTGTCCACGCGTCAGGTTATTCCTCGCACCCACGTCCAAATATTTCTCGTTATGTTCTTTGAGATGTAATTTGATTTGTATTGGAGGTAACGGTTCCGTTGCTTGTTACAAGTAGCTTCCATCACAATATTAGCTGTCGTCTCCACAAAGATATCGCTGTGTTCATGTATTGATCGCTGGCATTGATCAGTGTTTGATGAACCGACACAAAGTTATTGTCAAAATCTGGATTGTTAGAGCCGCAGCATTCATTCGACTCAGTTGCTAACGACATCGAATAAAGGTAGGATGTAGCATGTAAGTCAACGACTTTTCCTGCTGTGGTTGCGACCTTCAATGCATGCGAATAAAGTACTTAACTACTAATTTAATAAATCACTCAACCATTCAGTATTTCATGTATTCTTATTTTGTATGGACAAAGAGTTTAGGCTCATCCGCCAAACTCACTTATTGCAGAATATGACTGTAAGACTTTTAACTATACCACCAAGCTAAATTGACACTGTAAGTTCTATCCTAAGAAAGGTGTCTTTGTGGAAGAGGCCTTCCAGAGGTATAACGACGAAAGTGAAATTTTTTGAGTTGTGTAAAAACGGAAATGATCTACGCTGCAGAAGAGTGGTAAAAAAAAAACATAATGAATTTATGACTAACTAACTACATGTTGCGTTCTAAGGCCAAATTTCTTACACATGTAAATTAATTTCATGTTACAGACTTACTACTGTCACTTGTAAGTATTATCTGATTTCGTGTTGATACATATTATAAAGTAACGGTTAATTATAACTGCGAATGTGAAAGATACTGAAACACATTTAGAAACAATACAAATTAGTTGAATGACTTAGAGAAACCAGTCAGGATACATGTGTTACTGAGCAGCGAATAAATTTTACATGCCCTAAGTTCTATCACAGTGATATACCAAAAAATTAAACTTTTAATTTTCAGTAAGTCAAGTTTTTTGCTGTTGTACAGTCTAAATAACAGAAGAGAAAATTGAAAGAATTTAATATCCAGATATTCATGGTGTTCGCTTGTGGGAAATTAAAGGAACATTTGTTCCTCACAAAAACAGTATACATAAAATCAGTGAAATGCGATACCGTAGGAATGCTAAAAAAATATTCAGGAAATGGGAACGACGGAAAAGAAGGACAAAGTTAACTATTGTATTAACACTTTTACCAAGTACATAGAAGTGAGTAATATGTATTTTTCAAGTTTTACTTGTAAAATGCGGTTCAGATAAGCTAATCACAAAAGATTTCTTAATTTAACTCTGGAAACATTCAAAAAAAAAAATAAGTTCTTTAACTGTTTGTGAAAACAATAGATTATCAAAGATGAAATTGGTCGACACAACGGTATCTGTTGTAAGGAGAACATAAGTTTAGATGAAAGACGAACAGAATCTGGTGCACATTTTAATACCTCGCAGCATTAAAATGTATGGAAGAGACCAACACAGATGTCTCTACACAAGGCATTGTCATGGTAATGATGGTGACACACACGGAATAAAAGATTAAGGAAAGTAAGTGAAGAGATTATCAATGATGGCTAAAACTCGTAATGTTAATGGTTAACTGAATCATTTTGAGGAAACTTTGTGGAAACTTTGAGGTAAGAGCACGATCAGCTTAAATTGCGATGCTGTATACATGAGCCAAAGCATGGAAGGGTAGTTGGAGAATTACGGAAAGTAAATGCATCTCGCAATAAAAATGAGTTGCCATGCTTTTCCCCAATTTTTGAAACATTTAAAAGTTTATATCTTAGCTGGGCGAAAATTAACGGTTTATTTGAACGGTAAATAAGTCAGAAGTTGTAATTGGCTTGAGTCGTGTCGGTGCGGAGACATAAAATCGCGGCCAGCGCTTCCGTTTTCCAAATCACTGGTCGTAAATGTAGAAAGCGTGCTGCTCCAAATGCTGAGACGGACCGCAGTAAAACCGAATCGGACCACCCGCTAAGAGCCGGCAACCAGTGCTGCAGCGCAATGGAATAAACAAATAATCTGAATAACAAGAGTTCACTGTGATCTAAATACGAGAATGGTCAGTAAAACTCTCGGCCTTAGCTCTAGAGAACTACTCTACGATTAAAATAAATAAATCTATAACTTGTATTAAGAAATTTATTCTGAATTATATAGAGCGATAATCACCAAGATTTCGTGTTTCGTTGTTCGACGACAGTGCCACCACGCTCTTCATAGAACCCTTGCAGTTTCGACGGTTTCTCGTTTCCGATTTGTCGTTTTATTCACAAGAGAGAAAATTGAAAATTCAACTAAAGTTTATTAAAAACGCTCCAGCCATTGTCGTAAAGAAAATTGACAAGCATTCCGTTGTATTCTAGCAGTGAAGGCTACATTCACTTATACAAATCAAGTGTAATGTTGGTTACCTAACTGGCACCAGTAGGCAATACAAAGTTGTAACAAGAAACTCTGTGTTCAGGAAAATAAAACAAGGTCATTAGTACAGTCATTGCAGGACGGAGCAGTAAGTAAATCAGTAACGCAAAACAATAACTGTATCAAATAAAACTGATCGTAGATACATGTCAGTAATAACAGAAAAATTCCATCGATTCACTCACATTAATCAAATGTACCAATGCTGAGATGGTAGACGTTTTTCACTTCACAGAATTAGTATCCTTAAAACTACTGTACGTTAGGAAACTATTCTTTCAAACATCTAAGCCTAAATAATTTTGTGTGTTGTGAGTAAACAGGCGCAAAAGAAATAAACAAATGCAAACTAAATTAATTACGTTCGAAATATCCATTCCAAAAAAAAATTTACACTAGTCTACAGAATCACTGCAGTATGTAATAAAAATATTAATACATTACCTTGTGCAACTTACTACAGCCAATAATAATATATATATTATAATATTATTTCTTTAAACGAATGTCATTTGATGCTTTCTATTCTTAATATACAACAACAATACTGAAATTCCTATTGGTTCTCAGACGAGAATTGTACGGAATAAACACTTCACCAGTTCATTATTATTTTTAGGTAATTAGTACAGTGTTATTTTACATTTTAGGCGCTTTAATTATTGCTTAGATTGTTTTAATGTAGTTATTTTGGTGCCGGTTTCAGTTTATTTCATATTTAATACATTGTGGCATGTACCCGCTACTTCACGTGCGCGCGCCTACGTTTGAATGTGTACAAATACTTTAGCAAAGTCCTTTTAAAAATTAATTAATTAAAAAATGTACAAGTTATTAGTTGTTATAGTCACCGGGCATAAACTTTGGCTAGGTTTATAATTAAGGTCATAACAAAAAGGTACAATATACAATTTTTGTAACACTATGCCTAAGTAAAACATCACATTTTTAAATGCAGATACGAAACAAATCACGAATAAAACAAAAATACACTATTAGGTTTTAATATCGACATTAAATGCAAAAAAATTTACCATAAATTAAATTTCACAATTTCCTTTCGTTTATTAAACTGTAGTGGCATGATAACGTAGTCCCTTCATTTTAACGTATTTTATTCCAACGTACTGTGTTTCTGAAAAGTGAAGAAATAAATAACTTAAGTTATGCATACAGTAAATAGTACTAACTGTCTCCAAAGTGTTGTGTGTTTGTCTGGGGTGTAGAGTGACCTTCTGTGGGCGCTCGTAAAGGAGTGTTGATTTAGATATAGTAGGTAAATAGGCTACCAGCTACCATCTGTGGCGCCGATCAGTTCTTGGTACAAACGAAATACATTTTTGTTTCTTATGACTTTACGCCTCGTCAACGTCGTGGTCATTAGAGACGATGAAGGAATAGTCCGGTATTTGCCTGGAATGTTTTCGGGAAACCACGGAAAACCGGTGGTCGAACGGGAATGAGAGGCTAAGGCGTTACCGCTCTCCCATCATGTTCGGTTACGAATATTTTTTCCTTCCCTTGTTCTCTGATTACGTAAAGATATAAAACAGATTCTGTTTTATTACATACACTTTCATAATGTGAAACCCCATTTGGAAGCAGCGCGACAATTTTTACTCAATGCTTCCACAAATCCTCAGACGGACGCAGCTCGCTTACATATTTATAGTAGTAAATATTTTCTCGATGAATTAAACAGAAATGTTCACGCTCATCACATAGAATGTAGTACGTAAATATTATGATGAATAAAAAGGCAGTGGTCCGAGTTGAAAAGTTTATTTCAAATATTTCACTCCCATGAAGTTAAAAATTTCATTTAAGACTAAAGTGAATAGCTACTTGATACAGCGTACGATGTCTCACTTCTTTTTTTTTTTAATAGCGGTAAACACATACTAGGTAAAATACTGAAGCAATCACCCTCAAGATCTCACGTGTGCGTTATACGAAGAGGCTGTTCTGTCTATAACTCCATACTACTTCCTGCCTGTTCTTCAATATTTCTTTTGTTGCTAGGAACCTGACATAAAGATGAAGGGTGGCGTCGTGTTTCTCTTCCGCTGACGGGAATGTCTTTATCCTTTCAGCTCCTTTAGAGAGAGTATAGAATGCTTCAGCCCTCCCCAAATCATAATTGCAGCTCGGGATCAATTTTCCTTCTCTGCTCTTTTCCGTTGGGTCAAGCAACGACGCAGACGGGTGAAGGATCAATTTTTAAACTTTTAGCTGGAAATCTATTTTTTTTTTAAATGTAATTACATTACTGTTAATAAGAGTTTGTTTAAAAACAAAAGTAATTTATCCGACTAAACCATACAGGCAGTTCCAATGAATACAATTTACAATATTACTATGTGTGTTTGTATGGTTTCAAAGTGATAGGGAGTCTCAAACTGAGGAACAACACAGGATTCATATAAGACAATAAAAACCTGTCATTCGAACCGGTACCGTTGGCACGTTGACGCAATTAACTACCTCCTACTTTATTGGGGCCGACAAACAAACTGTCGTTACATTGAAAATTTCGGACAGGCAGTTAGGTGACTTGGTTTCCTAATTGGCCTAGAAGCCCGCTTAGAACAGATTTTACGCAGCAAACTAAAAAATCCACTGTTGCAGTTATGATAGGAGATGTGCGATACTGCTATTTTAGCATTACATCATTGCCACTTCAATCGAATGAACAACATTTACTATTTCTAAGAACCAAAATATATAACTATCAAATCACTTTCTCACATCCTGGCAATGTATATTGATCTTAAATGTAATTTCTGAATAATGGTGAAAACGCTGGTCTGAAAAACAAATAAATATGAACTCAAAACATGTTTCTACAGTACTGTTATCCACATTTATCTATAATTTTTCGTTTTACATATTTTGTACCTGCCAAATTAATTATCGTTGACAACAATTTCTTTTTCAGCATCCTTCGGCTGGTTACTTCTAAATTAACGTCAGGACGCCACGTCTTCGCTGATGTTAATAATAGTATTCATGTTATTTGTAAAAGTGTATGGATCGCGTTAGTGCAAAAGTAATAAAAAATTTAAACTTGGAACTTCAGTAGAACAAAACAAATTAAAATTCAGTTCTGTGTAAGACTGGACAAAATTTGCTTCAAATCAAAAACCATACAAATCACATGAATATTGGATGAATTATTTCTTGCAAAACATTTCCATCTGTGTTCAGATAAAATATTAATTTAAAACTGCATTTTTTTATTGAGTCTACCTGATAGTAATTCATGAAGATTGGTTTCCAGTATTAGACTTTAGATAACATATAATGAAAATCAGCCTTCAGTCACTTTGATGAATGCAAATTTATTACATTTCTCAATTATTGTATAAAATTCTTAAGCAATATTACACCTTTGAGACATCATACTCAATAAGGAACACAAATGATTTAGCTACTAAAATTAAGGATATAAAAATTCCCATGAATGCAAGGTTAGCCTCCTTTGATGTAACTAACTTGTTCACTAATGTACCAGTTGAAGAGACAATAGAAATAGTTGTAAAAAATTTATTAAAATATAATAAACTAGCAATTCCAGATATATCAGAAATCAATGACATGTTAAAACTTATATTATCACATAATTATTTCACCTTCAATAAGAAAATCTATCAACAAAAAGAAGGCCTGGCTATGGGTAGTAATATATCAAGTTTCTTGGCAGATGTGTTTCTCAACCACTTAGAAAAAAGTATTTTTAAGGAAAACAGCTGGCTTAAAGATAAAATCATATATTACTGGAGGTATGTAGATGACACACTGCTATTAATGGATGGCACCAAAGAAGAACTTGAGGAACTACTTCTACTCTTCAACACCCTTCACAAAAACCTAAAATTCACAGTTGAACATGAAGAGAACAATAGCATAAATTTCTTAGATCTCAGGATCACAAATATTCAACAAAATCACGCATTCAACATATACAGAAAACACACAGACATGACTGTACACAGTTCATCATTCCATCCACTGACACACAAACATGCAGTATTTAGGACAATGCTTCACAGAGCGCATTCACTGAACCTAGAAGAAAACATCCTGAAACAAGAAATAGACACAATAAAAACTATAGCAGTGAACAATGGCTACACACCCAATTTAATCAACAAATTATCCACTAGAATACAGAAAAATAACAGAACAACAACGCAGTATAATACAGATAAAGAGAAGAAAATGTATATCAGCATTCCATATTTAGGTCCCATTTCACAAAAAATTGCTAACTTATTTAAGAAAACCAATATAGAAATAACATTCTCCACTAATACTAAGCTACTGCACCTACTAGAACACAACATAAAAACAGATAAACAGAAATTTAAGAACAGTGTAGTATACAAAATATCATGCATAAACTGTCCAGCATATTACATTGGTAAGACTGGCAGAAATTTTCAAACATGATTCCAAGAACATATGAATGCTTTTAGATTGAACCACTACGAAAAATCAGCCATAGCAGAACACATGTATGACACAAAACATGTTATCAACGACATTAAAAGTAATGTAATAAATTTGCATTCATCAAAGTGACTGAAGACTGATTTTCATTATATGTTATATAATTAATACAGTCACATTCAAAGATAGAATTATGGATAAAATTAAATTAGACTTTAGCTTCTGAAATATTTTCATTTGTTTGTAGCATACCAACAGAGTTTTAAAAGATTTATTTTTTGATTGAAGGATATGAAACACCAAAACACGACCGACAATATAACAACTTATATAATCTAAACCTACCTAAATAGGCAAGTTCAATGGTATCTGCAAATCAGATAAGCACTCGTCAAGAAATAGGTAAGCGTATGCTTACACACACAAGCTGAAAATAATGAAATCTGACATCAAGATCCATTAAAGTGCCTAAATCAAATCTTTTCCACAGTTCTACCGTTGAACGGTGTAAACGAAAATATTAGTCAGTCCTACTGTTTTTTTATTATTATTTGTTTATTGTTTCGGAAAGGCCTATTTAACTCCGATAACATTAGTTAACTTTTCATGTGAGTGTAAGTTGACATCAACCTGTGGTTTAGGTAAACGACAGAAAAACGTGGAAGTTTACGCTCTGAATCCTTCAGCAATCGATTTTATACACTTCGTATTAAGGGGGTCTGTTGGAATGGAAGCTTACCCTGCAAAGATTTCCAAACTTAACACACTGATTACGTTACGCCCCAAAGGCGCAGAAACCTTGTTACTTCCAAAGTCACAGCAACTGCAAGTGAACAGCTACTAGCAATTACAATAGCCCTCAATCGGAACCACGTACCTTGCTGGGAGATTAGTAAAATTAGGGCCATTTGGTAGTACTCCGGTTCGATTGCAGGGAAAGCCAAAAAAAATTCAGTTTTACAATTTTCCTTAAATGCATTAGTGGAACGGAATATTAAACGTGGTAAATTTCTTCAACTTCCTCTTCAAACTAGAAAATCTCCAAATTAATCATGATGCCAGATCCGGGAGATTTTATATGGAGCCATTTTTGGAGAGAATGGATCATAATCCTGCTCACTGTCTCAACTCGTAGAGCATCATGGTTTCGGCGCCTAATACTGAGTTAACTGGTTAGATCCCTGGTTATGGAAGAAATATTCATCGTTGGGACGCAGAGTGCACGATTATTAATCAGCTGACTATGATGAATGAAAGTTCTCCAGGAGCTATATGAAATGAGAGCCTACGACAATGAAGATGGCCGACTCGTGATATCTTTTGCAAGAACAGGTTTGAGTGCAGGCATCGGCATTCAATTTCTCCCTTCTTCCAGCTCTCAACCACAATACACTCACCCACACAGACATCAACATATACAGTAACAGGAACAAACACTGTCAACGGAGGAATGCGACTACAAAACACCTTTCATTTCCCTATGAAGTTACTACTGAGGAGTAACACCCTCCACAGTAAACTTCTATGCCTGGACACCGGGTATGGCACGCACGTAAGTAGATCATGGGTGGCATTTCTTGATCTCCATCTCTGTGAAGACGAAAGTGCTATAACCCGTTCTAGACAACTGCGGTCTTCAACTTTCTTGCATGAACTGCCACACGTCAAGAGCCCTACAAACTCTAGATACACTCAAGAACAATTAAACATGATGGTTTCCGGATATTATTATTTTCCTTGGACCAAGCACACCGCTTCTCTTTCTGTAAATTTATCGTATATGAAATTCATTTGCAAAGAACTTCCGTCACTCAAATAAGAGCTGATACAGGTTTTGTGGAGTGATCAAGGACTGACTGGCGAGTGGATGAGGTAGATTTGATTTAGGCGTGGCGAGTGCGTGCGTGACGTAGACCCTGATCATTAGGCAGCCTGCGGGCAGGTCAGGCCCAGCCGGCTGCTGCGGAGGTCAACAACTTCGGCGATCCCGTAAACAAAGGGCCTCACAGAGGCAGTGCCGTGGGAAAAGGACCGCCGACAACAGTCTTCAGGGAAGATTCACAGTTGCCACCGATCGCGAATTGAGCTTTCAAGAGGACGAATTAGAGAGCTAGATTTCTGAAATTGCATATTCATCAGAAGAAGAAAACTATTAAACGTCAATGCGCAGTGCAGTAACTGAGCCATTGCTCCTCGAAGCGCAGCTATGAAAGTACTGTGAAGAAGAGAGATCCTTCGAATAACATTTGCCATCAACTTAGAACAATTAGTCACCCTATATCGAAGATGGAGTCATGAAAGAAACGAACACATTCTTTTTACAAAAAAAGGAAGTTATCATTCCTTTCTAAGATCCTTTTTTTTTTAACGGCTTAACGTCTCTTAACAGCGAGGTCTTTAGAGACGTGAAAGGATGGGGGGGGGGGGGGGACAAGGAATGGGAAGGAATTCGGCCATGGCCTTTTGAAGGAAGCATGGAAAACCCAAATCTGGATGCCGGATCCCATCTTCGAGAGTATGGAAGACTAATTCTACCATTGTTGACCGTAAGTGTTGTTCTAAGGCTCTCACGGCGTCACAGAACTTTGATATTCTCAAACTAAAAATTTATCTATCCATTTTTAATCGTTTCGGTAAGCGATATATTTCAGTGATTACTCCTCATTATTATATGTGTTCTTTAACTAACTTTCACTGTTTGCACTTACTACCCCCATATTTTTTCTTTTTTTATCTGTCAACGAAACGTTTGACTGTCAGTAACTATGACGACATATGAAATACTAATAAAACAAGTTGTGCACCTCACAAGGCTTCCTCTGAAGGCTTCCTCTGATGCCATAGACATTGACTTTCGTCGCTCCAGTCTGCACATGCGGACATCATATCTGACAAATATCGCTGTTCCTCTGCCTCCTTAATCTAGAAACATGTCACATGAATCGTAGTCGCAACTTTCCCCAAAAACAACTGTATAAACATTTGTAGTGGATATAAAGCAAACAGGCATTTTTAATCGCTTTCAGCTACGAGTCCTAGTTAACAAGATATCCGAATCTTATATGCGTGTATTTATAGTACTGCAGAGTGTACTTTATAATCTTCATTGGAGACATTGGAGACACGAGACAAACAGAACACTTAATAAAAACCACGCGTGATTTAGTCCAGCCTCTAATCGCTGATGTCTGCAACAAAAGGCCAGCATACTATACGATAGAGAATACAGGTAATATGGTCTTCTATGGTCGGTAAATTAGTAAAATCTTATCATACTTTGTCTATACGATCATGATCAATACTAAAACCTTACTTCATTGTGGATTAGAAGTCTGGTAAACCATTCAACAAATTGATATGTTTTGGCAAGTAACTTGATTCAGGTTAATGCAATATATGTACTCATTAAGTTTTTTATAGAACATTAAAAAAAAAGCTGTTGAAAACGTTGGCTATCGTTTTGGTAAAACCGTAAGCAACACTAGCAGTTGCACAAATACCTCCCATTTCTTTTGTTCTGATACTGTTAGAAAACAAGACACAGGTATCAAGTTGTAGTAGCGGGGAACTGTGTAGTACACAGTACCTCATGTGAAGTACATTCCTTAATAACAATCCTATTGTTCAATGGCGACGCCTTATCAGGTCACATTTTTTTATTGATGTTATGTAGGTATAACTTATTTTAGAAAACTGTAGAGTATTTCCTCGAGAGGAAGACACTAACGCACCAATAGATACGTTAAGAAACAATAACAAGCTTCAAACAACCATCATATTAGAGATATTAGCAGTTAAATCAATTACACTCTCTACCTTCTGTTGTATGTTTCTTAATGTCACTGAAAGTGTATTAACGTTCCAATAATTGTATAAGACAAATGAGAAACAGGGTGGTTATCTTATTCTGGTGTATTTTCAGCGATGTATTTTAGGATATTTGCAACTCAGATACCAGATGCACTACATCCTTTTGAAAGGAGAAGTGCATTCTACAATGTTCGTACACGAAATTTGCTCTGCAACTGTAAGAACTTTACTGGAATAAAAAGAATTTTCAAACAGCATTCACCCAGCCCTCTCGACCCTCTCGAGACAGGCTGCAAAATAAGTGAGGTGGTGTATTGGGTATCGACTATCGCTTAAGCACTCTACTTACAGGAACTCTAACACACAAAAGCAGACTAAATCATACTGCATAAAAAAAATAAACGCAGTCTTGTAATGAATTATTCTAGCATACAAAGTTATGTAGGAAATTTTTTAAAGATATACCCATATCTACTAATGTGATGTGTATCAGTAGATATTGTTTAAGTATATACTTTCTGACCAAATAATTAAATTTAATCTGTCCGACATGGGTAGTAAGAACAGCTTCAGTGTTGCTAAACTTTACCAATTACAGTATATACGTTCACTTACGTGGTTTTACTCTCCGACAACACAGCAGTCAACTCGAAAAACTGATTGCATAAAGGTAGTTTAATCAACATTGACACAGATGAGAAAGGAACTGGTCCACGGATAACTAAAGGTGCATATTAACAGCATACTGTGATAGTCTGTAAATATTTGATTGATGTCATAAGCTATATAAATTAATTAACCATATCATCATCATGAGGCCAGACAGGTCTTCAACGATATTTGCCAGGTAGAGTGAACTTGGATAATCCTCTGTCCGATTGATATGGCAGTGCTTTTCTTGGTCTCCGAAGATCTCTTGGAGCCCACTCCATGTTTTTTTTATTTTATTTTTTTTACTACGCGATTCACTAAAAGTGTGTGGCGGAGGGTGCATTTCACCTATCGAAAAGGGTTATGGTTTGGAAGGGTTATACGGGATATGGCAGGAGGCGCCCTTGGGCTATTGTGAGGAACCATCCCCGCATTCGCGTGGAGTGATCTGGGAAAACCATGGAAAACCCAGATCAGGATGGCTGGAGTGCTTTATCGAAAGCTACTCCTGTCAGATTTTAAGTTTACTCGCCCGGTAAATCCTTTGTATTCCATTCCCTAATCACTCGTGGGAAAAATGAGTACAGAAATGAATCGGTTCTGGCCCTGATTTCTCTTATCTTATTTTCGCGGTCATTCGAGATATGAATGTTGCTGGTAGCAATATTTGCTGGCTGTCATTCCGAAATACGTCTGTCGTGAATTTTTCAATTAGCTTCCGTCGAGAGCAACGCCTTCGGTGTTCCAGGTCTTCCCAACCTAACTCGTTCAACATCGCACTTACGCTTTCCCTCCAACTATATATACCTGTCACGAATCGGGCGGCTCTTCTTTGGACCTTCTCTAAAGCCTCCATAAACACCTTTCGATGGGGACCCCATACAGAACAACAATACTCTAAGTGAGGACGTACTAGTGACTTGTATACAATCGATTTAACTTCCCGAGTGCATTGATTTAAATTACGACCTAGAAATCGCAGACCTGTTGTCATTTCAAAGTGCCAAGCAATGACATTTCCGTAGCTATTCCGTTCTAAGTTTCCGGTTTGTAAACTCACTCAGTGACCGTATAAGGAAAGTCAATTGGTAAATAGATGAAGGAGCATGTAGTTACATAATACAAGGGTGATTACATAAAATGAGGTCGTTTAATACAGCTGATTTACAATTTAATGATATTGATAAACAGGAGTGTAGTCAAAAGGGAAGTACTAAATTGTAGCTTTTGCCATGGTAGCTAGTTGACAATGATCGCAAACAAGTTGTTTAATGGCATTCGCCGACAAGTGTCGAAAGGTGTGTCCTGTCACGGAATATACTGACTACACTCGTAGGGCTAATTAAATTTGCTTGGCGGTCCCTAATTAGGCGCCTCGTGGAGTGCGGGCGACGTGCGGCGGAATGTGGCCAGCCAATAGGCGGCCAGGGCGCGTGCTCAGCATGGAGAGCAGCCAACCAGCATCCAATTAGTCAGGTACCACTCCAGAGGCCACTGACACTGCACACGCGACTCGCTGCATCAGAAAATAAAAAACAGAGACATTAGTCTCAAACCACAAAAAAACCTATCCTTTCGTGCCAAAGTATTTAAATGTCAAAAATTTTCTTATCTCTGAGATGAAAAGAACGTTTGTTATACCTGAAAATCTGTTCAAGGTGATGATGATATATTCTATCTAGAAATATTTCACACATCCTGTTATTCCCGCCATCAATTTTATGAGGGTATTTAACAACAGAAATTAAATTAAATTCTTTTCCCGATATTGCAGCGTAGTCGTGAAATAACTGCAATAGATTTAGCGGTCTGGTGGTTCAGTGGATAAGATGTCTGACTAGAAACCGGATAGGTCTCCCTGTTTCAATTTCCTGTCTCGGCATGAGATTTACAAGGGTCTTTAATCCGATCTCCGCCTCTGGCACAGCTTGTTGTGTAAGAAGTACGCCAGAACTCTTCTGTCGTTCGGATTCCACGCTAAACTGTAGCTCTCCTACAGAGAAAGGTGTCTACGATAGGGGAGGAATACGCAGCCAATAAAAACGTTAGCACCAGGTCATTACGACCACAAGAGCCTTTTGCTGCAATGAATCACGTACACTGCCCCTTACTGCTTATGGAAGGTTATTTCAGCATTGCTAACTAAGAGATAGTAGAGAGAAATCTTTATTATTTGCAAAAATTAATAAATATGAATAAACAGTGGGGTTCGTTCTTAAGCGCAGACGATCCAGTGAACCTTCATTACAGTTGACATTCAAATGCTCACTGCGAGCGACCGAAATGTCTTGCGTAACGGAGGAAATTCACGCACAGTTATCCAATACATCTCCGACCTTGAGAAAAACATGGCGCTCCTTTTTTTCCACCGCAGAATTCAAGGGGCGTTAATTTCTTAGCAGACCTATCATGTTTTAGTATTACTGATAAACGATGTGTCGACAGATTTAGCACATTGTTAACAAAATTAAACCGAGCGTGGTGGTGTAACGGATAGTGTACTGGCCACGCATTCGGGAGGACGGCGGTTCGAATCCCCGTCCGGGCATCGAGATTTGGGTTTTCCATAGTTTCCCAAATCACTCCATGTAAATGCCGGGATGCTTCCTTAAAAAGGCCATAGCCGAATTCCTTCCCATTCCTTGCCCCCATCCTTTCCCGTCTCTAAAGACCTCGCTGTTGAAAGACGTAAAGCAGTTTAAAAAAAAAAAAAATTAACTACTCAATAAAGGGAAAGACGTTGATGCAAATAAGTTTGATTACAGCAACAATAATCGACAGCTGTTGAATTCAAGACAGAGAGAACATCTACGGTTAAAGGCAGGTACACATCAGGACGAGGCAACGCACGAACGGATCCGAGGCGAGGCGAGGCGAGCATACCAGTGTGTACCTGCAGCCGAGGCGCGGCAAACCGGCTCTGGCTGTTCGCCAAACGATCCGAGACGGGTCGGACACAATTCATCCGGAGTCGGTACTTCAAAGAGAATTCGGGACTGCGCCGCATGCTATGTGGACGGGTGTTTCCAGTCGTGCGACTGACTCCTTCGTTCACACAGTCACATTGGCACACAGTCATCGTTTGGGCATTGTGAGTTGAAATTAAATAAAACCACTATATTTAAGTTAAGGAGTTGTTCGTTGTGTTTTTCGTTTTGTTGTGATCATTTTTAATCATGGGTTAGGACAGATAAAAGGTGCTTTCTTGTATTACTGTATGAAAGGCGTTGCATACTGTTAAAGTACAATAAACTTTAACATAATGCATTTAAAAAAAATCGGATGCTTACATCGAAATAAGAGCACTAACTGAAAATGAAACTGACTTTAAAAAAATAAAAATAAAAAAATAAAAATGGAATGTCTTTGAGACTTGCGCAGGTGAGAAAAAAGAAATTGAGTTCTTAACAGCGTAAGTTAGTCCATAATATTCAGTATTTGAAACAATTTTTTTTTTTTATAAATGAAAAGAAAGACAATATATTAAAGCTTAAGCTAGTTTTATTTCAAAGAAATATTTACAGTAATTTTTAAGCAATAATTTAAGTGTTAAGTTGGTAACGCTCTGGCCTCGCACCCTGGAGGACGCCGGTTTGAATCCGGGCATCCAAATTTAATAAATAAGACATTAAACGGTTTTTCAAATTAAATCATATTCGGAAAATATTTATAAATATATATAAAAAAAACCTTAAGTTTCTATTTAGAAAGACAATAGCAACTTCAGGATGAAGGTTTTAATCAGGAGATCCACAAGAGAGAGATTAATTGCAGAGCTTTGTGTCTGAATAGATCTGTTACAATGTTGTTCTTTCGATGTCGCCCCTTTATAGCAGACATAAAAAAATAAACGAATTAAAATACTTTTAACTCGATTTTTATTTTTACTTATGACATTAATTTTGTTGACCCCTTAGTCCACCTGAATAACGTTGTATTAAATCCTTAATTAGCTGAAAGGGACCAGTACGCCTTCGTTATCCTTGGTTTTTCCAACCCTATGCTTTCTGCCTTTCTCTCTCTGGATGCTTTTTACAGCCAAAATTAATCGCCTCTCTTCTACACACTAACCTCCACCTCTCTGAAACCTTCCAGAGACAATTTTCTATATGTCAACAATTTACTTTTGGCAGACAGGATGGATTTTTTCTTCTTTTTTGGATTTAACATCGAGGCCGAATTTTCGCGGGCACTTGATGTAAGGCTCTGCCACGTTTATTTTATGTACGTCAGGATGCACCGTAGTACATAGCTAGTACGATTACGAGGTAGGTCGGATGACTACAGCAGGGATGGAATTCCCGGCAAATCGAAATTCTGTCAGCAGATCACAAGTAGAAAACGATATTTATTTGTATGATATTTTTACGTTTTTGCTGCTTGGCGCATGTCTGTGATCTTCAGAATTACCTTTACAATGCATTTCGTGAACAATCAGTAACTGTTTGATATCTAGCCCAGATGGTCAGATTCCATTGTGTTAGTAAGTGGTAGAAGTGATCAGAGCGTTTAACTCTCGGGCTTGATATTCTTGAGGATTCTATTTGAATCCCCTCTACGACTAGACCGATTCCAACTTTCAATGATTTCTGTAAATCTCTCAATTTCCAAATTTTTTCCCATTCTGTGACCATATACTTACCGGGCTCTAATGACCACAGCATCGACGAGCCGCAAAACTCCTACCCACACTACCAAAAAACATGGTATTAGTGATTTAAACCTTCAATATTCTTCGCACCGTGTCGCTTCTGGCACTATGGTGGAGCAAGAGAAGAGATGAGTAGTGATTTTCCGACTCCCGAAACTACCTGGACCCATTCTCCCGGGAAGGAGTTATGACCGCATCTGGTCAGCCCTGGCCGGCGCCTGAGGTGGTCAGCTTAATTTCCAGGGGTCCACGTGGCGCCTGTAAATCATGGGCTCTACTGGGACCCCGGCAATTTGTTTCTGGGGTGTCCAAACAGCTGATAGAAGACTGCTTCTCATCGGCTCCAACAGGGACTGTACAGCTAACAGTAAATTTGTGATACCTGCAAAGGATTTACACCCAGTATGATTCAGTTTATTACAGTACGAAGTTAGGGAGGGATGGGTGTAGAATAATTGCCATCTTTGCATAGTTTGATGTTTCCTGTTTACGGGATCGATTGCATGATGAATTTTCATGACCCCCCAGGTGATACCTTAGCAGAATTCTATGCAACTTTCCCTCTATGTCTCTAGATGAATAGTAAAATCTTATGACCATGGCCTCATTTCTTTTTGGTTTTAGCCTAATAACTCCCTGTTGATCTAGATCTAAGTGAACACAGTCTCCAGAAATAGAGGAAATATATATATAAACTTTATAATAATTAAAAAACAATAAAACAAAAAATAGTTCTTTTTGTTTTTTCACAGCACTAAAATTCGTAGGCATGGCCATTACACATTAGGGGTTTGTTATAAACAGTGTTATTACCAATAATTAGAAATAATCAAAGTTATGAGGTGACGGAATGCAATGCGAAACCAATGAAAATAACAAAAAATAATCTCTTAAACTTTATAATGATGCATTCTTCTTAGATAAAATAGTTTATTAATTGAATCTCCAGGTATCGATTGCTCGGAAAGATATACTTTTGACAAAAGAGAAAATAGTCACAACATTCCACTACTTGTAGCATGGAATGTTATAAGTGTGTAGAAGACAAGAGGATCAGAGAACTTAGAAACAGAGATGAACATTTTACTTTGATCGTTTAGGAAACGCAGAATCAATTTTAGGGCCTTTTATTTATTTATTTATTTATTTTTAACTTGCAACTTCGTGTAAAATGTGGCCGCAATAAAATCTCCCCATATTTACTCACTAATCGTTGAAAATCAAATAACGAATTCCTTTAACTATTTCATGATCTGTGAGTTTAAGTGCGAATAGAATCTGGAGTTGTTTGTGTTAATGTTTACATCGCGAATCAATCAAATAAAAAGTTCATTGTCATCCAAACTTTCACTGAGCTTCGCAGTCGTTTCATAAATTGTTGTTCATCAAAACTGATCATCTGTTGTCAAAGCGAAAGCATTTGTTTCATTTCCTTCACAATCGGATAAGTGGTTCTGTATACAGAATAACGTTTCATTGATGCATCGATTTTAACAATAACAGGTGCTAAATGAACTACTAGTAGTGTCTCTTAGTATTGCACAGCCAACCTATCAAGAATCTGGCACGGTGATCTCCGTGTTTGAGCTTGATGTTGAGTCGACAGGCTAGGGCCGTATAATATAGTCTTCTGACGATGTAACGGGTCTGTGAGTGCGTCCTATGTAATGAGAGATAATGGCAGCGGGAGTGGTCAGCCTACGGAATTGAATAACGAATTAGGGACCATTCCCTCTCACGGGTTCTCTCTCACAGATTATTTATGGCAGCTACACGCACGTACAGCAGATAGATTTTCGTGCAATCCGACTGTTACTACGGTTCTGTGACAGCGCTCATTGTGTTCTAGGAATGTGCGATGTAATCATCCCACAACGAACTCTTATATGATGGCACCAACTGGTATTGTCATATTTTTTTTATTTTTATTACCTCTACAACTTGCTGTGTGCAATGCCCTCCACCGCTTATCCCCCATCCCTCCCCTCCCTAACGCCGGCCCTGGTTCTTAAGCGTAAGTTGTAAACGGAAGATTACAACTTAACGCACTACTCGTAGAAGACCAAATAGGAAACTGTAATCTGTTATATGCGTTACAACTTGGAAATTAAATTCATAATTCGATGGGATTATGATTATTATTGGTTGAGCTGTTGCGTCTAAAAAATTTGTCAAAAATAGTCGAGTAAAGCAGCATATAATAAACAGTATAAGGTTAATAAAAAAAGGAGAAGATTTTGCATATTTATTTCTCACAAACCATAAAAGATTCAAATGCTTGTCACGCATTACTGGTTAGAGGAAAATTCAAAGTTTTACTGCATATATTTGACATGAACGCCGTTCGTTTCGCGACAAATTATAAAACAGTATCTCATTTCCTTCCACACATTCATTAATTCGTCCCTAGTTATCGAATTCACAGTTGAAACAACTCGACTAGGCAGCTGTTGAAGAGTAGCGGGAATAGGTGGTGTGTAGACCTTATCTTTTACCTATCCCCACAGATAAAACCTCACAGTGAAAGGGACGAGGAGTACGTTTGCTTAAAAATAAAATCATTCCCACCTTCTTGATGTTGGAGAAACAACCAGTTCTAAAGCATGTTCATCTGGGAATTTACAGTTACAGTTTTCTCCATATAAAACAAATGCCCATAAACTTTGTTAAAAATAATAGCGCAAAACACAAAGAACACGCCAAACCGTTGTCTGCGGAATTCCCAAGTTCACTGCTTGCCTGTGCAGATGATTTTCGAGGGCTCCGTACGAAAGCATTTCGGATACGCTTAACATCTTCGTTTGACGTTGCGTTTCCCTTTATATATGCAGCCATCTACTAATAATTTCTTATGCCAATCGTCAATCTGTTTATGACAAGGTGACACTTTATTGAACTTAGGACGGAATACACGCTGCACATTAACAATGGATTCACTTTTTGCATACTGTAGCACACAAAAAACGACTTCTCCTATGGCGTCACCATTTGAACATAAAACAGGAAACAGCACCGTTGAAGGTGGTTACAAACTTTGAACCATCCTCTATTGAGTAACGTAGGGCACGTTTTTGTATCTTTTATAGTCTATGAGCAGTAAAAATGGAAAGTCATCTGCTTCGTTTTGAATAGAGCATAATGTACGAAACTTGAAGACAAAAATTTGGCTCATGTGTACTGAAAGGTACCTTTTCAAGATATTCTTTCTTTTTCCTCCCCAACAGTTATGCTCAATTTAATCCGGGGTTCCTTCCCTTTGCTTGCCCACTTATGGAAGTCATTAACATGTTTATCGTTTTGCATGGATGAGTGCGATATGTATATCCGATGTAGTGTGTAGTTGTGCTATGAATGAAAGAAAGATGAAGAAGGGAGGTGATGAATGCCGGTGAAGGAGCATTTAGGCCTACTCTTCCGACAGGATTAACGTTTCCCATCCAATGAGGAGAGGTTTGTGATGTGCCCTACCAACTCTCCTGCATTGCCACCCAAATCCAACAGTGAAACTATCGACCATCAACAGTTCTCGAACCAGCTAACACCAAGTCAGGTGCCAGGCACCATCTTGGTGCTGAAAAGAACTAAGTTGAAGGGGTGAGCATTTACAAATCCCACCTTCTCCTAATATGTTCCACCGAATCAATTGACTGTGTGTCACAAGAAAACATTGAATCATTTTACTGACACTACATTCGATCCACATTAGTAAGTTACTGAACCTGTGTTTGTGCTTGGGAGTACTCCGGTTTCCTAACACCGGGATGGCTCTATTGTATATCTCGTGTTTAATTTCCTATCAGTTCAATGGCAGCAATCCTCTCACGGATCTAATGAGTTTGCTGCGAATGAGCCATTAGGCTGACTACAACATCGACTTTTCAGTTAGCTAATATTACAGTCGGCGTTCAGTATTTGATTTCATCTATGGTTGGAATTAAAAGAGATATAGCTTTATCGTCTCTTTGCAAACCAGTTCGGAGAGTAACATTGCAGAGGAACTATAACAGTCTCAACACTTCTGTCGTATCTTACTTGTTAGTGAAGGTTTGTGTGATGATTGTATTTGTGTCTCTTGATATGCTTTCTCTTGGTATAGTGCTGCTTCAAGATGGTACAGGTAGAGAATGAAACTCACTGCCAATGGAATGAGAACCACGGGGCGTAATGTCCCATACCAAATGACATGTTACCGTTTTTCTCCGCAAACGATTTACGCTGCAGGGAGAGTTGAATTTAAAGCCGGTCTTGATACACAATCCGATAATTAAGACATGTCATTATTCATATCTCATCCGCTACTGTATAGCGAAAATTTCTTCTGCATCTATACTAGAAGACGTGAAGCAGTCTGATTTTCATTACAGCTGAATGTACTGAACCGCTTAGCGAGACTAGCTCAGTTTACTTCCGAAGGGTACCGGGCGATATTTGTGTTGTAAAGACGAAACAGCCAAGACAGCAATTCAAGTACGTAACCTAACTACACCAACCAGGGCAAAATGGCATCTACTGAGCTGGAATGGCATTTCAGTTGTCCCGGAGCACTGGCTTTATGTAATTGAGTATTGTGTACATCTTTTGGTGTCCATACTGGGTACAGTCTGCAAACTGCATCACGGTGCTTAAAGGCCTCATCAGTTCATGACTTAAAATGGCTGACAAATGATAGTATACATACACGCGTAATCCCCTACATATACAAATCTGTAGCTGGCCTTTTTACTAGGACTTTGTATGGCATCAGGCAAATGACAAACAAATGGATTTTGATGGGTTTTTCACATTTTTTAAAGCTTATAAAACACCGTCGGAGCACTAAACGGTAATCTGATCTTAATCTCACAATACACACACCAAAGTTTCTTAACACAACCCAGAGGTTAAATACTAAATGAAAGATAAAGACTGCAATAAACCTAAACATTTTTAAAACCATTATGCACGTTTTTTTAAATAATAAATTTATTTTTACTAAAATTCACCTTCCAAAATTTTTATTTTTCGTAATTATGGACTTAAGGTTTTGCTCTTTAGATTATACAAATATTGTCCTTGACTTTTACCTCTTTGTACTGTGGATACGAAGATTTTTATATTATTGAATTCTGGCAATAAAACTCAGGCAAAACCTTTAAGGCCAGATGTGGTGGTCGAAAATTTCACCTAGAAATTACGCAAATGACGAAGAGAACAATTACAAAACACATTAGTGAAAAAGTTACATGATTCGCGTTCACTGTGGATATCTTTTCACATATTTTTTTAAATTTTATTTCTTCGAAATGTGACACTTGAACGGATTTTTAACAAAGAATTGTGATCTAGGCTGCATTTACACATAACCAAAACTTCGACTAATATTGCTGCTCGAAAAACAAAACACCTACCGTACGTGAAATCATCCATCCATGAGGGCAAAGCTGCTGACAGTGATTGAGTAGCTTAAAGAATTTTTTCTTTTACTTTTTTCTGACTCTGACTCTTGCGCTTAGCCGCCAAAGCTCTACCGTAACCTGTAGACAAAGCGTGGTGGGTGAGCACTAACGTTTCAGCTTTGCATTTGATAGGACGCGGGTTTGAACCCCCGTCCGGTCATTGAGATTTCGTTTTTGCGCAATTTTCTGAAATCATTCAAGGCGAATGTTGGGATGGTTCCTTCAAGAGACCATGACCGAATTCCTTCCCGTTCCTTGCACCCAGTCCTTTCCCCATTCTAACGGCCTCGATGTCGACGAGGCGTAAACCCACAAACAAAAGGTGTCCTGTAGCAGGTTCTCAGGGGGTCTGCCACTTCGCCGGTCTGCCGAGAGGTCTACTTGCTCAGGGAATGAAATCCATCAGCTTCAGTGGCCACGGATTATTCACCCTGGCTCACTCGAATCGGCTTCTTCGCACCAATCCTGACATTGGCCTATGTGTTGTGGTATAGTTAAAATATATCAGTTTACATCCCTTTAATCGAGAGATTAGGAAAGATAATCCTCATCCGCACTTACTTCAGTCTACACTGTGAGAATGGTTTGTAACAGAAACAAAACTTACGTTATTACCTGAAGTGGAACCAATAATCCTCGAGGTCAGACCGAAAAATGATACCATAGTTTATCGATATTAGTTAGAAGGTTGTTACAGCCCTCAAATCCAGCCTTTATATGAAATTTTATTTTAACAATTGTATAGCAAGATGTGAATTGATTAATTGTGAATTTGTGTATGTAAGTCGTGAAAATGAACATTGTTTTATGGAGAGAAACTGTGCAAATGATATGTAATATGATCAAGGACAGTATTAGGTCTATGTATGAAATCGTGATTAAGAGCGATCTGGTAGCTCAGCGGTTAATGCGTCTGACTGGAGGACCCAGGTTCGAATCCCTGTCTTGCCTTGGATTTTCATACACTCTTAACCCGAACTCAACCCTCTGGCACAGCTTGCTGTGTAATGTGAGGTACTCCAGAACGTTTCCGTGGTTCAGATTCCAGGTTAAACTGTAAGTCCCCTGTAGCCATAAGATTGTCTGGTTAGGTAAAGGCGGCTACGATAGGCGCGGAATGCACCGCCAATAGAAACCCTGTCACCAGGTCATAACGGACACATGGAATTATTATTATTATATTGGTTAAAAGTTTGTAATTGTAAGTGTTGATGTTTGGAGGACAATTCTCAACTATTTAGAATGGGTTATGTTGATAATTTTGGGTGTAATTTACATTTCCTTATGTTTTATAATGGTCGCGAATAATTTTGTACTAGTTCTAATTGTTTTAGTATGGTTTTGTCAGCCGCATTTTCAACGCTCGAGAAACATCAGTCGGCGTTCTTTGTATTATTCTGGATATTTCTCTATCGACTATTTAATTGAGCAGTGCAGGTGAGCAGTTAGTTAGTTGCCATTTAGTTACAGTTTCAAGTATTCAGTAACCGTCAAAGTTTATTTGTGCTTTAGAATCTTTGGACGAGTTTAGTGCCTTCTCCGCAAGTAATGTTATCACGAAGCTTTCGGCGTAATAAAAGTGATTCGTAGGTGTGGTCATTTCTTAGAACTATTTAATCCATTCAACGGAATAGTCATTAACCTTTGATTTGATGGAAGGTAAAACCATCTGGCGACCAACGACAGTAACCTGTGATTTTGAGGACGAAGCAATTAAAGCTAATCATCATTCACGACAGATACATTTGTATGGGACACGGCTAGGGACGCCATTATGTTTGCATGCTTAATAGCTGCGACATCAAGGAAGATCTCGTGTGTAAGCAGACTTTCGCCCGCAACACCCCCTCTTGCCTATTAGGAGCGCCGAAGGTTTCGCGCGTTTGTCTGTTTGAATATGAGGCCAATGGGTGATAGTTTCACGACCCACACCACTAATGCATGTGTCTTGGAAGTTCCATGCTGGGGTACACATGAGTGATGACGAGGAACTTCCGCCTACGCTAATCCCGGTCGACCCAGGACCACGAGACATGGCTTGTTGGGCGACTGCCGTTGGGTGACGACGCGCGCCTTCTAGCTACAGTGTTACTCGGCAGTCGTGGACCGCGCGCCTCCACCTGGAACATGGCGACCCCGCTTGAAGTGTGTGTGATCTCCACTGTGTTAGTGCGTGAAATTTTTACACTGCCTATCCGGGCTGTGGTATTAAAGTATGGTGAAGCTACGACTTCCGCGTACCGTCACGCTGCTGTACTCGGCCAAAACAGGACGACGGACTCACGCTGTTAAGGTTCATTTGGTGATATCGCGACCACTCTAATTCGTGTGATCCGTCCAGAAAGCGCCCTGAGCCTATTACCGGAGGCAAATTGTAGATGGCCTTCGCCATATTCTATTACTTGCGGTGCCGTGTTGCGAGAGTACTCACGCTACCGCCGACAGTTCATGTTAGCTAGTCGTGGCATACCTTTGACTGAGAATAATAACGTTAATGGAATAACTGCGCACCACATCTTGACTTTTGCACCGTTATATTCATGTTTTATTGTTTATTTGTATCAGAAGTACTAGTTATGGCGCCCATGATATCCTTTGTGTAAAATTGAATCTTGAAAAGTGTAATTTTATGTAATTATTTGATTAAGGATAAGAACCTCTCTATATCTCACGTATAAATGTTAACAGTATATATTTCTGGTTCATCCTTATCGGTGCTAGCAAAAGGAAAATTAGTGGTTGTTGTATTAAAACGTCAATTTCACGGGTTGAAACAAGACACAATAGAGCTCAAGATAATTACCTAGATGCTTATCAATGTTGATAAACAACTCGAATCTTTGTTGATAGAAGATTATTGCTGATTAATCAGTCCTGTCTCGAACGTCATCTGAAAAACTCGAAACTTGCTGTTTTTATATTGGTTTTACAAAGATTTACAGGTAATTTTTCAGGTCTCTGAATAATTAACTGAATTCCTTAAACTTCTAAACGATAGACAATTTCTCGAATAACAACAGCGTCGTTAACTTTACTTTTATACCATCTAAACACTGAGATAAACATACATGAATAATACCTCAGACTTCTTCAATTAACAAACAAATGACATAGCGTCGTGTTAGCACCGTTCCGGGCGAGGTTTTTCGGTCGCAATAGTCGGAAGATTAAATATGCGTATTAGAAATTTCCAGAGAACATTAAAAGAGCCGTCCAACTCTTCTGGAGCGCTGACATTCGCTCCAACAATAGATATCGTACAAAAACAATTAGAAACTTAAACAAAATTACTTGGAATCATAAGCAAAAATTTTATAATGAAAATAGAAAGTATTTAAAAGCATTCGAACATCAAACTGTTAAAATCAAACTATTCTAAACTTTCAAAATTCCATTAAAAACATTTGAGGTTACATAATATTCTTAATTAATTCACAGTCTTTTAACTAACATTTAAAATCTTGTACAGCTTTTAATCAAAATACAGTTTATTAAAACTCTTTTCATTCACCAAAACACTACACATTTTTATGAGATTCATACAAATTTACAGTTAATCATTGAATATCATTCTCGATCACAAATGTAATTGCAATTAGTAGGACTCCGGATTATTACGATGTGTAGTTTCACTTAGAAAAATGTTTTACACAAAATTCGTAACTTTAGAAAGTTGAATGTTGATAAAATATTGATGTCAGCAGCTTAGCGTTATTAATCAAATATCGATGTGGAACATGCCGTTTGTACTTTTTAGGGTTCCTGTTGTGCTTTATGTACACATTAATATCAATTAATAATTTTTTCTTTAGTAAATCCAATGAACTATAACTAATTGCAGTTGCATAGGTATGTGTAATGTGTAGAATAAATTTATATTATTTCAGAATTTCAATTTATAATCCAATAGATTAGTTTTTTTAAGATTTCAAAAAGAATACTATAACTATTTCCTTATACAGGGCGTTCGCCGGAAAACGCAACCCTCCCAGTCTGTTGCCGTCGGCAACTTGCTCGGACAGCGGAGCCAGCTGTTTCCGCCACACGGCACCGTGAATCACCGCACTGTTTAACACCTCCGCTGCCCCAACAGTGCAGTGCAGTGACCCTTACATTGTTAAGAACGGTTTCTTTGCATTGTAGCTAGTTTGTGACTTCAGTCTCTTATTAATGAGTGTTGTGAATAAACGTTTCTTTGCGATTTGGCTGGTTTGGGGCTTCATACTCTTACTAATCTGTACCGTGTTTGAGTGTGAGTAAAATTATGGTACGTTACAGTTTGCAACAAAGAATATTTCTCTATGATACATATGTGAAGAAGAAGTCGTTTAAAAAGTGTCGCAGTAAATTTCGTCGCGAATATCCTGGCGCTTTACTGCCAGCTAAATCAACAATTCTGCGTCTGGTTAAAAAAGTAAGAGAAACGGGTTCATTTTTTAACAAAAAGAGACTGTCGGTCAACCGTATTCTCACAGAGGAGAAAATTGACGATATCGCTTTTCGACTAGAACAGTCACCCAAAAAATCATTAAGTCAGTTAGGGCAGCGTGTGTCTCGAAATATGTTCAGAAGATGTGAAATGTGCATTACACAAGAGTGTCAACACTTCCAGCATCTTTTATAAGCTAATGAATTGCGTCACATTTAAATGCTTAGCACATACAAGTTTATGAAATAGTCCGCGGTCGACGGTCGAACAATGCCGGGAGCTGACCGCTCGCTCGCCGCGAGCAGTTTCTTCCTTGTAGCGCTAACAGTGGGTTGCGTTTCCCGGCGAACGCCCTGTATAAACTGAATTAATCAGACATTGTATTACAAATAATTACAGGTAAATAAGCAAAATAAGCAAAAACTTCAATTATGAGACCTGCTAACATTTAAATGTGTAATGTTTTGATATTCATTTTTGGCGAAAGTTAGCTTGTAAATAGAATAAATGATCGTCTTATATTAGTAGATCGCTCTTCAGGGTCATTTACAGGTAAATCAGCGGATAGCAGTGTGCAGTGAACTCATTCGTCTATAATCTACCCCTTTTCCAGTGACCGCACATCACTGTGAAGTCAATATCATGAAACCTAAAAATGAGACGGATGGTTATTTTTTGATATCGGTCCTGGCGGACGACGAGACACCGGCATCTGTTGCACATGCGTCCAGTGGGTAGTCATGAGGCTGTGAGGACGTGTATCGTACCCTTATTCGAACAGTTTTTTCAGTTCCGGAGCATTTAATCGATTTTACCCATATTCCCATCTGTCTGCGAAACTTATAAGTAGGTTGTGTCTTGTTTGTGCAGTGTATAGGAAGCGGAGACGAGGGACTGGCCCAGCATTCGCTGTGATGATTGCAGGAAAACACAACAACAAAAAATCGTATTTGAAGACGGACGATATGTGGGGACCAGGACTCGATCTGGTCCCGTTGCAGCTCCCCGATCCAGTGTACTGGCACATTATGGGGCGTCTTATTAATTGCGTGAGATGAAATAGAGGGGGGGGGGGGGAGGAGGAGTCCGGCGAAATCTAATCACAAATCTCACTAATGTTAAAAAGGGGGGGACAGCGGAAATCTGAGGTGAGCTTTTGAAATTCTTGAAGGACAGTCGAGCTAAAAATATTTCACATCATCTTCGGGGGGGGGGGGGGAGGTCCGACCAAATCTCACTAAATCTGACCAGAGGGGGGGGGGGGGGTCGGGGGTCGGGGGTCGGGGAGGAGAAAAGAGTCCGGAATTCCGCAAAAACACCTCACATAATTAATGGATGCCTTCTTAACTGGCAGCGCTATGTAATAATGTTTTTTCTTTCAGGAGCACACTAATCCCTTCGGAATACAAAGGCAACCTGACAAGTGGGCCTCTGCATGTCTATCTTCACCCCATTTACTTTTCAAAGTTTTAGAGGGAAAAAATATTCATAAAGCTGTACGCCTCACACCAAGTAATCGGTAGAACAAAAACACTTGAGTCCAATTCCATCCCTCTCATTGAAGCAATTTGTAACAATTTGTGAAACACTTAATTCATTAGTTTTATCATAATTTACATAGTGTTTTATAAATGTAAATAAATTTCACGCTTAAGCCTGTGTCCAACGCACCACATGGTATTTTCCCAAGAAGTTTACACATATTTTTAACAAATTCTTAAATTTTTTGAATATTTGCTTGATTCAAATTTCTGGAAATAAGGAGGAACGTCCCAATTAAGTGCTGATATATTTGTGTAATTGGTTTGGTGGCTCCAGAGTGTTTACCATTTGTCTCTAGAGTGGCTGTTAGATAAGTATTTAGACGTGCGGCAGCTCTGCAGGTGTTTTATTGCAGTGCGCTATATAACAGGACCAGTTAGGCTAGTGGACGCTCTTGTGGCTGCCTCCTCGTTTAATTTCGATCACAGTTTCGGGAGCTTATCACGGCTATACAGCAGGAGCGGAGCATACTAATGGGCAAACGTATCTGGAGCGTAACGGGAGGACTCGAGTACCGCATACAACTTTCGTCCTCGTATTTCGACCATATTTTTATGTGCCTATATCGACAGAGAAGTTTCTTTACTGAACTTTAATAGCTTTTGAACCTTTCTTGAAATATGGACATTTTCTAGTGGTTACAGAAACCTATTAACGGATATGCTCAAAGTACTAAAATTTCATTGTTTGATACAAAGTATAAAGCTAGTCCATTCAATGAGCCTGGCATTCGGGGAAACCCGGCTTCGATCGGTTTACCATTGTTTCCAGAAATCGATCCATGCGAATGCCGGGAGGGTTCCTTCAAAGAACATTACCAAATTCTTTCCCGTTTGGCACAATCCGTCTCTAATGACCACGAGTTCGAATATCCGTCAAGCCGTAAGGGAAGGAGATAAAAAGGAAAAAATATTAATATTACACTTTCCTAAAGTTCAAACAATTTAAAACTACAAGTGGAGTCAACTAAATAACTTTCGTTTGTGAAAATTGTAGCACCCACAAGGAATGGTCTGAACAAATCAGAATCAGAGGTTGTGCAGGGCAGTGCAACCATAATAAGTGGTTATGATTGCAGAGATATGGCGTGCACGTAGGCCCAGCTACGTCCTCTTTTGTGTGACCAGACAGTCGGTACACAGCTGTTAAACGTAGTGGATACTTGTTACGTCGACGGCAAGGGGTGCAAAATCAGCATGTGAGAGAGCTCAAACGTGACAGAATCTTTGGTCTCCGGGGAATGGGTTTATTTTAGCATGACAGGGTACGATGCTACCACAACGATGCATGTATGGTACAGTGGATAGAAGAGGGTCGTACAAAGCGGGAACGGATTCTGGACCACACAATGTCACCACAGCGTGGAATGACCGACTTCTCGTCTGCATAGCCGTAACCGACAGAACAGCTCCATCCACAGTGTTAGTTCGACTTCGCAGCACTGCAACGGGTGTGGACATATCTGCGTTGATGGTTCGACGCCGACTGCTGAAAGGTGAATGATGGCGTACATGTCATTGCGTTGGCTTGCATGTTTCATACGTGAAGGACGTGTTTAGCATTAGTGCAGCCAAATTCCAAGTATGATGGTTTGATGTACTACTAGCAATAACAAGGGAGGTCATCTCCTAAGTATTGATGGCAATCTGAACAGCACCCGCTATATCAGGGAGTTCTTAAAGAGTCCGAGCGCTGCTGCTCCTTCACATAGTCATATTTCAGAGATCAATGCGACGCCACAAGTGGCCAGGAATGTGCAAGGCTTCTTCGAAGAACGGTGGGTTCCACGGCTTCCCTGAGCTGCACGTTCGTCTGAGATGTCGCCCATCGAGCATGTGTCGGATATGGTAGATCGCAAACTTGTTCGTTCTGGTCTTCCTGCAACCATTTTCAATGCTTTGGTGACTCGTTGCAAACCGTGTGGCAGTGTGTTCCGCAACACCCTGTCCACGATCTCTTTAATTCCATGCCATGATGTCTAAAACCTCCGATTGCAGCACTTGATATACTGTTTCGTCATTAAACAAAATGCGTACCCTCTTCACAGTTGTCCACGTCACTCCCTTACGACAAACGTGTGAATGGAAAATGGTGTAAGGGAAGTGTACGATGCCACTACCCTCTTCCTGCCACAATAAATTCTCTATAATATGTGGGAATCTATAGCGCAGTAGTTCGAACTTCTGACCGGAGTGGGGCAGCACCACTTTTGAGCGCTGCGACGACCTTCGGATTGCTGTGTAGTGCCTATGTGTTACGATGGTGTTCTGCGGAGGTTGGGCGAGTGTGCGGGTACCTGCTCTCATCAGTGACGTCTTGTGTGCCGGTTGGGCGTGAGGGAACGCGCACTTTAAGCGTCACCCATGTGGCGTTCGATCGCTGCTGCTTCCACATCGTCTCCTTACTGGGGAGTTGATGGAGCTGGGACTAGCAGAGAGGTGTTAGTTGTACGGACAAGTTTCGGAGGGTCTTTGGTCTGGTTCGTGGTGGACGCCGGGGCCGCGTCACTCCCCGTGGGCAGACTTAACGGATGGTGAAGCGCGCCTTGTCACACCATCTCCGTTGTAATAGCGGGTAATTCTTCAGATGGCTTGGTTTCTGCGGTGGGTGCGGGTGTGGGGAAAGTTAGCAGTTACGGGTGGAGCCAGTTGGGGAACTTACGAGTGAAAATTCGGGTGCCCGCGTTGAGCAGCCTCGAATATACCTTGGGATGTCGCGAATAGACATATCGTTAAGTGAATCCGCATTTGTTAATCGATGAAACGATATTCCCTTCTGGTGGTATTCTTGGGTCACGAAGAGAAGTCCTGACTTATATTATGTTCTCACTGCTTCCAACACCTTCGTAAAGGATAATCAGAATGGACCCAGAGGCGGGAAATTTCATGGAATGATTACCCTCCCTTCCGAAATCTTTCGATCCACCCTTTCCCAGGCTCAGTAAGCAGTGTATATATCGGTCAATGTGTCGCCGAGGAATGCCTCCTATTCATGGATGTTCTCTCTTTAAGCATACCACGGATATAACACCACTGACATTAGTTCTATGTGTGTGCTGCAGCCAGATTAAAACTAAATGCAGTATTTTCTGTGACGGTGCTGTTTAGCAACTTTCGTTTCTTTTAGGTCATTCAGTCTGGATCAGACAATTTTTTAGACAATCTGTGTATTTTATAATTTTTTTATTAAAAATTGAATACTGAATCCGTATATGTGGAACAATTACCTGAATTATTTACATTTATTTGATTTGACTTTTATGTTATAGCTAAGTATGTCGAAACGTATTAATAGGGGAACACGGGGCACAACGGGGTATCGGTGCAGAATGAAGTTCGACGTATTTCGGTATCAGCAAGAGGCAATAAGTAGAAGTAGAACGACCTATTGCTACTCAACTACGGCAGCCATATCAGCCTAATTTTCTCTCATGTTAGTGAGTGAAGTTTTCAACCTCTTTAACCCGAATCGTGTCCCTGGGGCGGAACGGGTGGGGTGGAATGGGAAAGTACTTCTTCTATCCCGCTCTTGGGGTGGTTTCTGTTGACAACTGACAACAGAGCCTCTTCATTTCATGATTCATCTGAAATTCTAACGTCAATTCCAAAAGTTAAAGAAAGCACGAAAAGAACGAATGGAATCAGGGCGAAGACCGCGATCTTAACAGATTTCCCATGCAAACTAACGATAGTTACTCTGAGTTCTGACTGTGAATTTTCATATTGCTGTTAATTTTTCTCAAAGTTAGTTGAAGGTTGGGTCGCTTGTTCCATGTGTAAAGAATGGGCTCACAATGCGTGTACGGCAATAGATAGTAAATATGATGGGGCTGCCCTAGCATGTTAATTTTGTGAATAGGCTTAAGAAAGGACATTGTCAGTGAAAACCGTAGTTAAACCTTTATAATAACTTAGAACTAAAAAAAAAAAGTAAACTTATTTTTTCACTGCATTTCCACTAGTTTTATATTTTGTTTTGCCCCATGCCCGGGCCAGAACGGGGAATATGACATAAGTTTCTGTTTTTGATAAAGAAAAATATTGTTCTGCTTTTTTTTTATTATTATGGCTTTATACTCGTCACCGTCGAGGTTATTAGAGGTGGGATGGGACTGGGGACTAGTATGGGAAAGAATTCGTCAGTGTCCTTTAGAAGGAAGTATTTCGGTATTCGCCTGGAGTGATTAGGGGAAATCATGGAAAACCAAAATCTGGATGCCCGGACGGGGATTCGAACCGGCGTCCTCCCGAATGCGAGACCAGAGCGCTAAGCGTTCACCCACCACACTCGGATTCTTTGTTTTCTCACAATATTATTGTATTATTGAGATTATTACATCAGAATGTTTTCATAGAAAAATTTACAGCTCTGTTAATTAATCTAATTTTTAAAACATATTTTCTACTTGATGCGCGGTTCTACCCCGGCTTCCCCTACAGTATTTTATACAGTCTGTTTACAAATTAATATATAAAACTGCTTTGTAGATGTATTTACATTTTCCAGGTACAGAATTCCAAAAGGTTGTTGAGAGAATCTGAAGGCTTAAAACTCTTCTATATTTTGAAGAATGCAATAGAGGAGACATGAATGAATTCTTATGAAATATAGCTGCCGTAGTTTTATTATCACCTCATTTTGTCTTCCTACCAGCAATTAAGAATAGGTACGGGTTTTAATCGACAAGTTGATGAATTAAATTTTATACGGAACTTAAATCTGTCGACTTATGTTGTTAGGCATATTGACCACTCAGACGTGAGATTGCAGTTACCTTTTATTTCATTTGTGGAAAATGAGTTAACTCAGACGTATCCACACTACTTAAGTGTTTAGTTTACCAAACAACCAGATATACACGTATTTTACCAACAAAACCTTTTCCTATTTCGCGGAAATGTAAATCTTTGTGGCTTTCAGTAGGTTACTTGTTCAATAGCAAACAGCACATTACCTCAGCGTAGAATGACGTTTGCGCATTTCGTCAAGTAAGCTCTCACAGGTGATTGTGTATGAGGTCAGCGACTCGGTGAGAGTTCCTGTGGTCAGCCCTGGTAAGGAGCGCACACACCTGCATGGGATTTAGCAGGCAGTGCCTTCCCCAAGCAGTGCTGGCGCGCGCCGCTCCACCGCCTTCTATATCATCCCGCCGCGCCGCTCGGGGCCCAGCAGCGAGAAACAAAAAGTTCTCTCACAGGCGGCACAGGGAACTGAGGAAAAAAAGGAAGAGGCGGCGGTTGAAGAGGTGAAGGAGGAGGAGGAGGAGGGAGATTAAAAAGTAGCGGGCCTGGCCGGCGTGTGCCCCCGGGGGGGACCGGCTCGTGGGGGGCAGGGGGCACCTTGGGAGCCGGCCGCCCGCCCGGCACGTGCCTCCCTCCGCGCTTTTACTCTTATTTTCTAGTTTTTATTCCTCCGTCGCCCCGTCAGCTGTCGTCGCTCTTTTTATTTTCTTATTTATACGCATCCTGCGGCTCTGTTTTGGCCGCCTCCCATTACGCCCAGGATTACGGCCGGCGAAATTCGGGCCAAAAACTCCCGACATTTAAATCGCTCGCAGGTTATGGACGTCTTAATGCAAGTACCGACGACCAACAAGAAGAAAGCAAAACTGGCGATTCCTTATTAAGATTCCTGTGTAATGATAAACTTCAATACATAAGACGATGGAATTCCTTCTAGAGTGTCAAGAGATAAATTTTCATATGGAAACTTCTCGAATTACGACCCGGTGCGGAGCAACCAATAAGGAGATCACAGTTTCGGAAAATATGAGCACAGTGTATGGTATCTTTTTGCTTCTGGCTTTACGCCTCGTCCACGCCGAGGTCATTAGAGGCGAGAAAGGACTGGGGGCAAGGAATGGAAAGTAATTTGGCCATGGCCTTTCATCCCGTCATTCACCTTGAGTTTTATGTGGAAACCATGGAAAACTCAAATCTGTATGGCCGGATGGGGATTCAAAGCCACGTCTGTGAGGTCAGAGCGTTACCTCTTTGATTTCGACAATTATTTGACAGTAAAGTTACAAACCAAAGTGACACATCATTTCATTCTGCTATTTCTATCAATTATAACTCTCTTTCCGTACCATCAAAATTATTTTACTCCTCCTCCTTCCTCTGGAATTGTTAATCCATTTTACCGACACAAATATACAGAATATTTTTTCGCATTTGCTTAATTTATCTTAAACAATAACTAGCAAATTTATGTGGTTAAATACTAGCAGAAACTGTTCTGGTTGGACCAAATTATCAACGAAAACCTGGTTTAAATTAAAGATATTTACTTTTCAATACAGGCGACTTACCACTGTGTTATATGGCAGCCCCTTCTGCGAAATAACTATGCGAGATTAGGAAACGATTGTTTCCTTGTTTTAAGGTTGTAAGTTAGGTTTCGTTTAGGGATGAAATAATTTAATCCAGAATTCACGACGCTCTTTCGATTTCGCTGGTAAATCGTCTGATGTAACCTCTTATTGATTTCATTCATAATTCAATAATTACCACAATGAAGATTAATTGCATGTATAAAATTTGCCATATCTGTGGCATAGCTCTACTTATAGCTCTCAGTTCTTGAAAATAATCGCTACAAGTCTATTGAAAAATAGCAGAAATAGTGCTATCAAAATTATTTTTTCTCCATAATTATTGTAGTTTTATCTATTTTAACAGCAATGACGGTTAAATTATAGGAATTAAAACAAAACATATGACAAGTATTTGTCACAGAACAACTTCCCCCGTCGTCACTTTATACCTAGCTTCTGTAGCGATTCTACTGTCGATGGTATTGCATAGTAGTCCTAAGATGTCCCGCAAATTTCTTAAAATGGCGAATTGTGGTAATGTGCTCCCCTCTCTGAGGTGCCATGAGTAGACAACCTCCAAGGCGTCACATCTTGGACGACAGACTGCTGCTAAAAAAGGAAGGCTACGCAAACAGCGACCGAACTGGATTCAAGATCTCTCCTTCCAACTTCGAGCAACGACTTGCGGCTTCTTTAAAAGAAAAAATATATGTTTCCCCCGTAAGTAGTAGGAGAATTAATACAATTTCCACAGTAAACACCGCGCTTAGTGACAGAGCGCTAGCGCTCATCCCTATCACGAGCGTGGTGGTTGAGTGGTAACGCTCTGGTCGCGCATTCGGGAGGACGGGATCGAATTCCAACCGGCTATTCAGATTTAGGTTTTCCTTGGCTTTCCGAATTCACTCCCGATAAATACCAGGAAGGTTCTTTCAAAAGGCCATGGCCGAATTCCTACCAGTTCCTTTCTATCAGTTCTTTTCCTCCTCTAATCACCTCAACGTATAGCAGGAGTAAAGCCATAAGAAAAAATACACTTTGCATTCGGGAGGACGCGATTTCAAATCTTCGTCCACTTATCCTTTCCCCGCTCCAATGACCTCGACGTCGAAAACTGATAAAGCCCAAAAATAACTATTTCAATTAAACTAGAAAATAATTACCTCTCCCATCAATTAAGTCATTATTTATAATCGCAAACTTTAATATTAAAATTTAACATGTCTTTTGTGACTCCTGCTTTACAAATAAAAATGTAACGCAACGATAAAGCAAGCCGGAGAAAAGAATTTTAATGTTTTAGAAAGGTACATAATACAAAAGTTTAATACAGCTCTCAAACTACTGCAATGCATCAGATTTTAGAGTAGCGTACTTTATGCACGAGTGTCCTACATCTCTATATGTAGTAGTTCTGTTACTGCGTATTAGCCGTTCTTAATACAATAAAGGTGCTCCACCTTAACATACTTCTTTGCCTTAAAAACCACACAAAACTCAAAGGCAGCGGTTAAGGGGAGACGGTGGCAGTTTTGCACTGAATTATTGGTAAATCTAATCTGTCTCAATTAGTATTCAATCTCATTGAAATTTTGCACACTTGTGCATAGGGTACCTAAATGCTTTAAATAATTTGTTCAGAATTTTTAATAAAATATTATAGCTGCCAGAGTATTTTGAATTTTTTATTACATTATTATTTGAGGTACACTTTTTTATCGTTTCCAGTCAAAATTATTAAGTTTTCTATATAGCAAATTAATCTACACTAATAAATGTACAATTAAGTGCAGTAACTTTTTGATAAATTATTTCAATTATTTTCTGTGATATTTTGCATTTGCGGTTTTTTTTCAGTCAAATTTTCCACATATTATTAACCATAAAACTTGTTAAAATGGATTGATTAAAATTTTGTCTCACTTAAATGTTTCTTCCACTTGGAAGAATGGGTGTGCCAAATGTCATAGAAATCCTTCCAGTAGTTTCTGATATATGTGTACCCGAGAGAAGAAAATTTAAAGTTGCAGAAAAATCAATTTAAATTTTCCATGAAAATTTTTTCCATTGTCCACCAAACTGACATTTCCTCCACAAACAGAGCACTTGCAAGCATTCCTAACTGCTTCTACTACCAATTCCAGATACACAATTCTGAAACTTGTGTTTCTGTCATGTTTTGCTTCTTCTGACACAAAATCTTTCCCAAGTTGTACTTTGGATGCACTTGAAGACAAGCTAATGTTTACATCTACAGGCCCAGACCTAACCTCAACGTCAATTTTTGTGCTTATATTGGAAATATGGGACTTACTCTATTTTTTAAATACTTTACCAGGCCTAGACATTGTAAAACCGTATCAATATATCCAATATTGCACAAGGAATCACACAATAAATCCAATTTCACACATATTCTACTATAAAGCAGAAAAATTGTTTACGAAACTTAACAATTCTTTCATAAAATACTGCCTGGATCACAAAATGGCTCCACAGCCTTCTATATATCACTGCTGTTCTGTATATTAAAAAATCACAGCCTTCTAAAGCTATATATCCACGTTACACAGTAAAAAGTAAGCAAGACATTTGTTTCTCCGTTGGATACCTTAAAAAATGGGCATGGCACATTACACTGTTTACGGTTTTAATATTTTTATACCATTTGTAGTTCGAATTTCAAAGAAAAAATTTGTGATAATAATCCCAACAATATTTCCTTTTAAATATACAAATAAAAAAAATTGATTTTTTTCATGATAATTGCCACCGTCTCCCCTTAAGCAGTACCGCCTCCGAATTCATTTACTATGAATGTGTAGTTAATTACCATGAGTATGACTTATAGTGTGATGTGTTATTTGTGTTTTGTATCAAAATAAAACCTTATGAAAGGAGAGGCCAGAGCTTCCAGCCCTTTCTAGATAAAAACGCCAAGTCAATGCCCCGTTTACACGGTGCGAGTTGACTGGAACGAGTGTACTGTCTTGCTGCGCGCGCAGCACTGTATAGTCCACTCTCCTCGTGTAAACAGGTACAAGACAGACAGTTGACTGAGGATAGTGGATTCGGTTCACGACCAACTTATGGTGTGCGAGTTCAACAATCAAGATGGCGACAGCTAACAAGTCGCGTAAATGGAGTGAAGCAGAGGCATTAAAATCTTTAGAACTGCATGAAAGTGAGGAAATTCCGCGGAATTTTAAGAATAAAAATTATAAGAACAAGGATTTTAGAGACTCTGCTATCAAAAAATTGCTTCATAACGGTGAAATCTTTTATGTACCGGAAAAAATATTTCACAATAGGTCTTCAAAGAGATACAGTTAGTCTTAACTGATGTAACTCTACATTTTCACTTGAAACTTTATTTTAAAAAAATGCGCTGGGGCATTTAAGGCATTTCTTTCTAATATCCACGTTTTTACCCATTTTCTACGTTTTATTTTGTTATTCTTCATATCTTTCAACATTATAATCAACAAATTAGCTACGATGTTAATTCCTTCCTGTAATATGGACACACTATTTTCAACAAGATCACAATGTTGGATTAGAGAACTGTTCTCACAGTGGACAGTGCACTGTCTTCTAATTATTACTAGCATGCTAGTCCACTCTCTTACCCCCACCACCGACGCGACGGTCCGGCCAACTGTCGTTCCAGTCAACTCGCATCGTGTAAAAGCGGCCTTAGAATCCGATTCGATGGATGAACAATCATCAACAGTGGGGCATCCCTTCATTGAAAAAGCGTTGCTAATATGAAGCACAAAATTCTCATAGTACTTCGGTAACTTATCACGAACAAGTTATTTTCGCATTTACTTCCAAATAATACTGTATTTGTATAAACTGCTCTCGGGTGACTAGCCGAGTCAAGAGTGCGTTGTCACACGATATTTCGGCGACTTGATTCATTGCCGCCATCTTCTGGTGAAGTGGAGGCAATGAATCAAGTCGCCGAAATATCGTGTGACAACGCACTCTTGACTCGGCTAGTCACCCGAGAGCAGTTTATACATTCTCAACGCCGAGAAAGACTTCGTTCTTATAATACTGTATTTCATTAGAACGCTTATACAACACAAAGTCCTAACAACATTTATTTGATACCTTCTCAGTTTATAAGTGTAAAAATATGGGAGTAGGAAGGTTGAATGGAATTACTAATACTCTGTTGTTTTGCAGAATCACAGATATCTTCTTAACATCATTTTGTTCTCCATGTAGAAAAGTTGTCAGGCTAGTGATACTGGAAAGATTTGTCCATTTAAAGTAATCCTTGTGCAACAATTAGGAAACGTTATCAACAAAATGAACGGGGACCACAAAATTTATATTTTTCTAACTAGCTATGGCGTTTACAGTTATAAAAATTAAAAATATATTTTACTTTTCTGTGTGGATGAAGAAATTTAAATTTTGATATTAACACCAAATAAGTTTAAAGTCGGTTATTTTATTTTATCTCTCTAAATCTTATTCTTACAAGTTTAATATCAATTGCTAGTGTCATCTATATTGCGATGACACTCACCCGCACGGCATTCGACACCTCACAGTTTTCTGAATCTTCTCGATACGCCCGACAACGTATTTTACCAAACAGATTTCGCTACAGAAAAAGTTTTCTTCTCATATTACATTCCTGTAATAGCTGTGTCTGTTACCACCAACTTTGAATGATCATGTGGGCCTGTTTTTACATTCCGGCCTATCTCCGAGTCCGACGCAACTAGAAAGAATCTTGTTTCATCAATACATAGAAACCTGCTTCCTTTTTCTTTATGAACTTCTCATTAAAGTTTCTGTTTGGTGTCTTTGCCACAATAATTCAGCACAGAAATCCACGCGCATTTCTAATACTTCTTACTACTGACTGAAGCGATATTAGTAATCAGAGGAAATTGAACGACAAAGAGTTGTGATTAATCCACTACAGTGCTTTGTCGGGACCGATTTATCTATTTATTTTTTTAATCGTCGGACATTCCACTTTTGTAAAAGTCAGTTTACTGCATCTTAAATCTTATCACTCAGATCTGACATAAAGTTATACGTTCTTTCATTTCAAATAATATCAGGCTTATAGAAGACCAGCTGAAGTCGATCTACCTATTCCTGAGTAGGTCTCATATAAACACACAATAGCGAAAGAGAAGTATCATGCCAAAAATGAGTTTTGTACATCTCTAAACGAGGATATTTATGTGAGGTTAGCCTCAATAACATAGGAAAGAATTAAAAAAGAACTACTATGAATTTTGCTCAGATGATCAGCTCTTAGTTGATAATACATCGCGTTTTGAAGGGCTTAAAAATTGTGCTTCACAGCGTCTTGGACTACAATGTCAACACGCAATTTATTCAGTAATGAATTACGTGTAACTTTGGATCACATTCGTTTGTACATCTTACATAACGGTCAACGCCACTTAAGCATTACACTTGCTAGAAAACGTCCTTGTCGCCTCTGGAATCGAACCAGTTCCCACAAGGTCAACATGACTGGTAATTTGCAATTACGTTACGACTTAAAGTGATCGTGCAATGATGATGTAGTCTTCATGAGATAATATCAGGTTTGCTGACTTCATAACGTGTTTGCCAAATAGGTTGGAATTATCTTCTGCAATTTGTGCAGAGTGTTTTTTCGTCGATTTATCAAAAAAGAAATCGCTTATGATCTATCTTGATTGTGAAGAAGCACGAATCATCAGTCCCTGACTATCACCCTCTTCAATTGTCAGATTATGCAGCTTCAAAATCCTTTAACCTTACGTCACTTTACGTGTTATTAACTTTAAAGATAACTTTTTTGTTGGTTATGGTTTTACGTCACGTCAAGGTCATTAGAGGAGGGAAAGGAACGGGAAGGAATTAGACCATAGCCTTCTGAAAGAACCGTTCCAACATTCGCCTGGAATGATTTATCTAAACCATGGAAAACCCAATTCTGGATGGCCGGACGGAGATTCGAAACCGCGTCAACCCAATTGCGAAGCCAGAAAGTAACTGCTTATACAACTAACACGGTGTTTATAACAGGAATAAGGATTTATCGCAAATCTATTTGCTCTCGATGCTTTGTTCGTAGCCTGTTGTTTGATCACATGCTGAAACAACTTAGACAACCGGAAACCAGAAAACCATTCCTTCAGAAGATGCAAATAGTCATCTATAACGGCTGTACTATGCAAGCTGAGGTATTTTAATTCCTGTAACTCCATCGTTCATTAAATTCTAAAGATTAAACGGTAACAACCTAACAGTTTAGTGCATAGCACTTTCAACTCTCTTTTTGATTGACGGTAAAAATGGAAAGGAAAGCCTCAGGAAAATGTTAACTGCAAGCATAACGTATTTAATGCGAAGCAATTTCTTATCTCAGAAAGTAAGTTAGTAACTTGATATCTGGCATAGTGGTACAATAAAACACTTCAATCCATGAGATGATATTGTGGCGGTCCGACCGTCTCTGTGCTTAAATAGCAATGATAAGTATGGAAATTTAATTTTTTAATTTTAGATCAAAATTTATTTTTACATTGATATTTCATAAGCATCTCAATTTTGCGGGGAATGGGTCAAATTTGCTCTGAACAAAAGATTCACAAACATAACTAGACATTTATTTTCACATATGAAACTTGATGAATTTAATTATAAAAATTTAACATTCACCTTCCTTTTTTTATATAATTATCAAAAATAACAACATTTGATACCATGGGCACCACCCTACATGAGACTTATGTTTACACGCTGTTGACTCATGACAAATTGTCCGACTAGCTCATTATAAACAATTTTACTGGACATGAGAACTTCTTATCTGTTGAATCGCTTCACCCAGGAACGTTTACTGGAGTCTTGATTCCTAAACAATTCAGTGGTAATGTTATATTCACCTTCTCAATTGCATGATGTTGTGTAGACGCACTAAACCAGCATCCTTAGTCGATCAGTAGGTCCAACCGCGGCGCCAAGCAACCATAAACTTAGTTAAACTTTAAGTTTAACCACTGCACTATTTCCCACTGAAAAACACACTTATACTCATAACTTTACACAGCTTCTTGGTCTGCATCCACAGAGAGGTGGCACAGAGGTGTTGCTTGTCCGGCCACCTGTGGCTCAGTGTCCTTCTTCTTCCGGCGACGTACGCACCCCTTTGTCTCTCTTGGCGGGCGAAATTCCATTGGCCGATTCGGTGTCTCAGCCGCTGGTCAACCCCCACCGTTCGCCATGAAACGAGAGAACGCACCTTAATATTCAGTCAATAGGTGGCATACCCTGTCTCATCCAGCCACTCTTTCCATTCACAACAAAAACTATGGAGTGACCCTGATCACTACATTACACCCCATCCAAGTTAAATTTTCGGGTGACCGAAACCACTGTTACGGTTGAACGAAAATTTGATAATCGTCTTTGTCTCAAACATCCGCACTATTCTTTTCTCATGTCCCTTTGAGCTCTTTTTTTTTTTTTTTAGTCACTATTCCTGATGTGTTTATGAATGTTTTTGATTTGTCTCAATGTAGGTCCCCAAATTATTTTTATTTTAATCAAATACAAACTGAAATATAACACGTAAAACAAAAAGCAAAAGTGCGAATCTGTCCCATCCCTGTTTCATTACTGTAAGCTAGCGATTTTTTTTTAATTATTCAAATCTGCAAGTGTATTTTATTATTGATTAGCCTTGATGTCACAACTTCATATGTCATTCATTCTCTCACTCATGCAATTTTTCTCTTTAGTCTAATTAATGACTAACAATCAGTATACTAATTATAAACATATTAAAATATACACATGAAATCTGATACATCAAACATCCCTCAAATGTCACTGCATAACAATTAACACTAACATGTATTGGACATATAAACAGAAATACATCTTCATTGATGCAAGAAAAATTATAAACAAAACTCTTTAAAATCAACTATAGTACAGAATTTTTTTTAAAAAAATTATTTGTTACCTTTTTTTTTTTTATTAAATGGTTGCTATACCATCTGATTCTGCAGGGTAATTACTTATCCACATATTCAGAGTGGTATTGAATTGTTCTACCCTACTTCTATCTTAAAACAATTTTATGCTTTCAGTTACTTTTAACTAACAACTTTGTAACCCTGCAAAGAACAATTAATCATAGATCCTTCATCCTCTACTGCTATAATCATTGTAGTCAACTCTAATAGTACGGCATAGTCGCCAATTATCTTCACTCTCATCTAGTAACATCAACGAAAACAACATGATACAACATTGTTATTAAATATTATGTAGTTTGATTTATCTAATTAAAATCCTCGTTAAACCGTCCTTAATCTTGCAATAATTGAACGTACCTGAATACTTTTTTTTTTACCAAGCCAACATCCCGACTGCCATCATTAATTATTGGCCAGTAGAAGTAATGGAAACCACTTGAAAACAAAGCAAAATGTGTAAATCTACTGGGCGTAGAATGAACTCATGTGTAGTTAAAATCATTATTCACTTAGTCACACTCATGTAATACCGCTATGTTTATCATACCTTTGTCAACGAACCATTTAATCCAATTGCTACTAATCTTTCAACTACCCAAACTGTTGTCGCTTTCCGTATACTACATGGGGTATTATAACAAAGACAAAGTTAAAGTTACATCACAGGATTGTCGCAAAACAAAATATTCAAACGCATCATTGCGCATATTATGACGGTCTCTGTCTGGTCTTACGAATCACGGCCAACGAGAACACGCACCACAACAACTTCTTCATAATAAAATGGCGTACAATCGATGTAATTACTCTTCCACTATCCCTGTATACGAGCGTACATACCAGTTTCTCCAATATAAAATTTCCATGGCTCTACTGTCTTATAAAAGGTTCATGACATTTACTCGATAATGCTGTCAAATCTTTCCATTAATTTTAAAACAAAAATGATTATTTCACTTAGATTCGGATTTAACAAATGTTTCAAGTTCTCATTATTGCAATACCATCACTTCTTATAGGAATATTCACTTTAAATACTTCGAGTAATAGATTTTCAACATTCTGCAGCTTCCGACATCTTCTTTTACAATTACTCTATAAACATTGTTCCAAATACAAACAAAAGCTCTAATTCGTGCTCCTTAGACGCTTCTTAATTTTACATGCTTGGGTACGCTACTAAATTTTCAGCGAGCTTAATTCATAAAGTTAACTTATTTCTACGATACACCTTACCTTTACGTAAAACTTCTGTACCGAAATCATATACCGTAATCATAGCAAAACCGGCTTCGTTTTATGAGTGAAAGTCTCTTTAATTCATGTGAACCAATCCGTCTCCCTGACATGCTTTTATTAAGTTCGACGACTTTATATCAGCAAGCTTTTCTGTTTTTGGCAAAATGCAATAATATTCACCCGAACAATGAAACCATTTAAATTTTCTTTTCCAGGAGCCCACTCCCCTTATTTTCGCCAACGCGTATTCACACGACAAATTGCTACAGCTGTAGCGTACTACTAGGACAGAACACCTCAGGTAGAATTCCATAATCCCTTCAAGGTCGCCTGCGTGCCATCTGGCCGACAGATCATTAGCGAAAGGGACCGATGCATGCCAAACATACCTGCGAAAAATCTTCCATTCTTTGTGCAGAATGATAGAAACCAACTGTTTTCTTGTCTTTGCAACAAGAACACTGTGCAGTCTGTCTTTACTAAACATTATTCTATTAATGTCTGCTCTACATAATCTTTTGAGGAGTTTATTTCCCCCTCCCGATAATGCAATTGGTTTGAGTTTGGTTGTAACCCCAACATCTAACTTTTCCTTCATATTTAATGTACGAGCAATGTTTCCGCTTTGTGAGTTAGCCAAATTAGTTGGTACTGTGTTATCGCGTAATCCAAAATCTTGATTACACGGCACTCTTTTCAAACCCTGAGGAAAAAACACTATATTCATTACACATCAACGAATTGCTTTTGTTTGACAATGGCATTCGATTCATATGAGACATATCAAGCGACAAAATCATCCTAGTCTCATTAGATGGAACATGAATTGTTTCAGACACGCAAGTTCCTTCATAAAACGGTATTACCGCTGCATCAAATTTATTTGCATGTTCCACGATCAGAACAACTGCATCGTGACTGTTCGGCCAAATTACAATTTCTGGTATTTCATTAATATTTCCCATCTTTAAACCAAATTTTGGAAAATACAACTCAATATGCACTTGTTTTGTTGTTACACACCTATGTGTGCAAGTACCCTGATCCTTTTGACCATTCTTAAGTGAAGCAACAACCTCCTCTATCCCTGTGTATTTTGACATAATATCTGCCCGAAAAGAAATTTGTGTTTCCCTCAGATCTTTGCCATCTTCTTTTAGTGAAGACATTTTGTTATCAATTTGTTTTATGTGTCCATTTATCTCTGATAATCTATTTGTGGTACTTTCTTTGAACTCATTTACTTCTTTTGACAAATCTGCCGTTCTCTTTTCGGTATCCTTTCTAAGACTACCGATCTCTTTCCTAGTGTCTGCAATTTTTATTTCCGCGTTATCGCTAGCTGCTTCTAATTTTGCACACCTTGACATTAGATTGTCATTCACAGTGTTCACGCTCTTAATTTCTTCCCGAACATCTTTCTTGAAATTTTCTTTCATTTCACATTTAAAATTTTGAAGTTGGTTCCCTAACTCCTTCTGTCCTTCTATCAATTGTGATCGAAGTTGCTCTTGTCTCTCATCAGCAGCATTCAAACGAACGTTTATCTGTTCTGTTAAAGTATTCATCTGGGCATTCATACCATCTAGCAATATTTGCATCATTGATCTCATATGGTCTGGTAAAACGGACTGATATACGGGAACCTGTTTGTCTTCTACTGGTCGACTGTTAGTGTCGTGTGTCATACTTGTGGCATGTATTTCAATTCGCGCGGATGTACACGGCTTTTCCACAGTGCTACTGTCTAACTGAAAATTACGAGTATCTTGAGATCCTGACATCATTATTGTTTCCGCGCTCTCCGCAACTGAATTTACACCTGCTTCACCTTGTCCTGCCATTTTACTCATTTATTTATTTATTAAATGCTGAATTCTTTAAGCACTTTTAACTCAGAATTTTTTTAGTTCGGTCTTAAAAGATGTTGCGCGTAAATTTCTTTACCAAAGGAACACTTTTACAACTTAACATTACACAAGACAATAAACTCCACGCAATAAACAAATGACTCAATGCTTTCTTTTTAAACTCCTCTACCAAAACTGTATTTCAGGACCACCCATCAAATCAAAGAATGGCAACGCCGTTACACAACCATGTGGAAATCACAGCGAAACACGACCAAACATTCATCACAATATGAAATATGGATACAGAAAAATAACCTAGACAAGCATATTAAATCAAAATCATAATTTCAAACATGGATACATAATATGTCATTCTGCTCCTCTGAAAATTAAATTAGTAAGTAGCATTGATTTGAACATGATAACAAAACGCATGGCTGCATCTCGTTCACACTCATCAGGCTGCAAATTGAAAATTATGATAAAATACACTTACAAATTAGAAAGAGAAAAAAAAAATTCACTGAATTGTTTTTGGATCAAATTTCGATAAGCTCCCACGTTGGGCGCCATATGTGGCGGTCCGACCGTCTCTGTGCTTAAATAGCAATGATAAGTATGGAAATTTAATTTTTTAATTTTAGATCAAAATTTATTTTTACATTGATATTTCATAAGCATCTCAATTTTGCGGGGAATGGGTCAAATTTGCTCTGAACAAAAGATTCACAAACATAACTAGACATTTATTTTCACATATGAAACTTGATGAATTTAATTATAAAAATTTAACATTCACCTTCCTTTTTTATAATTATCAAAAATAACAACATTTGATACCAATGGGCACCACCCTACATGAGACTTATGTTTACACGCTGTTGACTCATGACAAATTGTCCGACTAGCTCATTATAAACAATTTACTGGACATGAGAACTTCTTATCTGTTGAATCGCTTCACCCAGGAACGTTTACTGGAGTCTTGATTCCTAAACAATTCAGTGGTAATGTTATATTCACCTTCTCAATTGCATGATGTTGTGTAGACGCACTAAACCAGCATCCTTAGTCGATCAGTAGGTCCAACCGCGGCGCCAAGCAACCATAAACTTTAAGTTTAACCACTGCACTATTTCCCACTGAACAACACACTTATACTCATAACTTTACACAGCTTCTTGGTCTGCATCCACAGAGAGGTGGCACAGAGGTGTTGCTTGTCCGGCCACCTGTGGCTCAGTGTCCCCTTCTTCCGGCGACGTACGCACCCCTTTGTCTCTCTTGGCGGGCGAAATTCCATTGGCCGATTCGGTGTCTCAGCCGCTGGTCAACCCCCACCGTTCGCCATGAAACGAGAGAACGCACCTTAATATTCAGTCAATAGGTGGCATACCCTGTCTCATCCAGCCACTCTTTCCATTCACAACAAAAACTATGGAGTGACCTGATCACTACAATATTAGTCCACAATTGTGTCAGTTTTTTATAGGCAGCAAAGCAGGCAGCTGGCGTAGTTCATATTCGTCTATTTTATATGGGGCAGTCGCCGCTGGTGATTGTAGATATTCCAGCGCGATGTTGGCTATTCCAAAAGAAGATGTTTTCAGAAAAAGGAGAATTGTTTGATTAAATTTATTGATATGTTTGTGGGTTACATTGAACGAAAATAATAAACAATCGCGAACGTTTTTTTTCGATCTAAGGAGCTTTTCAGTGGAATTAACAGAGTTGAGATTTTAGAAAATACCTCCTTTCTGAAAGAATATTGAGGAAAAATGCTAGTTTTTTCTGAAATGCAACAATGCTTCAATATTTCTGTTGAACATCGTTCTTCCTTTACAGTCCGGCAGTTAACTGGTTCAGAAAACACGCCATTGGTCTTGTTACTAATATAGTATTCTCTTTACTTTACTTTCAAGAGAATAAAGGAAACATTAAAACTTCGTGTTACTCACTGATTGAGCAAGCAACACGCTGCGATTACGTCATTTACTCTCAACCTCGCAACACGAGGTGGCTGAACAGTCAGACAGAAGAAGCCTTCATCCAGGTGATACGTGTTGAAGCACCTCCTCTCTCGCATTGTGGCGTATATCATTAGACTGAGGACTTAAACATACCTCGTGAGTGCTACCAGTTTCGTTCATCACTCGAAATGAGTACGGGGCAGTTGGCCGAGTTTGTCCAGACAGGATAATCGCTGGCCCTGCAATATAGAAAATTTAGTGGGATGGGAGGCGCGTGCTACAACTACCCCTCTCCCCTCCCCCCAAACGTCTAAGCAGCGCATGGACTATATTTATTGCTGGCAATTATGACCTTGCCTCTCCAGTTGGCTATTGGCTGCCGATTTGCATACCAGGGGCCAATCAGAAACCGGTTAAATGCAATTATGTGCGAACAAATTCATAGTCTGGCAGAGAGTGATCATCGGTGTGTTGTATGGGGGAATATTGCTCCGTTAATTGTATATTGGCGGCTTGCTTATAAGACTCGTTTGGGCAATTTCGGGTGCAAATTTTACTCTTCCGCCCGCGGCAGATTGTAAATAGATGCTGCGGCTACGATGTGAGTTGTAAGGAGACCTCAATCTATAGATACTAATTTGTTGATGACAATAAAAAATTGTGATGTAAATAAATTTCGCCCATACGAATTATATCTCGTATAAAACAAAGTTATTTGCTTTTAAATACAGTTGGCTTGTGCAATTATAAATCACAAAATAATAAATCTTCTTTGGTGCAGTTTCTAAAAATTGTTAAAATTCACATGACTAGATTTCATAACCGATATACCTGATGACCGAGTCATCATTTTAGTTCTCAAATATAAATATATCTTCTTTTTCTACAATTCGGTTATGATGGTACTTTTGCTTGCGAAATTCAAACTGGTGCAGTTTCGCCTTACCTTCCCCAATAATAGAAGTGTATTTACGTGTTTGTAGTGTTGTGCGGATGACTTTGATGTGTCTATGATAAGTGTAGTGTGTTGTGAATGAATGAAAGATTCAAAAACGGAGAGAGTGGAACCCACTGTCAACCCATTCAGACCCCCTCTTCTGAAGGACACCGATGTTGCCGTCAGTCTAAAGCCGCGTTCCCACGATCTCTTGTAACAGAGGCGAGACGGGACGGGACGAATATTCAACAACACGCCATGGGAACAGGGCCGCCTCTGCTAGTGGAGATGAGACGCAGCTACCCACTCTGTGTCGATAAACATCACAGGCGTGTGTAGACGTGCGCTGTTGTCATCGGTTTGCAGCAGCGGTGCGCACCCCTTCTGTTGCTGTAAAGTGCTCTGTGCCAAACGACACTAGGCAGCGTGGTGAGGAGGTGGCGGCGAGGTAAGCTAGGGCTAACCTGCGGCCCGCACTCGTTCCTGCACTTCGGCTAATGAGGTCCCGTCCCATCTCGTCTCCGTTACAAGAGATCGTGGGAACGCGGCTTAAGCTGCGTTCCTAAGGGGCGTGTTTTTGGAGGCCTTTCATCTTTGCCGCATATGCTAGCTCTATCCATAGCCAGGCGGTGAAGATGAAAGGCCCGGCCTGCAAATGTGCGGATCGTGGAAACGCTCCTTAACGTTCCCATTCTATCGAAAAATCACCATCAACAGTGTCGCATGCCCTCACTCCATAAGCTCGGCGGAGGGAATTGGGACTCAACCCAGAAGTTTCGTGCACAATCTGATTTTAGAAACTGAATACCACCACCTCTCCTACACTGGCAGTCAAGTTCTGATGATCATAATTTATTCTACCACCAGGACTCAAACCAGTAGAATCACAGTGCCGTATCCAATATAAATAAATAGTTTATACTGTTTTATGATGTTTTATACACACGGTCAAGAAACTGATTAGTAAATAAACTATAAACAAATAGGGAGAAAAAAGCATCTTAACACCACAACAGCAGTTTTAATTCATCACTAAAACCGTTTTCTTATTTTGGCTAAATAAACGGTAAGTTCAAAACGAGTCTAGGAGAAAAGTATTGATGCGAAAAGATAATCACTTATAAACTGATTAGTGAGTGGTTCTCGTTCAGTTTAATCAGCCTGGGCACACCAAGTATGCCAAGGCAAGGAGTGATGACCTTATACACCCAAATGTCTGAATTTGATAGAGGTTGAATAGTTGGCATGTTTGAAATGCGTGCATCATACTGTGAAATCTACCGAAGGATTGACCGTAATGCAATTTCAATATAGATACTTGTTACACAGTGGACTCAAGAAGGTTCTAGTACTCATAAAGATCCAGATAGAAGGAAAACAGCAGGTGAAGACCGCAAAAGTGTACGGATGGCTGTTGCTGACAGGTGAATGACTGCAGTGGTTATAGAGATAAACCTATTACTTGAAGAAGCGTTAAACTCTCGGACCCCTATGCATTGTATTCCACTATACCTGATTTCACTATCTGCAATATCTAACTTAGTGTGCTGAAAAAGACAACTGGGCACGTGAATGTTTATGTTTAGTGACAAGCCCCGATTCTGTATGGGGCAAAGCTATAATCGGCAATAGTGATTTCAGAATGTCACCAAGTCCATTCTCTGATGTCAAGATTTGGGGAGGTGGGAACGCAATCAATTATGACGGCAGGACTAAGTTGGTAGTTGTTGAAGACACAATGACAGCCCGACATGGTGCAACTCCGTGTTGTAATACTCTTCACGTCCACCATATAAATCGTTTACCGAGCGTAGTGGTGTAACGGATAGCGTTCTGGCCTCGCATTCGGGAGGACGGCGGTTCGAATCCCCGTCCGGGCATCCAGATTTGGGTTTTCCATGGTTTCCCAAATCACTCCAAGCAAATGCCGGGATGCTTCCTTACAAAGGCCATGGCCTAATTCCTTCCCATTCCTTGCCCCCATCCTTTCCTGTCTCTAAAGACCTCGCTGTTGAGAGACGTAAAGCAATTTAAAAAAAAAAAATCGTATCTTTCAACAAGATAATGCCCGTCCTCATAATGCGGCCATCCCAATAAAAGCCTTGCAAGGCATTCCGACCATGGATTGGACCGCACAGTCCCAGGATGTCTGAGATGCCATGTGTATACTCATAAGGTTACATGGTACGCAGAACAGACTATACAACTGACTGCCCAAGAAATGCAGACATAGAGAGATGTACCCCAGAAGACATCGGAACAGGTTCCAACAATGTGTAGGTGTTCATGGTGAGCACACTTCTTACTGACTCATGTATCTTAAAGAAAGAAATTTGGTCTGATCCATTTCAATTTGTCATAATTTCTTCTGGATATGGCCCTGGATATATCTACAAAGTTTCCCAAAATTCCACCATTTCTGTCTGTCAGTAACACTTTCTATTTCCACCAGCATATTATTCAACCCTATGAGTTGGTCCCTTAAGACCTATATTTACAATTACGACCTCATAAAACTGTCATTAACTTATATGTAATCATCTCGTCCGGTGTTGTACTCCTCACGCCGGTCAGTAAAAGTAACATGAAGATGATGGCGCCTTACGCTGTCGAAAATTCGTTGAACAACGACCAATTAATGCTCGATAAATCTTCAAGCAGTCATTAAACTAACCCTCAAAACAAAGCCGCTCGCTGTAAACACGATTAATGAATAGACTGTTATAGTAACATGCAGTGATATCCTCATATCATGGAAATACCAGATTTCTGCTGATCGTTAAAATATTCATGCTTTTAGAAAGTTTGGCTTATAGCTTACAATCGCTTATACCCTTTTGATGTACGAATTCAGTATCAATTTTATGGAATTTACTTTGTTATGATATCTTTAATGCAGCTAGAATCTATTTTTAAATCTTCTTGCCGATCATCTGTTCCATCTTCGTGGACCACAGATTGAGAAACGATATTGTAGATGATTTGCTAAATTCCTTGCATCAACGTTTCACATCGAATAGACGATTCATTTTCATGTATATTGTGTTGAATAAACCAATTGATTTATTTAATTAAATGGCCATTGATGATTTGAGTTTTATACTACGTTCAATTGCTCTCCCATCACGTAATTACGTGGAATTAATTGTGTATTTGCACTAGAGTCTTATAAATTTATTGATAGCAAAATTATTAAATTTTCTGAGGTGTTTCCATGGCACCTGACTTCTATTTATGAATATAAAATCTATACAGAAATTACAATAGCATCTTTTGCAGGTGAAATAATTAATTATATCTGAAATTAAATTAATCAGCAAGTTGTATACCAGAATACCTTCACCAGGCAGTTTACGATATTTATAACGGAAACAGTTCTGATGAAAATATTTCACTTATTTCTCGAACGTATCTCCAAAAAATAGGAATTTTGCTTTCGAAAGAACGATATTTGTTCACTAACTACCACCAACACATTTGCAGAAAACTGTGTTCTGGTGACACGTTGTAGCAGATAAAACCAACTCCATGCATAAACTGCGACTGTCAACCAATTCAGTACTTCAGTGGATTAGTTTAAAAACACATAAAAGATGTTTTCATCATTTTAAAAAAAAATATGAACCTTCCTTTGGCGCGGTAAATGGAGAGTGATTTCATACAGCATTATAACACACATCCAGGCAACGTTTAATTTTTAAGCTTACGATTAAGTGGGCTTCTATGCAATGTGAGTTACCAGCCCATTGCACAATTTTAAGGCTTGTAGTGCCAGAGGTTTCCTTCTCTCAAGAGTAGTGCCCCAGTCTTAAAGCGCCGGTGGAGTTCAATTTGCTAAATAATTATATTTATCATTTCATCACTATGTTATTGCTCTACATAGTAAAGACAACGTAAGATGAATGCAACACTACATTAAAATCATCAGTGTCACAATACGGCAATCAGTGACCTTCAAATGGCTTTTGACAAAGTATGTGGAAACATCATATGTAAAACACTTCAATGAAACGTATACCATGGAGTCAGTGAACATTCAATGGTTTAAGACGCACGAAATGAACGATCGATACGAAAATTGAAAATGAAACACAGAACAGGGTGCTTCAAAAACTACCAGAATAACACCAACGCATATAATGATTTTTTTCCTTACCGGTTTGGTGATGACAATATTATTGAATTTTTCAGAGATCCGAATTTTACTTTGGTCAGTTGTTCTTTACTGTCAATTGCTTTCTAATTATTTTTTTGCTTTACTAGTGTCATTTACAAAACAAAAATCAATTTTATATAAAAAGTGAATATCTAGAGGTCAGAGTACGAATATATTATTTTTCGTTAAGTTTTAGATTGTTCATGAATAAAAGGCTGTCCACCGAGATTTTTTTTAACTGCTTAACGTGTCTTAACAGCGAGGTCTTTAGAGACGAGAAAGGATGGGGGGGCAAGGAATGGTAATGAATTCGGCCATGCCATTTTGAAGGAAGCATCCCGGCATTTGCCTGGAGTGATTTGGGAAACCATGGAAAACCCAAATCTGGATGCCCGGACGGGGATTTGAACCGCCGAGATTGTCAGATAACCCAGAAATCTCTTACACTTAGTAGACGTTCAGAATCATACAAAACATTACGCCATTATTAGACTCAGAAAAGAGCTCCACAATATTAATTTCGTATCAAACAGAGTAGTTTGAGGGGGTGTAAAAACTGGAATTTGGTCTTTGTGACCATTTAGCCAGCTCCTATTTGTTTATACTATACTAAGAACGTTTCAGGAAATGATCATGTTATAATGGGGCACTATAGTGAGGACAACACAGGACGAACAAAACAACTAATTAAAAACCACCCATACCCGAAGCCGGATTCGAACCGGTGACCCTTACAATGCGAGGCCAGCGTGCTAGTTTCTACAGTGCCAGGGTCGGCATTGAGTGGGGAACTTATCTCATTTTCCCTGTTACGAGATCGTTTTACCTTATTTCGTATCTAGTGCTGAAGACGGTGGGTAACATATTTACGTAAACAAAAATTACGTCCCCTTGTAAGGCACACTCGGGCTCCCAGCAGAACAAGAGCTAAGGCGATGTAACAGCGTGTGTCAGCCTATTATTAGCCTTTGTTTACTCTGGAGATGCTTGCTTGCTCTTTCCCAGCTGTGTCGATCCGGTGCGAAGTTAGTACACAGACAGACAGCAGGGATTATCTCCGCCAATAGGATGCGCGCCGGCGGGTTCCCATTGGTCGAGCGAGGCACAAGCTGTCTCTTCTGCCTTCCCTAGGGCCGGCGGAACATCTGCCCGTTGTCTCGGCTTCACATCGCTCTTCCCACCCTATTGTTCCTTCCTTCGTCAATAAGTGATCGCTCTTTGTACGTTCGCTCTTCCTGACCGGTTCACAGGAAGTGACTTTTATTTATGTACTGATTGGTAAAAAAGAGAAAGTGAACAGTGACGAATGATGGGATTTGATAGAGCATTTAGGCAATAAGGGTGCCATAAATACTGTGGTTAGAATCTCACATATCCTCTTCACCGTAAAACTAGCACGCAAACTTTCTAATGATAATAATTCTGCTACCCACCAGTCACAAAAAAATTATTCCCAATCGAAGCAATAGCTAAACCGAACGTAGTGGGTCAGCGGTAACGTTCTGGCCTCGCATTTGGGAGGACACAGGTTCAAATCCCTGTCTGCCCATTCAGATTTCGGTTTTTCCCGAAACACTCCTGCCGAATAACGGGATGGTTCCTACAAAAGGCGATTGCAGAATTACTTTCCGTTCCTTACCGTCCGTCCTCTCCCGCCTCTAATTACCTCAATGTTGAAGCCATAAGGGAAAAAGTAATAACTAAAATAGGCCCAAACTGACTGATCCACCGCCTGAGAACTGGATTTTATGGTGAACTACCCTAACGAAAACAAAGCCCCAATGCTCCGCCGTCTTTCATCGGTATGTCTGTCCATCTGTCACAGATATCTAATACTTGTGGAGACTTGGAATTTTCATACGTTATTTTTTTCTTTAGATTAAAACCGTATATCGCGATTAAAATTTTATTCTGGGCGTTTTCCATGGAAAGAAAGAGGGTGGTAATTTTGTTGTACCCGAGATATAGCTCATTAGAGCTCGTTAAGTAGAAAACTGAGATGTAGGACCATAAAAATTGTTAATTTTATAAGTTTTCTGCCACAGGATCAGTCTCAAGTATGGAATTATCTGGAAACTTGAAATTTAGCCGCAATATCTCCCGTATCTTATTTTTTAAACGACAGATACTAAAACATGTTTAATAAATATTCTAAATGGCTGTTTGAAGGACAATGTTATGAGTAACTAGATGGGGTAGCAGTCGGCTCACTATTATCACCGATCGCTGCAAATTTTTTTCATGGAGTTATTTGACGAAAAAGCACTAAACGACGCGCCGCTTTAAATAAAATATTTCTATAGAAATGTTGACAACACTTTGTGATATGATCACGTGGTAGAAACAGCCAGGCCAATTCCTGGCACATTTGAATGCGGTCCATCGGAACTTTCAGTATACCATGGAGTTGGAAGAGGATGGTTGCCTGCCATTTCCTAATTTGTTGGTGAAGAAAGCGCTTACAAGATATTGGGAAACTCGGTTTATCGTGAGAATACCTATATAAACCTGCATTTGAACGCAACAACTATCAAAACACAGCGCAATGCAATATAGTTTGACCACTCTCGTATATGTAGCCGCTGGGTATGTGACAAAGGCCATCTTGCAGCAGAATTATGCTACCTCCGAAAAACTTTTGCGAAAAATGGTTACAACGTGGGACAAATTCGACGCGAGTTGAGTCATAATGTAGACAGATCAAATGAAAGTGATGATGTCAAGAGCCTTGTGTTCCATTCGATCAAGGGTTCGTTCGGTGCAAAAAGAGGGAGTCTGAGGGCAAAAATTGAGTTAAAACCTTTGTGAGACACATTGAAAAGATTAAAAACCTGTAAACGTAAAGGGCGAACTGGTACTACGTACCCAGGGATTTATTACCCACCTGTAAATGTGCGCGCTTATCTATATCTATAAAACGAAAACCGGAAATATTGGTCATATAAAAACTTTGAAACTACGGGGCGGATTTCGATGGAGTTTTCACCGTTTTAACGCTTAGAATCTTAATTCACTTGTCTGGCATGTCTTATGTTTCAACGTTGAATAATGTAGGAGCATTAAATGAAATTCTGAACGTATGGTGAGAAATTCCACAGGAGGAATTACTAGATGCCGCATACTCCGCAATAAACACACAACACAATGTCTCTGACCATAGCCTTTAATTAAAGCAATAAGATAACTTACAGTAATGCCGGCCTCGGTAGCGTGTTTAGTGTTGTGTCTGTGAATGTCCGTGTTGTAGTGTCCTTGTGTCAATACTTGATAGCAACAAATCACATTGAGCTGGCTGTATGGCCCAGTAGCTGAATGCCATTAAAAAAAAAAAAAAAAAAAAAAAAAAAAAAAAAAAAAAAAAAAAAAAAAAAAAAAACTTACAGTAATAATTATTTTGCACACTAAACAAAACTTTAAGTATTCTTTCTTTTAATTCGATATATTCAATTTTTAAAAGCCATAGCTTGAAGTATACTTTCCTTTAATTCGGGATATCAATTTTTAAACGACATAGATAGCCGTAAAAACAACAGAGATTTTCTTTAAACACGATCTCTGGACAATATCTCTGGCCTTCAGCATTAGTCTTCTGTTTACGATAATATTATTCCGGATTCACTTTTGATATTTTATCTGCAGAGTTAAAGGACCTGGAGTTTCGAGCCACAAGTATATCCATTCACTTCGCAATTGAATCAAATGTGAGTTTTTAACATAATCTAGAGTTGTTCAGTAATGTAGTAAGCTTGATATACATGAATCTTTTCGGACGAATGAAAATAGTATACGTGCAAATAAACTTCAGTCCACCAGTTTCTTGGTAGGAAGCGGGTCAATGTAAGTTTGCTTTAATTCCGAAAAAGTTGGCGCGTATTTTATGAAACTTTGTACAAATGTTTTGCGGGAATAAAAGTAGGGTACGGTTAAATCTACGCGAACTATACCGGGCAAAGCCGGGAACTCCGCTAGTATCGGATAAATTCAGCCTCGTATTGTACTGCGCCAGCGGTATGTGGAGCAGACACGAAATGTTCGTCTGGGTTAGGAAGGAAAGTAAGCTGTTGCTGAATACAGTATCCAGGACGGGGTTATACATTTAAATATGAAGAAATGAGAATTTTAGCTTGGGCCAAAGAATTCGAGAAAGCGTCGTGTCAGAAGCCATTTAGACCAGAATAGCTGATCATTAGTTTAACAGGGATACCGGTTACCAGCTTAGTGTGGCCTTGTACAAGTGATCAATCTGCTGAAGAAGCAGCGAGCAGGAGATCTGGAATGACGTAACCATCAAGGTTTTACGGATTCCATAGCAACACCGAATCTAACAGCAACTACGCCAGATTATAATTTTATTTCGGTTGGTTGAAAATGGATACGGAGACGTTGACTAGGAGTCCAGATGCGCTGCTGGAAGGTCGAGAGTATATTGTCAACATACCGTACAACGCTGTGAAACTCCAATACATACAGCAACTTATTCAAATAACTTACAAAATCCATTAACAGTGTTATTTTGCAGCGAAATATCTAGTTTTACTTACGCAGTGCCCCACTAACAAATTCAGTCAATTCAAGCGCCAGCGACATACTTGGTTATAGCCACATTACTTGGTGCGTTACGAGTTCACTGTGTTTTGCTTTCATGATACGAGCTCTGCAACAGCATACAGCAGCACTGTGGGATCTATTGATATCTCTGTAGACTTTGGCTAAAGATCGTAGCAGGGCGATGAATAAGACTATCACCGGACAGCGTAAGTTAGAAAATGCTCTGACGGGAAGTAGTGTACGGTACGGACGTGCCAAAATACATGGCACCGGGAGTGTTATAGTAAAAGACAACCGTGATCTGCTAATATCGTCATTGAATGAATACAGTATTAATTACCGGACTATAAATGCAGAGGTGGAGAATATATTTTTGATGAATTTATATCGCGATGCATTATTGCCACTAAAATGCGATACAGTGCCTGTATTAATATGCGTGAGATTGAAGTACTGTTCTTCTGGCGGCAAGTTTAGCGTAGTATGTGGTTAGGGGGCATCCATAAATTACGTGAGGTGAAATAGGGGGGGGGGGGGTCGGGTCCGGCGAAATCTCACCAGATCTCACCAAGGGGGAGGGGGGGGTCTACGGAAATCTCACGTGAGATTTTGCGAAAAATTTGGGGACAGTAGAGCCAAAAAAAGGTCTACAATTTGCGCCAAAGTCGATTTTAGGAGGGTATTTGGTCATAAAAAAAAAGGTCTACAAAAGTTTCGAGGACGATTTCTAGGGGGGGGGGGGTTCTCACGGACCAGATCTCACCAGAGGGGGGGGGGAGGGGTCCGGCCAGATCTCACGAAATCTCACCAGGGGGGAGGGGGGGGTCCAGAAATCCGGAAAAACACCTAACGTAATTTGTGGATGCCCCCTTAGGTTGAAATACAACCTGGACCCGGATGGAAACCATTTGCTACAGCGCAAGGCACGAGGAATTACACTGAATTTTATTTTATAACAATTCTATGTAGTTAAACAATTGCTAAGATATGAATTGTCAGAATACTGAAAGAAAAGTATGTATTTCGTTTAAATTGGCATATCAATTATCAGTTATTTTTATTATTTTTAGCATCCTTCGTTTTCCCTAGGGTCATTATTTTAGCCGATGTAAGCTGTCTCAGCCGTTAAAACATCGATCTTCATGACAGGTAATAAGAAAGAACCTGTGAAGATTTGAGATCAAGTTTATATCGCAAAGCATGATGACACTGACATGCGATACAGGGTATGTATTAAGTCTCGTGTGATTGAAGCTTTGCTTTTGTAGCGGCAATATTTGCGGAGATTGTGGTTAAGCTGAAGTGCAACCTGGGCCAAGTTGACAATGAACTTTATTTTATAATAATTCTATTTGGTTAAGCAACTGGAGAGAAATAAATTACCATAACAATCCGTTAAACCCGTCATTTTTGACGGGCTTTGGGGCTAGTAAGAAATATTACACAAACTACCGGACTCATTTAATTAATTAACAATCATCATTACTGATAATTAGTACTTTACATTGTGTCCAGGACTCTTATTAATTTCTCTAGCCTGACAATTAATTGGTACTTTAATTATAACGTTAAAATTAGTTCAAAATTTTAGCACCGACCTTGCAGGACCATAATTTACACTTAACATCAGAAAATGCCAGAGAGTGTGTTAAGTATTAATCGGTCTCTATGGTTGATTGAATTATTAAGTGACAACACTAGTGGAAACCACCATCTATCAATGACACTTAGCTGGCAATGTATGAATTCCATGGTTCGAATCCAAATACGTCACATAAGTCTTAGATTACTCAATTCATCTAGAATGTTATTTTATTAGCTCTTTGAATGATAAGAATTACCGATGGTTCAACAAATTTGGTTTATTGTAATTACTATCACATCGAAAACACCAACCGACCTTATTGCAAATTCTCCAAAGAATTCTGGGTAAATTCAGAAATAATAATAATTCTTACATCACAGCTACGATTTTTATATCAGCTTCGTTCGAAAAATTATGGGCTCTATTGCCTATAATAATGTTCATTACTAAACCATTTCCTTCACCTTCCTAAATGGTATTCTCTCAGCTTCCTTCCCAGTAATGCACTAACACTTCCTTGGGAAACTACTGGCTTATATTGGTGACTATCACAATACCGCGTACAGACTTTCTTGCGTGCCAAGACCAATTTACCCTTCAATTTTCGAGTTTGTTTATACCTTCTCCAAACCTGGCCAAATCATTGGTTCCATGAAAGTCGCAACTCTTATGAAGCCAATTTCGAAAAAAGCTTCTTAGAGAAGCCACCAAAGTCACTGATTTCAAATGTGGAGCAGTATTTTCTAAGTGCCGTCGCAATCAAACCATCCAAGCGATGAAGCGTAGATAAATATTGTCACTCAAGCATTTCTACTATCCAATATCTCCCAGCTTTCAACAGGTTACAACATCTTCTGAAAAAATTCTAATGATTTACAATTATGAAGTCGTATCATGAGAAATCAAGTCAGTCACGTCTTGTTTATGTTTAACAGATCATAAAATCTCTGCCTGTAGTCCAAAGAAATCAACATAACGTGCCTCTCGCGAGAAAGGCAATATAAGATCGACCCTTGGCACGTACGACGTTAATATTTACATTTGAAACCGCACCGATTTGTAATGTTGCAAGGTAACGTAGGCACGGATTCAATGTATGAACTACTTCTGTTCGTAACTCGAGTATCACTGATCTGATCCACAGAGATTCTAAATTTAAGTACTCTAATTTTACAGTCTCAGCAACCTCCGCATTTGCTTTCTTTAACGTAAAAATACATATTTTGGAAACATAAGATCAATTCCAGGGATGTTTCCGGATTTATCTCTGGTGTGAGACCTTAGGGTTGGATGTCGCCTGCCGGGATGGTAACTGAGCACATTCGACTGATACACCTGATTGCTGCAGTTCATATGATCGAACGAACTACTCGGCGAGGTATCATAACCTTGATCGTCTTATTACTCGCAGCATGTGACAACATGAATAACCGGTCATTTGTGTTAGTATTTAGCACGTCTGAAATATGCTCAGTTCTGTCTGACGTGGCTTGAGCACATACATATCACATGTCTCAACGGCATGAGTTTGATTTAGAAAAATTGTCATTCAGTATCATAATAATAATGTCCCATGTCATAATTTCTATTCATTAAATCGGCAGTTAATACAAACAGACTTCGATAATCTGCAGATTGCCATCAAGGCCAGAGTTGAATCGTGATACTGTTCAAAATAGAAGTTGGCTTTTCTTCTCTATGAACTCAGTTCTAACATGGATATGATGTCTGTTTTACGTACGGAACGCCCGCTCAGTTGGTGCAGGTTTGTGATGACAGGCTCCTGAGACGGGGTTCACTGGTTCGAGTCATAGTGGTGGTAGAAATTTTTGTCATTGGGACTTGGTTGTCGGGAATGGGAACTGGTGGTGCAGACTTCCTAACTACCAGACTGTGCACTAGAGTCCTGACTTAAATCCCAGTGCACATGAAGAGAGTGCAAACGTGATGATGCGTCATGGGACGTCAAGCGTGGCAGCCACTTGTGTAGTATCTTTCTGAATAAGATCGCATGGACCGGTAAACCCTGTCACTTACTGCGTTTCATCTATTTACAACGCAAAGAACACACTAAACAGAGATTTCAAACATTACAATAATCCTCACAAAAACAGTAACACGCAGATACACTTCAATAACTGGGGAACGCAATGGGAAACCAACAAGAAATCTGCCATACAACCAACCTAGAGTCCCCGGGTACAGGAGATAATCAACGTACCGGACCAGGTCACCTTTACCTTCGGCTGATGACAAGCTAAAACAACTTGGAAATCAATTAAGCTAAAGAATACCTCCCTTGACCTCTAGTTGCAAATGACTTGTGTTGTTTATACTCTTTGAAACAACTTGTAAGTAACGTCGTACATATGAAATGTAGAATAAAAAATAGACAATGAGTAAAGTTATATGCGACAGCTGGGAATTGGTAAGATGCGTAGCCTTGCTTACTCTTGTAGCGGATTGTCGGTGGGGGCAGATTAATTGCTTACCTTGCATGATTTGAATCGCCACCATCCACTACCTTATGCAACGCACATATATTAATTTTAGGAAACAGAGGTGAAACCATTACTTCTGTTATTAGTATTTGAAAAGATCCTAAAATTATGGTTTATTTTGTATTCATGAGTGGTTACAGACAGAGGTATATTTATCATTAATCTTAAACATCTGTCTGTGCAAAATATAATTCAATGCAATACCTCGTCTTACAGTTGCGAAATAGCAAACAAACAATTATTGTTATATGAAGCTAGGAAATTGCAATACATGTATATTACAAAGATTTACAAATTCCATATGCAACTGAAGCAAAAAGTTTCTTATGCACATTGAGAGCGATTCTGGTATTACAATAATAACAAGCAAACATCAGATTTAACTGGATTACATTGGGCGCCAGGGAATTAATTTGTTCCCACAAATAATAGTTATTGAATGTTTCCAAACATGGAAGTCAATCTTTCAATTCAAACTGGATAAAGAAAACCAAAAAGCACTCGGCTTTTAGACACAACTATCTCAGGAATTAATGTCCGGTGGCATAAGAACTCTCACTCATAAGACGGTTAAAGGGCTGTCTCAATGATTCGTCTGAGGACACACTGTTTCTGGAGGTATAATTACCGTGTCTGTCTGGCTGCACGAAGCGTCGCAACAAGAGCGCTATCGTCTCTCAAACAGCGCACCTGTCCAGGTATTGCTAGGCACTTGTCACGTCAACCAGCACAAGTGACAACCTCGATCGGACTTGGCGCTCAGTCATCGAAGCCTCCAGAACGAAATCATCCGCAGTCCTCTGGCAGGCAGTTACCAGCGCGATCGTTCTGGACGGAGTGACCTCTTCTCGCCTCCCAGAGCTCGTCTCTCCTCATCCTCGGCGAGTATCATGGAAAACACAAAGTTTGTAAATTTCCAATCATGTGAGGAAATAAACACATCGGATTGGCTTCGCAAAAGTATCCCCTCTCGCCGGCTAATACATTGCCTCTCATTTCCTAAGAGTCTTCGGGTTTTGTCGGGATTGTTCGGGAGGATATGCAGGAATAATTTTCCCATGACACCGAGCGAACGCCCATTCAAGGATTCCATCCGCAAAATTCCCAGCGTCCAGCCTTTCTCACCGGTATCAGTGTCAACTTGCCAGAGATAATCCCCGCATTGTCTCGACCTACCGGACACTTCATACGGCTTAAGTCAGAGTGTCGCTCACGCTAACACAACCCTTAGCTAGACGCGGATTTCTGTCTCCAACTCAAAGAAAGAATATCCATTTATTTCTTATGTATATTAAATCAAACAATAATTAATTTAAATTGTACGAGATGACCCATCTAGTCATTTCGCTACACTCTCAAGTGGCTAGTTCTCATGTTGCCATTCGGAATATTTTTCCGAAAATAAATTATTTTGGCGTAGCTACTCAGCCGGTAGTCATCGGTGTCTTAATTGTCCGACGAAACCAACATCGTTCTGAGGTGGTGAAGAAACAGCAGACATTAGCGAACTAGTTCCATGACATTTCAGGGCAGACAAAACGAATAGGTTCTCCACCAGTGGGTGTAAAGTTACGCCTACTGCGGAAGAAAATCACGCTGTGAATCTTGTAATGTCTGCTATTCCGTTCATAAAATATTGTTTGTCCGGACATTACTGGGCGGTTTCTGTGGTCTAAAAACCAGTCAGGGTGGGCGCCAGGTTTTCGACAGAGTTTCCTATATTAAAGGAAAGCGCCTGTCGAAACCAAAAACAAAAGCTGACCACAGATTCCACACTACAAGCTATAATTTATTAAATGACTTAGGGATGGAGGGTGATTGAAACAACAGAGTTTACAATAGAACATTTGAATTGCTTTTACTCACTAAGTGGTCAGTGTATATTAAGGCACATACAACAACGTTTTGTGGGTTTAAAAGTTTCAGCATGAGACTTGTCTCAGGGGTTTTCTGGGCTGAACGGGTTTGCGAATGTCTCTTCCTTTCTTGGTGTGTATTTACCCGGGACGGCGCGGCGTGATGACGGAGGTGGACCGCATGGGAGCGGCGGCGGCGGCTGCGGCGACGGCGGCGGCGGTGGCGGCGGCGGCGACGGCGACGGCGGTGACAGGCGCGGCGGCTAGTCCTCGCTCACCCTCGGTCCTTCTTGCCCGAAGTCGTCAGTCGTAATCTCCTGTCCCTGCGTCGGTCCTCCACACCCGCATCTTCTCCATCTCTCCAGCCAATCGGAGCCAAAAACTCTCAGCCACTCGCCGATTGGTGGGTGCCCTCGCAATAAACAAATAAAACAAGACGAAAATCAGATCACATGTGTCGTCACATGTGCTGGCAGTTTCTTGCGTAGGTCCACACCCACGTTTTTTCCTTGGTCTCCTCCCGTTTTCTGTTGGAGCACAACACATCTCACCCCACAGAAGCTGCCCCCAGGGGTCTCGCCAAAAACAACACAGACCATATGCCCGGCTTCCTGCCTCACAGGACGTTCAGGACATTACAACTACCCCTTCTCCCCGTGATTTCAAATCGTTCTTTGGAATGATTTGAAATCCTTGCTCCTTCATCCACCCGTATATGGCCTGGTACTACACACTGTTCCTCACTGACCATTTAATCTTTAATTTAATTTACAACCATTACTCTGTCTTCAAACAACCTCCACGAATGCTACTTAGCCAAAGCTTGACTTACGAGGAACGCTTTCTATTATTTAAAATTTTGTGGACACACAACAAACAGAGCCAGCATACATCCAGAAACATTTTTTTATATGCATAAGTCTTAGAAATCTAATGTAGTCAACTTTCAGTTTGATATTACAATATATATATATATTTCTATCACGAACATAGAGTAAGACATCATCACACAATGTGACATCTCCACAACTGTTTACACTGACAATCCTACTAATCAATTGAGGCACTTGACAATGAAACTCCAAAACACTATTCGTGCCTTCAAGAACAAGTATCAAACTGAAGCTAAACTCCTGTGACGGGAGCATCTCCGTGAGGTAATTTTTACCCCAAACAGTAATTGGAAATATAAACACTAATGCTACCAATTAATCAAACTTTTTTTTTAACCTTCTATTTTCTTATTGTTATTAAATCTTAGTACACAATTCTTTCTGCACAACAATATTACCATGTTCCTTTTTAAAACTGCTTCTCCAGCTCTCGGGCAATCAAAATTTTATACCGTTAACTGTTCAGAGATACTAAAATTTTAATCCCTCCTTATTTCCATATTTATGAATTAATAATACATAGCTAACAATGTTTGCATTGAACACTAATACAGTTCTTCCTAAGACACAAAATCAAATGGTATACTAAATGCTAATGCTTACCTTTCCACAGTTTTTTTTTTTTTTTTTTTTTTTTTTTTTTACATATTATTATTATCTCTTACAAGTGGTGACAGACAATCCAGTGCCCTCATTACCACATCGTGTACACTCCTTATCCACTAGCCTTCTCAGCCAACTATTCCTTAGTTTGTACCTACTGAATGCACTATCCTATTATTGACCGCCACAGCACCCTACGTCGTGTGTCATGCGTTCCGCTGGCCGACCATCTGGTGTGAGTAAACAACACAGCAGGCAGAAATGCCTGGCGCCGGGGGGTGGCTGGGTGAACGCCCTACTTCCCGCGGTTCTGGAGTCAGTCACACACACACAAAGATCCTGCACTCCCAAGGCCAAGCGCCTCCCCAACCTAGCTCTATATTGGCCACGCAGCTTCGGCTTCAAAACACGACCGAACAATCGGCTATGTTAGCGCTTCCCACGTCTATCAATTCAACCCTTCGAATGCCACGATATTGTTTCATTTGTCCTTTCAGAGGTTCGAACATGAACTTACCTCTAACACAAACTCTCCGAAAACTCACAACCTTATTTACCTAGCATAGAAAACAGCTCTAATTCGACAAGATATGCAAGAAAACTACCTATAAAGTACACTTTGTCAGTGTAAAATTAATACTAATGAGTTTATACAGAATGTCCTCACCGCACTACCATAATACATTACGTTGCTTTGAAAGCAAAACATACAACTGTCCTCGGACAGTTCGAGCGGGAAACCCTCAATTATGCACGGTGCCCAAATGGCACTCGAATTTGTCCTACGCCTTCCTCATCGACTATCCTTGATAGTACTGCCGGAGACTCCGGGCATTGTAAATCCCCACCTCAGCTTCGCCGTCTACCAGCAAAAACGCATTTGTGGCCACTGGTTTTAAAATGCGGTAGGGTCCTTTGAAGAGATGGAAGAATTTGGCAATTTTCTTCTTCAAAGCGTCCGACTGCGAGACACAGCGAACCAATACCAGATCGCCTGCGTTGAAAACGTGAGGTTTTTTTCCGTCCTCCCTCGCCTGCCTTCTTTTTGCCTTCTCCAAGAGGAATTCCCTCGCTCGCACCACCCTCACATCCCGGTCAATGTTTACCACTGGTTCTGGGCAACCTACCAGCCGGTCAACCAGCGTTTCGGCGGGCGTCCCGAAGTGCAGCTCCACTGGCCGGTATCCCGTGCTGCAGTGAATACCAGTGGTTGAAAAAATCTTGTATCATGGGCAGATGCTTTACCCATCCGGCATGATTATCTCCAACCAACATCCTAAAATAGGCCCCTAGCTGGCGATTGTATCTTTCCACAATATTACTTTGTGGGTTTCTAATCGAGCTGAAAATCGCCTTTATTCCTGCCTGGGCCAGTCCATCCCGCCATCTTTTGCTTGTGAAGATGGTGGCGTGGTCACTAAGGAGACGACTCGGCCGTCCGCATTCTGGCACGTACTTGTCCAGAATGATGCGGAGGCATTGCTTCGTCGTAGTGAAATTCGTCGCATACAGGCGGACCAGCTTGGTAAAGGCATCGACAACCACCAGTACAAATTGTCTGCCATACCTTCCCCGTGGGAGCGCTCCAAAAAAATCAAGGCACGCCAACTCATTTGGAGCACTAGGAGTAATGGGAGTGAGTTCCCCAACATAACTCCTATTCGGGGGTTTTACTCTCTGGCACAAATCGCATCCCCTGACAGTCTTAGCTACCCGCATCTTGAGCGAGGTAACATACCATTCCCGGCGGAGCATTTGAAACGTCCTTTCGGTGCCCTGATGACCGAAGTGGCTCATGGTACATGCGTACTATTTCCCCCGCCATAGTTTGTGGCGTCCACACTAGCCAGTTTTCTATCTCGGGGTCCAGGCGGAAACACACCTCCCCGTGGATTTGGCACATTCCCGCTAAGTTGCAGACTCTTTGGTCTTCCCCGCTTCCTCCACGCTCAAGGAATCGTCTCATCCTCCCTATTTCTTCATCCCGCGTTGTTCCGTAATAAGTCGTTGCGAAACTCGATGGGATCGACGCCAGCAATCACCCTGGCAGCCGCAACCATAATCTCATGCCCTTTCGCCACATGGCCGCCGGACGGGACGAGGTCTTTCGGAAAACGGCTCAGAAAGTCAGCCATCTTATTTTCAACCCCCTTGCAGTAGGACACTTGGAGGTCTATTCCCTGCAATTGCAGAGCCCAACCGGGTGACCCGACTAGAGGTGAATTTTGACTTCATGAGAAAGGTCAAGGCTTGGTGGTCCGTTCTCAAAAAATGTTTTGCGGCCTAGCAGATACGGTCTAAACTTTGTTAACACCAAACACCAGAGACAACATCTCAATTTACCGTCGTTTGGTAATTCCGTTCTGGCCCTCTCAGCTGTGCGGCTGGCCGTTGCCACAACCTGTAGCTCTCCATCATCTGCTTGCTGTCGCAAGACAGCTCCGACACCCCCTCCCACTAGCATCACAATTAAGGAAAAATGGTCTTTCGTAGTTTGGGTGAGCGAGGGTCACCTTATTTCGGAAGGCTTCCTTCAATCGTGTGAAGGCTTCTTGTTGCTCCTCCCCCCATTTTCCAACGAGTGCCCTTCCTGAGGAGGTAATACAGTGGCTCATTTAGGTCTGCAAAACCCTCTATGCCGTTCTTGAAATAGCCACAGATCCCCAGAAACTGCCTCACCTGTTTCACAGTCACGGGGAGTCCGGAAACCGCAAAATCTCTTCCACCTTTTCCGGAGCGGTCTCAATCCCTTCCGGCGTACTCCCGAAACCCCAGGAAGCTGACCTCTCGCGCACACAGATTGGAACTTGTCAGGCCGCAGCGTCATCCCACGCTTGGCCCAAACCCCAAAGAGCGTATCCAGGTGCGACATGTGTTGCTCGAATGTGTCCGAAAATACGAGGACATCGTCCACATACACGGCACAAAATTCCTTTACCTTTCCGCCGGAAGCACTTCATGCATAGCCCGCACGAATGCACTCGCTGAATCCCGCACCCCAAATGCGACTCTTCGGAAACCACATACTGAGTACCCTCAAATAGAAAGGCCGGTGAATGGTCTACACTTTTCGGGCAGCTTCCACTTGATGGTATCCAGCGGGTTACATCAATTGTGGAAAACCACCTTCTTCCATGGAACTTACTTGACGAGATCAGCGATAGGTTCCCGTCCGGCGCCTCCCGGCTTCGCCTAGTATTCGCCTCCAGTCCGTTCAGCTTCCGCGCGTCAAGACCAGAACACGGGTACTGTTCCATCCCCGTTTGACTGCTGACTCCCGCTATAGGGTTAACAAAATGGTGAAAGGGGGGCTTTGTCAATTTATGCCAGGATTCAGGCATCATCTGCAGCACGCTTCTCACAGCTTCCTCGATGTTTCCATCGGAAAACCGGGGGTATGCTGTGCTGCTTGAAGGGACTATTATCTTTGACGTGGAACTCGTGCGTAATTCCAACAATTTTTCCGGGGCGGTAGGAAAATACAGCAAGATTTTTGCGAAGCATTTTTTTCAAGGCGCCCAATTTCGCGACGTCAAGGGTATCGTTGCGCTTAGCATTCCGCTCCAGTTCGCATAACACCTCATTCCTTTCGTCGAGTAGCGCACACATCGGCAACACTGCCGCGTCGCTCTCCTGCGGGGGCGACCTTGCCCTCGCCAGCTCCCCTACGTCGATCCTTCGCAGACCATAGCTGTCGCTGCTCGCGTCCCACTGTAATTTCTCTGCTGTCAGCCCAGAGATAGTGTTGGTTTCCCAACTAATGACAGCTCTCTTTTCGCTCAAAACATCCGCTCCAACAATGACACCGATGCTAAGCCCTGGGACGACATATGCTAGTATTTCTAAGATCTCCTCTCCGAACGTAACGTTCAAAAGAACCTGCCTATTTACTGTCTTCAATTTTTGTCCAAACGCTGGAACCAGCGATAATTTTTCACCCTTTAAGAACTTTATGTCGACACCTGATTCTAGGACTTGTTTCACCACTCTCTCTGCGACAACTGTGAGAGCGCTCCCGCTATCTATGAGAGCTGTCACCTCATTCTGGTGAATACGCGCAGTTATGACGGGGCAACAACCTATTCTTCCGTTACGTTGCAGCGTCGGGGGGTCAGTATCCTCCAGGTTATTTAAACCGTCTTTCCAAATGCCCAGGTCGTCTTCGCTCGCACTACAGTCATCGCTTCCTGGAGGAACCCCTGTCCTTCCTCATGCCTGCCCGCCAGCACTTTGCGGAGTCTGAGCGGCCCCACCCTCCACGGCGTGGCCGTTGACCTTCGCCGCGGGGGCCGGAGGCGCTTCCCTTTGTGCCGTTAAGGCGTTGACACCTGACTCATGCTGTGGCGGTGCGTGGTTTGCGGAAGACCTGGTCGCTTCGAAGCGCCGGTCATTGCCCGCATTCCCGCGGTTCCGGTTCCCATTCCACCGCGGCTTACCTTGATTGCCCCCCGACCTCCCGTCTGCACAAACCTTCATTCTCCGGGCTTGGCGTGTCTGTCGTACGTCTGCACATAGCCAAGGGCGCTCCTCTCCTTCTTCCAACCATCCTTAGGGTCGCGACGAACTGTTGAAAAGTATTTATCACCGCGGGGTTTAGCAACAGCTGCACTGGCTGCGAGAAATTAGACCTCAGAGCACCACAGAGCTCACTTTCCATCCATCGGCTGATCCAGAAACTGGGACTGCTTCGCGAGTCTCTCGGCATACGTAGCCATAGACTCGTCCTGGTTAGAGTGATAGCGTCCCTGTTACAACCTTCGCCTCAGATTGCTCTGGCGCCGCCCGTCCCCAAAAAACCTCCAAGAACATAGCTCTGAACTCCTCATACTCCGACTCAGTCATTAAAATTAGTGTCGAACCACACTCTCTCCTCTCTTCCCCAGACACTGTAGATGACAACCATTGTCATTTGGTCGGGAACACTCTTGACCCGAAGATACCTTTCCAATTCTTTCAGAAGCTCTTTCGGATGGGTTCCCCTCTTCCCACTAAAACGGGGAAACGGCAAATCTACTGCAAGGGGGCAGGGTGTTGCCACACGGGCGTCTTTTCACCCACCTGTGCGCCAACGCGTGTCATTTCTTCACGAAGTCCACGCAGTTCGCAGTCGATTTTCACTTCCAAGGTCCCTTGCGCCCTCGCGAACATTCGCGCAGTCTGTTCTCGTTTCGTCGGCGACACTCTTGTCGACACCGCTAATCAGCTCCCCAAGCTGTGTCATCTTCTCACCGTGACCCACTTCCATTTCCACGATTCGCATTTCTAGCAAGTTCGTCCGTGTTTTCGTTTCTTCGGTTACTTCCGATAGCGCGTCTCTGCGCGTCCAACACCTGCTCCTTGGTGCGGTCAACAGCACTGCTTAATGTTTTCTGCGCCATTTGCAGCGATTGCACCGACTCCTTAATTTCGCCTACCCTTTTTTCCATCGCGACCGTCAATTCCTCTCTGAGCGCCGACAATTGTTCATTTGTGTTTCTCTGTTGTTCACCAACCAAGCTCAAACTTTCAGTTATGGATGTTAACCTTTCGTTAATGGGCCCCCATCAGCCTGTTGCATAAACTGCAAGATATTCTGAGGCATCATAATTCGCTAGTCCTGGTTTTGCGACAGCGGCACGAAATGATCGTTAGTTTCTAGAATCGGAAGATAACTAGCAGTGCCTTCCCCAGTGGCCCGTCTCCTGAATGCTTCGATCAACATTTCCAACCACGGCGCTATCAATTAAATGACCACGATTTCCCTCCATTGCGGATTCCTGATCTTTTGGCTCTGACGGACTATGACTTTGTGCCATCTCGGTAGATTTTCCGGACCTCAGTTTCATCCACTCAAAAGCACCCAAAAATTTAGAAACTTGAAAACAAAAATGTCGCTACACTTATCCTCCCACAATTCAATATTTATGATGGTAAATCCGCGTGAACATTCGACAAATTCTTAAACGCACAATTCTTGATGGAACGAACGCTCAATTCATTAACTATTACAGACTCAATTGCGCAAAACATAGAGGCTCGCGGCATAAAATAAAAAAAACACCGTAAAGCAAGAACAATTTACCAAAACAATAATCGTCACAGAGGATAGCCAAAGGACAAACAAAACACTTTCGACGCTGAGATGCTGTGAAGGTCTGACATTTTAGGAGAATGCATTCTCAAACTTGTTTCAAAACATTGCCCAGCGATGCAATCACCATCCAAAACCAAAAACCAATTAAAAATACAAGGACAACTCGACCAGAACCAACCACCATCATTTTAGAATTCAACACACACTAAAGACACATCTTCCTTCAACATTGACAAACAATTTATCCAACAGACCAACGTACAAATATCATATTCTGCACCAGCGACCCGTACAATTTAAAGCTGGAATGAATACATATTATCTACTAGCATGTCATAAACATGTCATATTATACACAAAACTTTTCTGCATGCTGGCACGGTTTTCCACTGAAATGAGCATTCAAAATTTAAATATTAATATGGAAAAGACACTCTGCAAACGTTCATATCGTTAGCCCCACAGGTTGGGTAAGCCAAAATGTAATGTCTAGCTTATTCCGTTCATAAAATATTGTTTGTCCGGACATTACTGGGCGGTTTCTGTGGTCTAAAAACCAGTCAGGGTGGGCGCCAGGTTTTCGACAGAGTTTCCTATATTAAAGGAAAGCGCCTGTCGAAACCAAAAACAAAAGCTGACCACAGATTCCACACTACAAGCTATAATTTATTAAATGACTTAGGGATGGAGGGTGATTGAAACAACAGAGTTTACAATAGAACATTTGAATTGCTTTTACTCACTAAGTGGTCAGTGTATATTAAGGCACATACAACAACGTTTTGTGGGTTTAAAAGTTTCAGCATGAGACTTGTCTCAGGGGTTTTCTGGGCTGAACGGGTTTGCGAATGTCTCTTCCTTTCTTGGTGTGTATTTACCCGGGACGGCGCGGCGTGATGACGGAGGTGGACCGCATGGGAGCGGCGGCGGCGGCTGCGGCGACGGCGGCGGCGGTGGCGGCGGCGGCGACGGCGACGGCGGTGACAGGCGCGGCGGCTAGTCCTCGCTCACCCTCGGTCCTCCACACCCGCATCTTCTCCATCTCTCCAGCCAATCGGAGCCAAAAACTCTCAGCCACTCGCCGATTGGTGGGTGCCCTCGCAATAAACAAATAAAACAAGACGAAAATCAGATCACATGTGTCGTCACATGTGCTGGCAGTTTCTTGCGTAGGTCCACACCCACGTTTTTTTCCTTGGTCTCCTCCCGTTTTCTGTTGGAGCACAACACATCTCACCCCACAGAAGCTGCCCCCAGGGGTCTCGCCAAAAACAACACAGACCATATGCCCGGCTTCCTGCCTCACAGGACGTTCAGGACATTACAATCTGTTGGTACGTACGGACAGTTTTGTGCAGAAATATTTGTGAATACGTACCAAAGGAAATCCCAAGTATAGTCCACGTTGACAAAAAATCAAAATGATTATTTCGTATCCCGAGTTTTCGAAGACCGTTAGACGTGGTTATGTTCGGTTTGTGTGATTCCGGTATATGTTGTAGGGTAATATTAATTAGTTATAGCTTTGAGCTATTACATGCAGCGGGCCCTACAGTTTGCATAGTAGTTTACATCCGCCAGTGGAACGGTCGTAGCCACAATGACAAGAAATTCGACATTCACGTTGCAGAATTAGGTTCGCGTCCTTCTCCGCTAACTCTTTAAATAACGGGTTCTATTTTTTACAATACTTCTACAGTTAAAATTTCAGTTTACTTCAATATTAATGCATTATTTTTTATTCTTAAAAGATTGTAATATGCTTTTTCATTGTTTTTTGAAGATTTATAAAGTAAATAGAAGAATAAATTTTTCTTCTGACAGAATGATCAGGTTCTATGTATCACGCGAATTGTTTACCTGTTGAGACAGCTGGAGAAGTATGAAAAAACGTTGTTGGAGCATATTGTTTAATCGCTGTCAGTGATGCCGATGGTAATGATGATTGAAGCGCTAAGTATGTAAACACTGACATATTGCCATTTTAATAGGGTTAATATGTTGATCATAAACAATTGTCAGTTTTTTGTAACGTTTGTCATCTTCACATCTCATCTTCACTTGTCAGTAATCTCATCAATAACAATCAACAAATCCAATTCTTCGAAAACGATCGAAAATATCTGGTAATGGTCGAAGGATGAATAGTTCGTTTGTCCTGTTGAGTAGGGAAGTGATGGACTCATCTGTCCTACTGTTGGTGACGGGAACTACAGTCACCATCATTGTCCTAGCGCTGATAGTTTAACGAAGCGACACGATTGGGTATGATTGGTAGCAGCAATTTGAAATGCCACTGCCCCTCTCCGTGTAAGAGACAGCTAGTTTCAAACTCCCTGGCTACTATTGAAGATTCCAGTGGCACGTAAAAACCATGGAAATTTTGTTCTGAAGCAACTATGCAATATTCTTCCGAAGGGTATATGTGTATATCAATAACAAATCCTTAAATTATCTTATGGTCTCCAAAACATATTAAGGTCAAATTTCTATAATTTCTTTACAACTTTAGGATTTCAGCGTCAATATTTTTTCTTACAACTTGATAAATATTGCGTTTAAGATTGCAACAAATAAATGAAGCCCAGTTGGATTCCAGATGGGTATTATTAGAAGATAATATAACAATTAATTCACTGACTGAAGTGCAATGTCAAGCTTGTTGTGTGCCTCTTCCACCTGTGTCAGAAAGGGGACTCGATATATAGACCAAATGCAGAACTTTTCCTCTCTCAACATTACCATAAAGATAAAAAAAAAACTGTGTGAAGAGGAAGATAATGAATCTTTTTTGGCTTGAGGCTTTACGCCTCGTCAACGTCGAGGTTATTAGAGTTGAGAAAGAACTAAGGGGGGCGGGAGGGGAGCAAGAAACTGGAATGAATTCTGCCATGGCGTTTTTGAAGGAACCATCCCGGTATTCATCTGGAGTGATTCGGAAAAATCATGTAAAACCCAAATCTGGATGGCCGGACGAGGACTCGAACCCAGATCGTCCAAAATGCGACGCCAGAAAGTTAGGCGTTCATCCACCACGTTCGGTAAGAGAATAAAATTGTATTTATATGAATATTACAGACTAAGCAATACCTTCTTAGTGTTGTAGCTGGAATGAGTGACTAGACTCACCGAGTGACCCATGTCTGTTTGTAATCAGAACATTGTATCAGGGAATCCTGACCAATCTCTACCAGTCTTGTAGTGCTGCAGCTGCATAGCCACAGGAAGTATTACGGCGAATACCATAACTTTTTTTTTCCTCGGGCTCGATCGGCCGTCCTCTCCGCCCTCTTCTCTACATTAGCATCTTTCATCACGAACAACGGACAGTCGTGTTTAACATAAATTACGGGAGACTGGCCATCAGGAGTCGACGGCCTCATCAAGCGAGCGGCACTGTCCCCTCATTAGCTTATTCAATCATCACGTGCCACCGCCGCCCAACTTCAATCAGTCCCCGACGAAAAGGGAGCACAAAAGGGACGGACGGAGGAGAAAAAAAGCGGCGAAAGTGGCGCACTGCAGCTGTACAGTTTATCAGGAGGCCATCTCCCAGCTCACCTGCCGGCACGCGTCCCGTCTCGTTTTTGTGCCTTCCCACACGGCCCACAGAGACACTCGCCACGTCCATATTCGCGCTTCACCTTCAACCTACCTACATTGTTCCATCAAATTGGCTATCGGCTTCATTACTATTTATTTTTTTCACCAGAAGATGGCGACCGTGATTGTGATCGCCGAAATATCGTGTGATAATAATACTTCCTTAACTCGGCTAGTTACCCGAGAGCATCTCATAAATTCTAATCGCCGAGAAAAACATCGTTCTAAAGTTTGATTATTATTATTTTCTTTCCTTTTATTGTTTTGCGTGTTACAACTTGTTTGTATGTAGTACAAGCTTTGTTTTCAATATGTGTATATCTCATGCGAAATTAGAAACCTTCTCAGGTATTGAGCAGTATGTGCACAACTGCAGAACAAAGAGAAATAACTAACAACAATAACAGAGGGTATTTAAATCACAAGAAGGGATTTTAGTAACTTATATATGGAACAAATTTAAGAACTTCTAACTATCAGTATCAAAGACTTAGGCCTAGATAGACTTAAACCTGCTATCTCGATACATATGCTCCCTTTCCTAGCAGACAACTCCTATGCATAAAACACTAGGAATAGGTACCAAGCCTGGTGGGTGAACGGTAACCTTTTGGTCTTGCGTTCGGGAGGACACGGATCGAATCCCCGTTCGGCCATCGAGATTTGGATTTTCCATGGTTTCCCAAAATCACTCAAGGTGAATGTCGGGATGGTTCCTTCAAAAGGGCATGGCATAATTCCTCTCTTCCTTGCCCCCAGTCCTTTCTGCCTCTAATGACGTCGACGATACATAAAGCCATAAGCAAAAATAAGTATAACATTCACAGCCACTGCAAAAATTAATAGTATAAGAAGGAATAAACTCTTCTGGAAATTGTATGTTCAGTGTACTCTTCTTCTTCTTAAAATGCCTCCATGGAAACTCTCTTTAACCGATGAACTGGGATGCATTCCTGCTGCTTTTTTCCAGTGCGTGTTCGCGTATGTGTTATTGTAGGTGTGGATTACTGTGGTAGTGTGTGTGTTCAGTTTGATATCAGAGTATTGGAAGGGAGAGGCAATTCACGCCTGCTATTCCTAAAGGCACCTAAGCACATCCATGCTAATCGTCCAATCCGACGCACGAATCAACATCACCAGTGCTGTGTGCCCTCACCTCATACGCACTGCAGAGAAGTTAACCCAGTACTTCTCAATCAGGTGGTTAGGAATTGTGCACCACCTTGTCTCCTACCCTACCGCAGCGCCCGCTGTACACCATCACGGTGCCGCATCAACTGAGCCAGCGGAGAGGGTTCAGTGTAGTCACAAAAGATGAAAAATAGTACAGAAACGTGAAAGTACGTGTTCATTATAACTGTAATTTCTGTGAGAAAGAGTATTGGAATTTGTGTGTTATCTATGACGATATGTGCTTAGTACCGCCAAACGAAGTTACAATTATTTTTACTATGGATTTTTCTAGAAATCATGTAAATACTGAAGTAACAGTCACAAGTAATTGTGTATGCATCAGTTATTTATATCACTGATTAAACCTGGCAGTTACTCATTTTAATCTCTTATTGCTATTGGTCTCGATGTTTATGGATCTTTTAGTAACAATTCAATACAGTTCTGCCAGCAACGTAGCAGTATAGGAATTCAGAAATAACATCACAAAATCTCAGTTCAAAATTTGAATAGCCCTATTATTTTTGATACATGAATTACACCTGCTATCTATAATTGACTTATTTTTTGCTTCACAAAAATATTAGTAGTCCAGAAAATCTTTCATTCAGTAGGGCAACTGAGAATTACTAAATTTAACAGATCCGTGTGATTTTTTTTTTTTTTTTTTTTTTTTTTTGCTTCTGGATTTTCATATCGTCGACGTTGCTGTCATTAGAGGTGGGACGCGAATAGCGCAAGGAACAGGAAGGAGTTCTTCCGTGACCTTTTGAAGGAACCATCCTGGCATTCGCGTGGTGTATTTTCTGAAAACCACAGAAACCCGGAATCTCTATGCCCGGACGGGGATTCTAAGCCACGACCTCCCGAACACGAGTGAGGCTAGAGCGTCACTCCTCATCCACCATACGCGATCTCTCTAAAGCAATTTTATTTGGGGTTCAATAGTGTTTCCTCTTTGATTCATGTCTTTTTTTATATCTGTGTTAAGAATTAACCCATATCAAATGAAGCGGTAAAAATAGCTAGTTGATTCAAATAGGATTAGCACGAAGACTTGTTAGTGTATTCTGAACCCTGTCTGATTGCGAAATGGTAGGAAATAGGGTCCTCGAATGCTTAGCAAATAGGATCAATGTGTTGTTACTCATATTAAATCTAGTCGATTCTCGGTGGGTTTCGAGTGCTTTAAGACATTTCCATAGGGAGGAAACGAGACTGTAATACTGTGTGCAAGTGTGTTCTGCTTTGGAAGTAGAGGCCATGTAGCTCAGTGAGAAGGAAACTGAATTAGAAACGGAGGGTTGCAGGTTCCGGTGCCATTTTTAGGGGCATTAACCTGTCATTCCTTCTGTCAAAGCTTGCTAGTGAGCACGAAATATGCTATGTAGCCCTTTCGTGGTTGGGATCCTACGATAAACTGTAGGTCCAACAACGATAGATCAGATGTAATGGGTGAAAGCTTCAAACATCTGCAAATAATTCTTGATTAAAATAATTAACTTTTGTAAAGTTTACGTAGGATAAGTCATCAATATTACTGTATTAAAATAAAAACTCTAAATTTTCTTTTTAAATAAAAATTAATTGTCAGTGGTAAATAAACTTTTTGCACGACATTCAGGAGGGAACAAAGGAATATACCTTCATATTCTCGAAGATCATAATATTCCTTTTACAGTTGGATAAAAACAGCGATTATATAATCATCACGTAACAGATTTTTCTCAGTATTGTGCCAAATTGCATTGGCTAATGTTAAGTTCAGAAATGTCAATGAAAGAAAACACACGAATTGACTTAAACTTACTTAAACTTCGCTACTGTCATTACAATCACAGACTTATCAATAATTGTGTGCTCCAATTTCTATCGCTAATTCAGAAAGCAATTTCATATTAATATTAGCAGTGGTGCTGTTAGTTAAAGATATTCACGTCTCTTAACTTAGTGAAAGTTATTATAAGAACAAATATGCTTGTCATATTTGTTAAAATGAAATTTATTACTTTTAAAAAACGAGTGTTTATTAACCTAAAGCTACATTAATTGTAGTTGTAAATTATAAGTTGTGAATCCCTGAAAATTAGAACTACCAAAAAAATCGGCCCATTTAAAACTCTTTTGAGAAATCATTACTTATTGGAGCACTAGCTAAAAGATCTCTCCTTCCATGCATAACTTAATTTTTGATCTGAATAATATTGATGTATACAGTGTCCACCTCTTTATTCTGCCTTCCCTATTATTAGTATGTGTCTCGTTTCTTCATCCTACTAGTATTAAGTTTGTACCATTTACTTCTTTAACTTTCACTAGCATTAGTTTATACCATTAAATCATTAACTAGTTAAAAACGAATAATTTTAAGATTTTAGTCAGTATTTCACTCATAAATATTATTAAGTTTTTTGGTTAGTATTACTCTTGAACTTGATTTAGGCCAAATGTTATATAAGTGTTGTATACTGTAAGTTTGTGTAAGGTGTACATTATTTATTGTAAACACCTGGTATGATGTAAGAGAGGGCTTGACAGCCCTAATCTTGCCAGGCTAAATAAACCTTTAAATAAATAAATAAACTACCGAAGGATAAAAAATTTCAGTTCATTTGGAAACTTGAGAAGAAATTGAAAGAATTTCGATGTTTGTTATGAAGCATGTCACCGTTATTTATTTTTATTAGACGCACGTCAACAAAAATATTTCTGAAAATTATTTAGACCCTACTCCTGAGAAATTTTATAAATCAGTTACATGGAATAAAGTTCTGTTAATATGTAATGTTAAAGTGAAGTAAAAATGTAATAATCAAATCGGGTCGAGTCATTTCTACTGCGTTGTTGTAAACAAAATTTATTTCGCATCTAAAGATTAGATCCGGAGACAACATTTATTTTTAAAAAAATCTGTCACTCTCTGTAATGAGACAGATTTGTCCCAAAGAAATCTAATCTGACCCAAGGAATGTAAGTATTGAGTCACTTTCAAAACATTGGAGTTAAAATTTTGTGCAATTACAATACACTCTGTACAGTTTCATGTATGTTAAAATTGTAAAAATACTACTTACGTCAGATCTTATCATTCCAAGCCCTTTTATCTGCATCTTACTAAATAAATTAAAAAATTGCACGCAGCAACCGTTAGCAAACAGTCTCTTTAAAAAAAATACTGTTCTCTGTTGTCACATTATTTTACACTCAATTTTCGAGATTTTCTAACTGCACATGCTCACTTTAAAAATACTGACATAAAAGAAAACTGTAAAGGCTAAAAAAACCAACATTAATTATTTCTGCCGAATGCCTTTAATGAAGAGGCATTCAACATAAAGCAAATGGTCGATTTTTTGCGTTATAACAAAAGATCGTTACATGCACTGTTGTAACTGTCAGGTTTCTTTCAAAGTAATAACTTACGTTTCGCCTTAACCATGTGAAACTCAAAGACGTCGGACTTCGTTATATATTTTTCAACTGCTGCTTTTTATGAGACAGCATAATGTGAGACACACTTCTGCAGGCATACTCAAGCGGTCTCCATATTTAGAGGTTTTATAACCTCGTAAAACTTTCGAGATGTGCCGCCGCTGGTTGACCATTCCTTTATTTACGACCCGAAACAAGAGAAAAATGATAATTTGGCCAACTGTTCCAAATTCTTGTCGAGTGACTAAGTGTTTTCCAATGAACAGCGCTTAAGCGCTGCAAAGTTGCGTGCACGGCATTGAAAGACTGTACTAAATTAATTAATAGTACGATAAACATCAAAAGCCGAATGATCAGGGCTTTATACCCAGGAAGATAACGATTTTCCACGTGTAGAACGGCGCGCCAGATCCACAAATACAATGAGTAACAAGAAGGTAGTTATTATGGGAGATAAACAACGGTAAGGGATGGATGACAATAATCTAATATCAAGTGCGTGGTCGATGAATCTTACAGCGACCTTTTATATTTATACCATACCGCAAAGCTTGCCGCTTAGCTCTGTCAATAAACTTTAAGTAAATTTAATTTAACCTCAATTGCGATGAAGCACACACTCTCCGGTAACAATTCCCACATCCCCACCTTCCAATGAAATGATTTTTCGCTACCCAGATATTTTGCCCTTTACGAATTCCAACATTAAATTCCTTCGGTGTTTTTGGAAAATGGTTCTCCATTTCTCTCGGTAATTTGTTCCAGCCTCTGACTCCCACAGCTTGGTTAGCGGTTAAAGTCGAGGTTATTCTACAAAATATACGTCCAGATGCGTTGTTCTTGTTATTATTATTTTTTTTTTAATGGCATTCGGCAACGGAGGCCATACAGCCAGCTCAATGTGTATTTTCTCCAATGTATGGACGCCACAGGACGGACAAGACATTCACACAGACACACAACACTTAACATCCATGCCCGCGGCCGGATTCGAACCGGCGGCCTTCGGCACGTGGAGCTAGCACTCTAGCCCCCACGCTACCGAGGCCGGCAAGTTGTTCTTGTTATCAAACGAATAAACTGTTTGGGAAAACAAAAGGACAAGTACGGGGTTCTGGCTGCACTAACTCTATGCTAGTATCAAAGATCAGGGAGTGGTTTGTGGAATTTTATCTTCGAAATTCCACGCCTAGTTCTCTGAGCAATACCGAGCATTGTGGGTGAGCGGGAAAGCCCTGGCCTCGCCACGGGTTCGAGTCCCCGTCTGGGCATCCAGAGTTCCGTGGTTTCCAAAATCACTCCAGGTGAATGCCGGGACGGTTTCTTCAAAAGGCCTTGTCCGAATTCCTTCTCACTCCTTGCCCCCTCCCCAGTCCTTTTCCGAATTTAATTACGTCGAAGTTGATGAGGGCCGTCCTCGGTAGCGTAGGGGTTAGAGTGCTAGCTCCGCGTGCCGAAGGTCGCCGGTTCGAATCCGGCCGAGGGCATGGGTGTTTAGTGTTGTGTCTGTGAATGTCTTGTCCGTGTTGTAGTGTCCTTGTGTCAATACTTGATAATAACAAATCACATTAAGTTGGCTGTATGGCCCAGTAGCCGAATGCCATTAAAAATTAAAAAAATAAAAAGTTGATGAGGCGCAAAAGCCAAAAGGAAAAAAAAAAAAAAAAGCTCTGGTCCGAAGCGGTTATCTTTTGCCTTTGTATGTAACATTCTGATGTTCTCTTTCTTGAGTAGACTAATCAGTTAAGCTTATGAGCTCTTTTCATAAACTTTGGGAAATAATATACAAAGTTTAAAGAAACTGAAGTAGAAAAATTCACCACTTTACAGTATTATTACCACAAATTTCACAAAGTGTATGATAGCAAGTCCCCTTATTTATCATTAAAGCGTCTATTTAATTCTATATACAGTTTCACTCTAGTTTTACTCAGAGCTCGTTGATTAGTTGTTAACATTTGGTGGAACGCGGGTGTCGATGCATCAAAATTTCGGTGACCTATGTTTATCCCCAAAATACATGCAGAACAAGTCTCATTACTTCAAAACGCAACGAAATAATTATTCTCGTCCTTGTTTTGAGCCTTCTCCCGGCTCCAAGAGGCGACGAGTCAGAAAGATCTAATTAAAAAAAAAATATCACCATCTCTGAAACTTTTGAGGGCAGCTACATTTATTGACACACTAGTTCCATACAGACTTACTAACAAAACATGTTGTTTTTTCTGTAATATAAAAATTCGAATTACATGAAGTTTTGGGCCTAAAGACTTCATCTTCAGAATGTCCTAAGTTAAACCAATGGTCTATATATAACCAAAATAGATAAATTTACCAATGTCTAAATTAATTGGCAGTAGGTGGCGCAAACAGTGTCCTATTAATACAAGGGGCATGCGGTGCTATGGTTCACATAGTCACTTCTTTAGCACGAGTGTCATTAATGCAGTGTAAATGTAGCGGAGAATTTTATCTCTACAAAAAATATGTTCTGATTTTTCCTATTCCATAAAACAAAGTGAAAGAAAGATTATCTATATACACGTCACCGGTTTCCAAATATTAAGCACGAGTGGTTTTCGCGCTGTCATCCGCTATCTCAAATTTCTTCTCTCATCCTAAATTAATTATACATATGAATTACAAAATGAACGTGTTTTGAAGATAACAGGCAAGGAAGGAAGTCTGTGGAAGTGTCTAACAGAATCATGAGACAGGATGATGGGTTATGTTTTAAGACCTGCAGGACTGCTTAATTTGTTACTGGAGCTAGTTGAGGGAACCAAATATAGAGGATGACAAAGATTACAAAAATATGAGAGCGTCAGTTTTAATGCGTATGCTGAGATGAACAGGGTTAGCTCCAGGTAGGAAGAGATGGAGGATAGCATTCAACCAGTTTAGTCAATGTCGACAGAAAAAAAAAAAACTCCCTTGAATATCTTTACTAAATTCAAATGTATACCTTAAAGAGTTAAGAATTTGCTCTCCTATTCTCAGTTCCATGGAAAGGTGAAATCAGTACTGAAATCGACTTAATCGCAGTGTTTTGTGTTGTTGGTGCTTTTGATGTATGTTTGGTGTACATACTCAGCCCTTTTAAAGAAAAAGAAAAAATCGTTGCTATTATTTCTGACAGCCGCGCGATTATTGTTCGCTGGCTGTTGAAAATTACTGTTTTCGAACTTAAACATTTGATTCGCCATTGGTTAGGACGCTAGGCGTTGGATAAACTTAATTTGATTACGAAAAGAATTTGTAACTGTCTCCTTACTTCAGTGCTAGAGTGAAGGTGTGCAAATTGGAAACAAGAGTCCAGCGTCAAACAAATTAAACTGGATTACTGTGATATCTAAGTAATCGTCAAATTAAAAAATTTTAAATAAGTTTTTAAATAACGCATCTCAAACTCCATGGCCAGTTGTCTAATAAGCACTATCTATGGTCTTATGTATAATCTGGTTATCAGAGCAATTTATAAACGAACGAAAGGTACAAAACGCTGTATATATATTTTGCGAGTGTATCTACTAACCGTTTAGATATTGAATTACAAGATAATGCTCTCTCAGATGATTTTATTTCATCTTTCGTTAATTTCCCTGATACGAAAATATCAAAGTAAGGATGCCATTTGACTAACGAAAGAATGTTTTAAGGAGTGTTTAGGCTATGAGAAAATGGTCGAAATGAAACTACGATTGAGAACGGTGTTCCGTATAAAATTCGTGTCACTAGCGGCGTTTATTCGTTGACAACAGTTTAAGATAGTTTGCTAGTGATTCTGTTCTGTTAATAGGGTAGTAGAATCTTCTTTCGATTGTTTAGGTAACCAGCATGATCTCGATTTTATTTTAAAATGGTGCGATAACTTAAAATTTTAATTAAAAAAACTGCAAGATAATGCCCTTAGCAAGAAAAAAGAAGTCATTTGCCGGTTCGGAGGTTGAAAAATTAAGTCGTTCGTTCATTAATAAGAACTGATCCCCCGAAAGTATTAAAATTAACAGTACAAAAAGACATAACTGTATGCGAATTCATTACGTTGGTTGTGATGTAACGTAAATTTATTGTATGATCTCATACACTGTATTATTCTGCTTAATGTATTCCGTATTGCGAGATAATGATCAACAGCATCCAGAATGTTCTGTAAAGAGCAACGCGCTTGAGAAAGGTCCCCAAAGCTCTTACTCTGTGCCATAGATTTAATACGGTGACTGGACTGGAGTGGCTAAACGCACATACTTCCTTTTGAGTTTACTGACTAGCATGCGAAGTTGTACTTTAAGACTACAATCAAGTACTTTCCACTCCAATGTAGTCATATCGCAAAAACTGGGTATCTGGTAAATGAACTGACCTACCGACGCTTATTAGCGAATCCTTTGTTACTTAATGCCTTTAACGATTCTAATAAATCTAACAGAAGCCAGCTCGAATAGCGCTGGGGCTAATGCGGTGACCTCAAGTTGCAAGGGTCAACAGTTCGAGTCCGGCTTCGAGTATTGGTGATTTTTATTAAGTATTATATTCGTCCTGTAAAGTCAAGCACATTAGAAGAATCAAAAACTCAATCGCTGCTGGTTGTATAGTTGACGTGACCATATCCCATTGCAGTATACCATTATCATGAATAAATGTTTCATTCACTAAAACTAAGAGGATGATTTTTACATCATGGCTACACTCATTATTTTATTTTGTAATTAATTTATAGTGTATAATAAGAAACACGTTTTTTGCGGATGGGAATGGGTACTATGCTTTCAATAGTTTCCCATAGGATTTTGGAGGTCGAAACTGTTCAGACCACCATTTAATGATAAATAGTAACTAAGATAGCACTAAGTAGGAGAAGCCGTCGAAGAGGTAGAGAGGCTGCTGGAACCATCACTGATCTCTATGTTCAGACTCATTGGCTTTTTATTCCATCAGATGATTTATGTAAATATTGAATCACGTCTGGAGACTGAGTTTCGCGCTTCTCAAAGCGTAAAATACCGATTCCGTGTGTAACACGGAGAGTATTGTGTGTGAGGCCCGGTACAGCTGCTCATTTCATGGCGAGTTATGGGCTGAACCTGTGCCACGACGGGGACCTTGGCGTAGCCTCTGATGGCCAGTGACAAGTAGTCGTATCTCACAGAACTACTCATCACTGTACATGGCGAATACAGTACTCGCGAACTTATATTGAACTTATTAACCTCAAAAGATGGAGATCATCCACGAAAACTCGAAGTCGAAAACTCGAACATCCGACAATCGAGATAACCATGCATTAAATAAAATGAGCTGGCTGGAGATCGAAAGGACCCTGGTTTGAATCCCGGTCTCAGCTGTAATTTTTAAAGGTCCTTAACCTGACCTTCACCTTTACCACAGCTTGCTGTGTAATGTGAAGAACGCCAGAACGCTTTCGTGGTTGTGATTCCATGTTAAGTTTTAGGTACAACACAGCCGGTAGGGTAACCGGGTTGGGATAGTTAGCCACGTCAAGTGACGCACTAAGCACTGAATCGTAAACCCTGTCATCTGTTGGCCGAACAATCCTTCGCGACATCCCGGCCAACAATTCCATACAATGATTGTATTCATTAAGCACATATTTCCGATGCTGGAAAAGGGATTAACCATTCAAATCCGTCTTTGCTCTTATATTTCTGTAAATGATTGCTGAGATAAAGCTTTTCTCTGTGGTTTAGGTTCGCTTGTTACTGCTAAGCAAACAAAAGAGTACAGTTTTCTAACAGTCATCTACGTCCTAACCCAAATACAAAGATTTTTCTCGTATAAAATTGTTACGTATTTCAGAATTTTGAATTCGGAAAACAACTATTAGAAAAGTATTCAGAACGCTACTAGAAAACAAGGACTGTATTGAAAAAATCGGAACGTTTATTTATTTGAAAACTTGGACTGAAAATGTGAAATATTTCCTTACCTGAAAGCGGGTAACTGATCGAAAGGAATTGTAATTAAGTACTGTTTAAGAAGTTTATCATGTCACATGTTCTAAAATACATAATAAGGAACAAAACGTGAAAAGAACGAAAATAATGTAAATGAATAGATTATTAGGGCAAAGGTAATAGATTCATAGCTAATATAAAAATCCGTTCATTTGTCAATGACTTAATTCGGGTGCTCTAAATCTCACCTTGATCACACCAGTTCCTTTGTTTTCTGAATAAGACGCTAATACCAGGTTATGATACAGAAATCATGTGAGGAATAGTCTCAAAATACCGTACGGGAGTAACCGAAATATGAAGATTAATACGCGTTTCATTTAAAAAACATTCATACAAACGTTTAGACATCATCGTATGTAATACTATATAGAAAAAGAAAAATAATTTTATATTACATTTTACCTTGAACTAATTACATGATAAATTTTTTACTGAATACGTATTTTGTACCCGAATGCATAGCGCATTACGCTGTGGTTATCTATTTAAAAGACAGTTCTTTCCAAATTATTAATCATTATGTATTAGCTATATCTGTGTCAGACCCCATAATCCGTTTCAATACGTTATAATTCCCTTTATTAACCGTACCAGTTCGTTAATCCAAATTACTTAACAGTAAGCTCAAAGATAGTCTCAAACCAATGACCTCTGCAACACGATGCTTTAGTGTTAATCATTACGTTGCCTTAAATTGAAACAGTATTTTATCATCCAATGTGTTTCTTAATGCAGGCCACCAAACGTGAATTTTTGATTGATCCTTCAAGGAGAGTAAGTATTTTCACTAAAGTAGTTAATGCATAAAAAAATAACTTAGTCCACAATCCGAATGTTGTTTGCATTCTCTCGAAGAAAGCACCCTACACTATTGTGTCACAGGTAGGACGGCCTGTTCCTTTCCTCTGGGACTACCAATTTAACATGGAACCCGAACCATGGAAAGTTCCTGCGCAGGTCATATGATCAAACACAACTCTTGAAAATTCCCAGCCCCACCGAGATTTGAAGACGTGACCGAGCCATGCACAACTGAACTCACATTGAGCTTGCAGACCGCTCAATTCAACGCACACTTCAGTAAAAACAACAGACGATTCGCACAATATTTGGCTTAGACCAGACTCAATCCCGTTAGTCTACGAACGAGAGGCCAGCGTATGATTCACTAAGTGGAATTTCGCTACGTGTTGGCTGCGAACGGAAAGTGAGAGTGGCACGGATGCGGCGAGACGAGGCCTCGCGCCTGTTTACGACCGACCGAGCCGGAGCCTACACAGACGGGGCTCCAAATTAAGGTCGTTGTGAGATTTTCGGGCCCGCCAGTGTGCATTTAAGCGGGCGCGTGGCCCCTGGCCAGTTCACACCTCTCCCGTCCGTCCGCAGACGAAATAATTGCGGTAGGGCGGAGGCTAATGACGCAGGTAGACGGAGTTCCCAAGAATTTCGTAGCTCGCCGCCACAAATAAATCTCGCGTGCTCCGGGTTCCCCGCTTATTCTTTCATCCAAGTCTCCGGCCTTTTTTATGCCTCCACTGAGGTTTTTTTGTCCGACCCTTTTTCCTTGTACACTGGCGCTCTCTATCACACACACACACACACACACACACACAGTTGTGTTGTATGTGTGTCTGTGCGCTAGGTAACGCCGAGAGGGCTTTTCCATCGTGAAAAATGGCACCTCCTTTTTGTACTTGTTGTACGGAGCTGGAGATTTCTATAGAATAAATTCGGGTCTCGTGTTCCTTTTTGGCCGGGCATTCTCTCCTCTTTCAGTGGCGGTCCCCCCTCTCACCCCTCCCCCGGCGCGGCGCACACAACGAGGCCCCTCTCTGCGTCCGTGTAGCTCGCTCCCACTTTGTTTGTGGGCAGTGGGGAGCGCGGAACCTGCTGCCGGCCCTCTGTTAATTACGGTCTCGGAGCGTGGGAGTAGCACCTCACGCTGTGCCGGACGAGTAGTTTAATGCGCGGTACAAATAACAACTCAGTGCTGCGTGAACATCTGAGAAACACGGCTATGGTTGCGCGTTGATCTGCACGGAAAATATCGCCAAGCCAAGAAAACGTTATCACTGCCTTTTAAATTACCTTCCTGCCTCTTCGTTAACATAACCCTATTTTTCTACATTTAAATGAACAGCGGCATTTCTGTGGTTTGGCTTATACGAGAAATAAAAGTGTCGCTTGGTATCTTAGAATAAACAGACATTCACAGATTATGAAAAGAAGTAGAGGAGTCACACTGTTATGACATTAACTGAGATAAATTTTTGCGAAGTATTGGTAAAATAACCAAAACATAGAACACAACGATTACTCAAAAGTCATTTTCTCTGCGTCCTCAGCCTAAAAGTAATATGTTGTTATGCAAGTTGCAAAGAAGAATTAATGCAGCCTAGCTGCCTGGTGGCTCAGTGGTTAAGGTGCTTGCTTTCGAAAGTTCATGATCCGGTCCAGGGTTCAAATCACGGCAGGAATAGGAGTTACGTTTGAGCTCTTCCAGTACGTTCCATGGATCAGATTCCACATTAAATTATAAGTTCCAGAGGAAAGAAAGTGCTCGTCGGCTTACTAAGCCTCCTTCGGGAGAATCCAACCAACCTTCGGGTTGTGGAATGAGTTTCTTCATTATTATTGTTTTGTTAAAATTCCTACACGAAAAGACGAAAACCTTGGCAATAATACATACTATAACTCATCGTAAGCCATCCACCCTACTACTCATTGCGTGAGGGTTAATACGATATAGTTAGGGGAAGTGGTGGTATTATGGAACACTTTTTCGTTTAAAGCAATATACTGAATTTAAAATGTGGCTGTTCCATAAAAAATGTCACATCTGTTAGTATATATATATGTTATAAAGGGTCAATAATAATTGTGATGAATAATAAACTTTTTCAATAATTACAATAGATTTTTTAACTTGCTGTAAATTATGAGTATCTTGAAATGGGGTGGTAATATGAAACAGATTTAAAATAAATTGTAAAACAAACATTGTCAGTTAACATTTTTATTAATGAAATTATTAAATTATATTTTGACCTTACCTGGTATAAAATCACAATTTACAGTGTAAACTTGTAGCAAATTTGAAAAATACAGAGGTCCGAAACGTTGCTTTGTAGTAAAGTTGTTTTTATGAGCTATAAACCACAATTACATTTCACAGTTCATAGTTCTTCGTGAACAAAAGTCGCTGTAGTATATGTGTAGTATGAGGTGAAAGGTAGAGGATGGTCACATGATTTCATTTTGCTTTAATTATGAAAAAACAAAAGAGGGGTTGTAATATGGAACAGCATGTTTTATATTACCACCCAACGCCATTTTCGAAACTAATCAATGAAAATAGACTTCTGATAAACAATTTATAGGAACCAATATTATCATTCGTAGGTTTAATTCTATTACTAAATCGTAAAGTAGAAACTGTATGCTAATTTGTAAGTAAACATAGCAGAAAAAATAATTGAATCTAACCTTACAAAAACTTTTGGAGGTTGTAAAACGAAGTTCGTCTACTCACGGCCATAAAACAATGTGATACTGATCTCTGCTGCCTCTAATGATGGAAACAGAACTTTAGGATTGCCGTAACTGAAGCTGCTACCAGATGGCATTAGTAGTCTGCAAATACTATGGTGTTTCATATCACAACCCTGTTTCATATTACCACCACCTCCCCTACTGTTTTGATGTTTCCTCCAATTGTTATTGGAAGGTGACACTTCAGTTGTCTTCTTTATTCACTTATCTTTGTGACTTCTGATTTACTGAGACAACCTCGTTTACTTACCTCCACTTAATATCTACGCTTAATGACATCTACTAGCGATCATCAGCCCACCAAACATCATCAGCTATCAGAAAGTTTTAAGAGATTAATGTACAGGCAAAAATTTCTTTCAAATCTAATGAACTTATCTGCAGAATTTTTTTCTAAAGCTTAAGCAGTCTCGCGTGGTGCGTATCAACAGTTTGATGTAGCTCGCGTTTAAACAATATGGTTCTTGGGATTTTATGCATAATAATTAGTTTTTAATTTCAAACAAGATGCAGACAGGCTAACGTTTTCCTGCAAGAACAGTAGGAAAAATCTGTTTTTTGTACCGTCGAGGAATGACGTAAGTTGGCTGGGTATACAACGTTGCCGGTTCTCATTAGAGGACAGAACGTTTAGGGTAGAATGTAAGGTAGCTGCGTCATGGATGTATTTACACACACGGTAGGGCCTACACAAAGAGAGGAAAGTCTCGTAAGTTTCCACATTGAATTTTGTGCACTGTCTTTTATTTCTACCGTTTCCCGTTAATGTATTAGTAGTTTTATAAATACAGATTTTTAAAAAAATTGAAATTTCTTTTATGTTACGGTACCGAAAGAAACTTGATCCATGACCTTTAGCCATGATAAAAAAAACTCGAGGACGATAGATACTACGAACCCAAATCCACGTTTAACGTACAGTCATTCGCATCCTCTTAACACAAACGATAATAACCGATGATTATGTAAGAAAACGTAGAAAAGAGAACTCGTCAGAATGCGTAAACCTTATTTTGAGAGTGCAAAGAAGGCCAATAAATACTGCAAAATCAATTTATATGAGTATTGAATCATTAGCTTTAGAAACTGCTTATCTGCTTATGACATTTCACTAAATCTCCATGTCCATCCTAAATACAAGCACCGTAATAGGGATGGCACCGAGCGTGGTGGGTGAGCGATTAAAGTTCTGGCCTCGCATTCGGGAGGACGCCGCGCCGGTTCGAATCCCCGTCCGTACATCCAGATTTGGATTTTACATTTTATCCCCAAATCACTCCAGGTGAATTCCGGCATGCTTTTTTCAAAAGCTCATTGCCAAATTCCTTCCCGTTTCTTGTCCCCAGTCCCATCCCGCCTCTAATGACCTAGACGTCGACGAGGCGTACATCCATAAGAAAAAAATAGTGATGGCCACTAAATTGTAATCAGAGGTAGTAGACATAGGAAATGTGTTGTGTCACATCAGATTTAATTTTGCTAGAGGGAAATACACGCTGCAAAATAGGCTGAAGTTAGGATTGAGACCACTATTTCAGAGGAATCATGTTCACTTCTCCGTTGAGCCATTTACAATTCAGTTTTACAAAAATTCTTCTCATTATTCGTCGATTGTAATCTTCCAAGAATAATAACCCTAAGTTTAGTAATAAAAATGTGAAAGGGAGGAAGAGAACGTGCATAACACAACCCATCAATGGCAGTTCATGGCGATTCGTGGATGAGCGGCTAAAGCTCGGTAGGACGCGTGCTCCATATCCGGTTCATTCACGATTACCCGAAATCACTCTAAAACGACATCGGCGAATTCATTCTCGTTTCTGTTCCCATCCCCACCATTTACGACTTTAATGACAGCATCTTCAAAGAGTTACAAAGCCTGTTTAAAATCAGCAGGTTGTGATATCATTCCACTTACGTGAGCGTTAAGTATAGCGGATGTTATGCTGATACTGGAATTGCATCACCTCTGTAATACGGATACCACCAGGGAGCCAAGGAATGTAGTATTGCAGAAGAATGTTAAGTGGCTGTAACTCTCTGGACACCATTGAGTGATGTTGCTATTGTAGGGTTGCCATTTGGACGGACTATCACCGTAGTGTACCGGAATTGTTTTGCGTGGTAAATACTTGATTTAAGAAAAAAAAAAAGACCTAGTCTGTTTATATCTCTGAGTAGTAGTTGGTGTTTAAATGTCACAGAGACTGGAGAACATAGTCTCTTACAAATAGAGACTATAGTGCGTTCATTTAACAGAGGCGGTTCAAGGTCACTTTGCTCTATCCCCACTGCTCTGCGTTTACCATCACATGTTAACGGCAAGAGTGTACGGTGAAAAATTTGAAGCATGCTTTAATGGACACAGTGGTCTACTCGGAGGGGAAGGCTGTGGGAGGGGGAAGTAGGGTGAGGTGAGGAGAGGGGTGAGGGGAACATGACCTTGAACCGCCAGTAGAGGGTGAACAGAGTAAAGCTGTAGACTACATCACACGCGAGATGCACGGCGAATGTAGTGTGGGAGCTGCCATAGTATGGGTTTTGAATAACAGCGAGAGCAGAGAGTACAGAGTGGAGGTGACTTCGTCGGAATAACAAATTCCGAATCTCCGTGCTGGGTGTTTTAGCGTAGCCGACGTGCTGTTGTGTTGTGGAGCCAGCTGCTGCGGCGTGTGGGTCAGTGTCCACGCCACGCGCCCGGCGCGCGCCACAGCCCTCCCCTCCACCGCCCCTCCCGCAGCAGCAGCTGCTACAGGTGCTCCTGCACCACAACGCCCCGACCGGTTGTGAGCGGCGCGCGCCCAGCCGAATTCTGCCGGCCAGGCCTCATTAGGGCTTCTTGCTGGCCGGTCGGCACCGAGGTCGGCTGTTCACCCGGCGCCCTGGACACTCACCTCGCTTCCCGCACACTTACATAAGGCACCTCGCACCATAGTCGTCAGCGCTCATTACTCTCAGTGCTAGGGAACGACGGGGCTTAGAAGCTCTTCTTCTTCTTCATCAACTTTTTCCAACATTTTTGGGTCGGCTGCCTTCGATGAGCTTTAGTCATCGTTGACATGGTCAAATTTGGAGTTATGGTTTTACAGCAGCATGCCCTTGTTGACGCCAAGCAGTTTATCGCTACTGCCAGCTTGTAATAAGTACTAACGGGGGAAGTGATGCCATCTGTCTGTGAAACGTGTAACTATGTTCAGCGGTTGATAAGTGTATTTTTTGTTTGTCAAATCTGTAGTTTATGAGGTGGTGATTGGACACCACCCCAGCATTCGCCTTGTTAGCAGCGGAAAACTGCCTAAAATCTGCATTCGGAAAGCCGGCATGCTGTATCCTGGACTCGTGCCCTGATTGAGAGGGCAGTGACACAGTGCACTGAGCCACACTTGCGGGTAGAGCCTAGAAGCTCTATCCGCAGTAAATATGAACGTCAACAGAAACCTTATAATGCTGATAGTGGTACTTATCCAGGTTTGAGAGGACGTCAGGGTGTAGCTGACGGAGATGAAGTTCTTTTTTCCATTTAAAATCTCGCAGGTGTCATGATATGAGTTACACTCTGGTCGCTTTAACATGAAGGAGTTTCGCAGCAGTGTCATTGAGTTTTGGGATTGACCCACAGCTTTCACAATCAACGGAAAGTCCCCCCTTTCATTAAAAATTGAGAATGTACAAATTTCGAATTATACAGTCGAAATGTTGGCCATCACAAAAGCTCTGTAACATGGATTATTGACCTCCACAATGTCTATTCTGATATTAACGGACTTCAAATAATCCTTACAAAATATTTTAGCCTTTAAAATACTCAAAATCCTACACACTTGCGATCAACTCATCAACCTAAACAAAGAAGTTGTAGTGAATTCTTCACGGGAGTCCAGCAGGATAGAGTCATAGAATGAGGACGTTTCATCAACCTGTACGGTTATCTCCATCAGGTCTATTTGTAGATATTACTTCTTGACTCCATCCGGCTGGACTCCCGCGAAGAATTCACTGCATCAATACCCCGGGAAAGTCTTCATTCACTTCTTTTTTTTTTTTTTTTAACTGCTTAACATCTCTTATAACAACTAGGTCTATAGAGACGGGAAAGGATGGGGGAGGGGGCAAGGAATGGGAAGGAATTCGGCCATGGCCTTTTGAAGGAAGCATCCCGGCATTCACCTGGAGTGATTTGGGGAAACCGTGGAAAACCCAAATCTGGATGCCCGGACGGGGATTCAAACCGCCGTTCTCCCGAATGCGAGGCCAGAACGCTAGCCGTTACACCACCACGCTCGGTCCTCCATTCACAAAGAAGTTGTAGTCATGTGGATAAAAGCACATGTTGGCATCGCAAGAAATGAAAAGGCAGATCGGTTACTAAGAAGGGCTGACGATGAGACAGAGGTATCAGGTTTAAATATATAAATATCCTTAAAAAAATGTATGGAAATGTGGAATCGAGAATGGTCGGAGACACCAGTACTCAGAGGTCACAACTACGCTAGCATCCACTCTCAAATACCAACTTCACAGGGCTGCCCTTCAAGAACATTAATAACTGCAATAGCTAGTTTGGAGTTAAATAAAAGTTTCTTTGCTTGTCACCACTGCAGAGTTAATGCAATAGAATCATCACAGTGTGACTGTGACGAAGATATTGTGTGTGACGTTTATCACATTTTTTTTTTGGTACAATACGTATTGGAACAAAGTTACAAACTTTGTGAGAGCTCGTCCACAAGAGGATATCCCAAAGCCATTTAACGTGATACTCTTATCATGTAGTGAATATATTTGTGCATACGACCTAATCCTGGCTTTCGTCAACTTTAGAGTGTGTTTCCATAATAATTCAATGGTTTCACCTTCTCAGTAGATGAAAGAAAGTAAACAAATACATGAACACTTCAAGCTCTATACGGCCCACTAGGAGGGCGACATTCATCAAGAAACGTATTTTATTCTGTATTGATGTATTGCCGAAATGTTAAATGGCAATAAATGAATAAATGAGATTTGATCACTTGCAATCCAATACGTAATGAGTCGCGATATATGGCTCAGCTATGCAGAGACGTTATACGGAATGAAGGTCACACACGGCCCTTTTTTAAGACTAATTTTGATAGATTTCCCCTATTTTTTACTTTTATGTCATTACTATGGATGAGTGCTATGGCACCGAATTTGAAAATGCGAATGTTTTATTCTAGAAAAGCTTGCTTTCTGGACGAGAAAATCAATCATTAAACTGTAGACGCAAAAGTAAGAGCGCCTCCATTGCAAGGCTCTATCGAACTGTGGGACTGAGGAACGATTCAAGATTTATGATGACCGCACTGCATTTTTTTCCTTCGGACTTCACTCTTCGTCGAGGGAATTAGAGCCGGGAGAGAACTGGGAACTATGAACGGAAAGCAATTCGTTCATGGACTTTTGAAGGAACTATCCCGACATTTCCCTGGAGTGATTTCGGGAAACCATGGAAAACCGAAATCTCAATGATCGGACGGTTATTTAAACCCGCTTCTTCCAGAATTCCAGGCCCCAGCGTTACCAATAACCCACAAGGCTCGGTCCGTATTCCAGTACTAAGTTAACTGAAAAAACAGAAAAAGAAGAAAAGGACATTTTTTTATTTTTTCAGTGTTTTAGATTCTCAAGTAAATATCATTAGAGCCCCAATTCAGAAGTTTGTTAATAGCGAACTGGGAGGAGTTGAACATGGACTTTATTAAACAACCATGAATACACCTGCCTGAAATAATTTTTAAAAAAATGAGAAACCGAAATTTGGATAACTGCAATACGAATACTACAGAAAACCGCTATAATGAAAATAAAATAAAAGACAACTCCGTTTTTAATTAATGACCAAATTAAATTTAAATTCTTTTGTTCAAAGACCGGCTGCATTCCGCCTCTGTCTCCTGCTGTTGGAATCTGAACCACGGCGCGGCGCGTTCTCGGCGTACTTCACATACACATAGCTAGGTTTGACAAAGGTGAAGGTCGGATTAACGACCCAAACAAAAATTCAACCTGAACGAGTACTTTCACAGCTACAAGACGGGCGCCGCGGCAGTGGGCTATAAGGTCACTGAATGGCCGACTTTAAAAACTTCACACAACTCTCCTTTGTCGTGCTTAGGTCAACTCAGTAATGCTACAAAGAGGATTTACATTTTACCGTTAAATACAAATTTCAAGCGTCTTAGCATATTACACATGAACGAAGCGAGCTTCGTTAAAACTAGAATATAGGGACCGAGAGGGGTCGGTGAATGGTAACGTCCTGGTTTCACATTTGCGAGAATGCGGGTTTGAATCCTCGTCCGGCCATCCAGACTTTGATTTTCCATAATTTCTCCAGATCGCTCCAGGCGAATACTGAGATAGTTCTTTCAAAAGGCCATGACTGAATTCCTTCCCATTCCTTGCCCCTAGTTCTTACCCGCTTCTAATGCCCTCCACGCCGACAAGGTTTAAAGCCCAAAAAAAAGAAGGAAAGAAATAGTACTAACGTACTACGTAGGGACCATGAAACCTAAAGTCGAAAGTAGGATTCGAACCAAGGACATCTCAATGCACTCTCAGAGACCTTACCACAGAACTACAAATCTTCTTGAGAGGATTGTGCCACGAAACAAAAAGAAACAACTGTATGTTGTGAGTAAATTTTAGTCTTGTTGCTTGGTCCTCTGGATTATTTGTATATGTGTTCCTTATCCTCCAGTTCAGCCGTACTAGTTGTAAGCTCATTCACAATGGACACGTGGAAGTAGATACGACGAACCCAGGCTGTAACATCGATCTTGTAGAATCAGCCATCATGATTACAGTTGAGTCTAGACATAGTTTCAAATAGTCAAACCGATATCGATGATGCGAGGTTTAATGTGGCCTTAACTCCATCAGGAACCTCTGGTAAAAAAAAAAAAAAAAAAAAAAAAAAATGTAATCCATAATTATTCTCTGTAGTTATTCAGAATTATTGTATTACTGTACGGTATATATACTGCAATGAATACGTTTGTAAATAAACCCTTACACGACTCGCTAGGTGATAAAGCATACCTGTTTCATTCCCATTTTTAAAAAGTCATTGTGCGTAATACTGACTATTCCTCTCAAAATGATGAAGTCTGAAGTCTTATTTAGGGAGCATCAATAAACCACGTAGCTCCATTTTGGCCTTCAGTGAACCAGTTATTCTCTTATCAGACATTAACGTGGAAAGGCAAGAACTGTTAATGTATTCTGAATAGTTTCGTTTGTTTCGGTTAATACGTTAGGTTCGGTTTTCATACTGATGTCAGAGAGTTGTTTTATTCATATTTTAACGTGATACAATTGATTCAATAGTAGAAAAGGTTCCTGAAAAATTAACAGTAGTAATTCGTGGTTGTAATTATTGTGCGAAGTATAAACATTTATTGTTTAGAAAGGCTTTCATGGTTCAAACGACATTCTTTCTTCTGTGCGCTTTCAGAAGCTATGGATTTAGCGTATAGAACCCGGTTATAGGTCAATCGCTTTTCTCGGTGCAGGTTACTTTCATTTTCTCTAGCTATTTCATCTCGTTCTCTTTGACGTTGCAGACGATGTTGTCAGTCTATTTCACTCTCATTTAGCCGATTTCGGCGACATCTTTTAGCTGCAGATGTTGACCCCGACAGATTAGATCTCTTTCGCAAGGGCATATCATAAACTTTCATACTTACCCAACTCACAGCACTAAAAATTAAAACGTTTTCACAGCTGCAATTATCACTATGCGTGAACTTTGGCTGCGAGTATATAGATAAGCATAAACTTGGTTACAATATAGAATATCTGTGGTAGTAATAAATAATATTATTTCTGAAAGCAATATTTAACTCAGCTAAAACATAATATTTTTAAATGCTGATATGGAGGATTCCACGTTAACCGTGGTACCGAAAATTTAAATGGATATATAACAGTTGTAACGTTAAGAAAGCTGATATTATAATCATTATGTGTAATTTTTTTTGGCGATTTTATGTGTAAACTTTGCCTGGGATTATATAGCTAGGTATAAGCTTTGTTAAGGATGTATCTGCGGATATAATGAAAAATATTGTTTCCATGATACTTAACTAAAAAAAGTTTATTTTTAAATGTGGATACCGAGGATTGCAACATAACCGCGGTGCCATAAATTTATGTAAATATAGCAGTAATCTACGACTTAGTCCTCTTGGAAATGTGCTGAAATATAAAAATTCGTTACGAATAATCACAGCATCTCAATTTTTCTGATTTATTTATTTTTTGTTGTTTTTTATTTTTTGTTGTTTGGATATTGGTTTTATTTTATGTTGATACACCATCAATTATTCCTGCTTTAAAATAGAAATTTACGTGAATTGGAGCTACTCTTGATTTCAAATCGTCATATCATTACTGTCATTATTTCAGTCAGATATAATTAATCCAAAAATGTCGAGATGTGATCATGGTACAGTTTATGTAGTAACGTGCATGTAACTGAAACAATTATTTCTGAGTGGCAACAATATCGCAAGTTGTGAATCGCTTGAAATGCAACCTGACAGCTGATATGATGCTTTGTTATAGGCCTAAGAGACGATGCCTGCAGCTTTATAATCTACGCGGTGTAGCATTAGGATATGAAACATTTTTAATTTAAGTTTCTTTCAATATAGCCGTATTTTCTATGTAATTATTTCAGTCGCATGTAAGTACCTGGCGAAACAACAGCCTGGACCAGATGACAATTGACTCGTTTTGTTTAGCATCAGGCATAACGGGTTTAGTTTTAAAATTTACGTGGTGTAGAATATAATTTTAGGATGCGTAGTTATATTTGAAATAAAAATTCGTTACCAATAATCACAGCCTCTCAATTTTTTTCTGATTTATTTATTTTTTGCTTTTTGGATATTGGTTTTTATTTTACGTTGATACACCATCAATTATTCCTGCTTTAAAATAGAAATTTACGTGAATTGGAGTTAATCTTGGTTTCAAATCGTCGTATCATTATTGTCATTATTTCAGTCAGATATAATTAATTCAAAAATGTCAAAATGGATCACGGTACAGTATATGTACTAATGTGCATGTAACTCAAGCAATTATTTCTGAGTGGCAAAATTATCGCAAGTTGTAAATCGATTGAAATGCAACCTGGACAGTGATGACAGCTGATATGCTTTGTTATAGGCCAAAGGGGCTATGCTTTTAGCTTTATAATTTACGCGGTGTAGCATTAGGATATGAAAATTTTTTTATTTGAGTTTCTTTCGATATATCCGTATTTTCTATGTAATTATTTGAGTCGCATGTACCTTAATTTTCGGATGCCTAGTTATATTTGCACGTTATAGCCACGAGACATATTAATCGAATAAAGTACTTCCAAATATGTGCAATTCCGCACAAGTCATTATGAAAGAAGTATGTTTTATTACTTGCTGATATTTATAATAGCTGTTTTTCAGACATCGCTCTTCAAGAAAAAACTGAATTTCGTATTAAGTATTGGCTTATTGTGGTTGTATTGTACAGCGTTCACGTAGCAATTTTGTTCCAGAGACAAACTGTATAACAGTCTACCAGAGACAATACATGTCTTCAATATTAGTAATATAACTTTTTCGTAATTCAGCAGACCTGTTACGATTCAAGTAAATGCTGATTATACTTGATTCACGTATTCTTTTTATTTTGAAGTACTGCGGTCCAGAAAAATGAATCGCAGAAGTTAAAAAAAAAGGGGGAAATCCTAAATTTTGTCAGGTCTCTTTATGAAAGGAGTGACCGTCTGAATGTGTATAATTATCTGTGGTCTACAGTTTCACATTTCTGAAGTTTTTTAGTGACTTGCTTCTTCCCATGGTACATATTAGTCGTTAGCTACTTCTGCAGATGTTGATCAGCAACATTAGCTTTAAAAATTTGGAAACACCATGCAAAATGATGCGGTAGTTTTTGCGTTATTAGAGATCAAGCCTCACTACAAACGCAGCTTGCTTACAGATTTATAATAGTATAGATAGAAATTTACTGAATTACTACTGGAAAATGTATGACTTCATGAACTCTTTAGGCTAGACGCATTCTAGCGATTTTCTGTAGCTGCTATAGAAAAATAGGTCGCAAAAAATGTCAGTGCCACACTTGCGACTACTTAGTCGCAACAAATGATGTCAGATTGCATTGTCGAGATATGAATCGTCTCTGTGTAGTTAGGTTCAAAAAATATACTTAAAAGTAACTATACTGGGCATATCTTCTTACTGGTCAAAAGTTACTTAAACGAAAATTTCAAGATGTTCCAGATAAGAAAATTTCATTTATTTTAGCAAATTGTTTTGATATAAATGTATAATGTTTTTCAAAATAAAAATTAACATAGAACGTAGATTATTTATTTTGCAAGTGAAAAGAGTTTCGGGAAAGTGGGACAGCACATATAACCATTAATAAATAAATATTAGAAGCTACTGATTAGCTGTTAGCTATTTAACAACACATTAGTATGTTCCATTTCGAAGGTTAACTGCTAAACGGTGATGGGTCGATATTTTTAAATACTCGGAACTAAAAATAGTAAAGAAATACAATTTATTCCGTATTTACATGGCAGATTGGCAATTTTTAAATCTCTCAAATCAGTCTTCTATATTCATGTGGCTTGAAAAATTGGTCTTTAATCGCCCACCAATAAATCCTAAGTGCCCACGTAGCCTTAGATACCATCAGGGCTTCACTGTGCGTTTCTTCTGGCGACACCGTCTTTCCAGGAAGGTAGGGGATTATAGACCGTCCTTCCAGGAAGGCGACCCTTGAGCGCTTATGTCACCTGAGCGCTTATGTCACCTGAGCGCTTATAGTCGGCCACCCTCCCCCACATAGCTCAGCGTAGTTTTCCAGCCAACCCCTCCCCCTCCCTAGATGGAGTCACGTAGTTTACGGACGCTCCCTTATAGTTCACATTTCATTGTTTTGCAAGCTACTTGCACTTGTTCGTGGGCAATGCGCCACCTGCATGAAGATTGCATTGAAAACAACACTTATTTAATGTTAAACAGATATCGCCACAACTGAAAGACGAAGCTTACGGTGGGTATTCACAGTATATCGTCAGAACTTCACAATATCGCGACTGCTGGTCTCGGTACGGTAGGGGCTAGAGTACCGACCCCGCGTGTCGAAGGTCGCCGGTTCGAATCTGATAGAGGGTATGGGTGTTTAAGTGATGTGTGTGATAATGTCGTGTCCGTCTTATGGGGTCCATACTTAGAAGCTACATTGGAAGAGTCATAATAATCATATTGATCTGTCTGGCTTACGCTACCGAATGCCTCTTTTTTTATAAATAAAAAAAAAAACGAAAGTTTACAGACTCGAGGGAAATTTGCTTCAGCTGCTTTCCTTCAATTCCTGCCACCAACAAAAGACTTTGCAGCCACTGTGCAAAATAATTTAAATCTTTAACTACATTTTCTATAACACTGAACCTTACAGAAATGTTTTATACAGTTTAGAATAATACTATGTACTTAGAACAAGTTTTTCTTTTATGTATAGCTTTTATTTTTTCCCCATAGAACTCGAGCTACCAGTAAAATGTTATTCAAGTCTGTTACATTTGTACCAACTTCTTTATTGGTTAACAGTAGCAATGAAATCAATATGGTATCCTTTTCACTTTCCCCAATTGCATTACAATTTTGCGCCTCATACTGAATCACAATATCAGACAGGACCACCATTACCATCAACTTGCAACGGCAGTGATACTTAAGCGGGTAATGTTGATTTAATGAATTCTTTTCAAATGAGTGAGAAAGTATTGTAACGTAGGTTAATTTTAAAGAACCTCTTTGATTGCTCCTGGATAGAAACACTGAGCACCCAGATTAGGATGTGTGCAGCAGATAATACAGTAGTGCTCCAACCAATCGCAAAATGATACTGATAACTTGTAAGTTTAGCCTCCTCCTATTCGTTATTTTCGGCGGAAAAAATGGATGTAGGAAACAATCAGTTCCGACGACAACACTCTCTTTGAGCTTCACGAATCATTAATTACGAGACATTAAGGATGACAAAAATTTACCTATCTTCAGTCTTAGCTCAAATTTTTGTTATTGAACTTCTAAACTTTCTTTCTCCCAAGAATGTCAACTCCTACCCCTAATAATTATGAAATTGTAGCAAACCACTTGCTTAATATAAATTGCTTACTGCATTCACGCTGCGTTGAATACTCCTCCTTCTTCATCTTCCCGACGTTTCGACCTAGGCTTAGGTCTTCTTCAGGAACCGCGTGAATCTCGTAGGCAATTTATATTAATATAACGGCTGCGAAAACAACAAAATCTTTTCTAAACCACTTGCTTCACTTCCTTGCTGAATTACTGTATTAGATTTTTGTATATCTATTGTTCTTCAGGGCTCTGATTTACAATAACAGAATTAGAACCAAGTAATTCGTTGATACAATAACAAAGTAGATTCAGTGCAAATCTCCGAACAGCATATTGGGGATATAACTCGTTATACAGTCGTGTTTTTTTCACATAGCACTCTCAACCCAAACACGCTGAGATAACAAAAATCGTTGTCCGTTGAACAGTAACTTTAATGTAGCGTCAGAGGCAAGCGGACATTTGTTTTTAAGCTACAGACAGATACTAGATTAAAGTGATGAGCCCGTCTCACATTAAGTTATTTTACGTGTAGCAACGAAAAAAGTTACATCTGATATCCGAACCCAGAGTTTTCGGCAGCTGAAGCGAACGTCCTAATGGGTGTCCGCAAGCAAGAAAATAAGTGGCCGCTCATGTGGACACTCGTGTGAGGACTGGAGGTGTCAACGAGTTTTTGTTGATGGCGCAAAGAAAAGATTAATTGTAGACGTGGCAGATCAGGGACCCAGCACCTGCGTAACGGAAGCGGCTCCATGAACTGATTATAAGCGGTACAAAACATCCAACGCGTTATCATTAGACATCGACTGGGGTAAATAAAGCCTTTATCTTACAAAATCGATCATTCGTGAGGACACAGGTTCGAATCCCCGTCCTGCCATCTAGAACTGGTTTTTCCATAATTTCTCCAGATGAATGTGGGGATGGTTCCTTCAAAAGGTCATGGCCGAATTTCTTCCCGTTTCTTGCCCCCAACCCTTTCCCTCTTCTAATGACCTCAATGGCGATGAGGAGTAAGGGGGCATCCATAAATTACGTGGGGTGTTTTTCCGGATTTCCGCCCCCCCCTCTGGTGAGACTTCGTGAGATCTAGCCAGACCCCCACCCCCCTCCCACTCTGGTGTGATCTGGTCCGTGAGCCCCCCCCCCTAGAAATCGTCCTCGCAACTTTTTGTAGACCTTTTTTTTTAGCTCTACAATCCAAAAAAAAATTAGAAAATCTCACGTGAGATTTCCGTTGACACGCCGGACCCCCTCCCCCCCCATTTCTACCTCACGTAATTTCTGGACGCCCCCTAAAGCAGAAGAAGAAAAAAATATTTACACCTTAACAAGGAAATACATGAAATACACAAAAACAATTTCCTTTATTTCTTCCCGAGTTCGTGCCATAGACCATTCCTGTTCGGTGGTAAGCCGTTCCGATCTGTAAGAATCCCTCTTGTTTTATTATTCTGTCGCAAAGTCTGCCCTGTAATACACAACCCATTCATTGCGTCAGTACTGTGTTAGACTGAAGCCAAATTCCATTTATTTGTCTTTTTGGTTGCTTAGCCCTTTATCCAGTCCACTGGGTTCAATCCATAATTAAACAACTCTTTCTTTACCTTCTGTCTTTGAGTTTACCTCCATACACCTCTCTCCGATACCCAGACACATATATTTCATTTCTTCATATAATACTTTAAGCCCAGTTTCTTCGAGGACTTTGTTTAAATTTTCTAATATCTTTTCCGCGTTTTCGTCATTATTTCCCAACGGTTCAAAATATTCAACATAACAGCCGTGAAGTGGTAATATTGTGAAGAGAAACTAATGGCAGCCTCTTTTCCCGAAGCCCCGACACTGCCCCCTTGCGCGTGGAGGAGACCTTGATCGGCGAGCAGGAAGCGGCGCGACAGAGGTGACTTTATTATGGCTGATGACGAATTGTCTCTGGCGAGGCCCATTGTGCTGTCGGGTCTGTTAACAAGCCGGTCTTGGATTTATCAGCCACCCCGGCGGGTCGCACGACAAAGCCGCCGTGTCCTGAATTACAACCCTACCCTCTCCCTCGTGGTCTGTGGGAAACCTCCGCCGGCTATCTCGCATCTCCGGCCTAATGTGACATAAGCGGCTGTCCTCGGATATTTACGCGCAGGACGACCCCGCCAAAACCCACAGCCACTCGCCCCTAATCAACAACCTTCTTTACTGCCGACGTCACAATTTGTTCCCTGATATTAACTGCTTTTGTCGTTTTGAATATTGCCGCCACGTTCCGAGCCCTTCTCTAGAGCTTTCCATGGGGACGAAACCACCTCTCCCTACTTAACAGTCACAATCATAACCTCCCGCCGTTAAATAGCTGCGTCGTCATTCATTCGCAGGTGTTTAAACACTCTCTCTTTATGGGTGTTAAATCTGAGATATTTTGAAGCTTATTCACGGCCTAACGACTTAATTTGACATCACAAGGGAATTCATATTTTAAAATATTCTGACAAATAGCGACATTTTTATATATACTGCATGTTCAGAGATACGAAGATGGAAATTAGCTTAATTGTCAGATCACAAATCATGCCTATAACATCATTAAATGATGGATAAGTACAAAAAAATCTATACTCTTCTGCCCTAATGCACAAACGTATTCATTAGACAAAATTCGTCTTTGCTCTAGTTGAAATATACATAATTTACCATTAGAGAATAATAAACTAAATATATTAAACATGACTACTAATTATTTACGTTTTTACTCCAAGTGAATATATTTTCCATTCAGTAATTCTAAAAGCTTGTAACAGTCGCTACCGAAAATACGAATTAATAACTCAGTGACAAAAATTTGTAGTCATAATTTCATGAAAATACGACTGGTCCCGGTAGCTCATGGTTGGAACTGTTTTGAATTTAATTAACTTGTTACTCTATGTTATAGTAATAACTATATCAGTGTTATCAACTACCGAATTAAATTATGTAATGTTTTTCCATAAATAAGAAGACAGGGTGGTGCAGGCTTTACGGCTGATAGCATTTTGGATAAGGAAAAGGATGGAATTTAGCCATAGTTTTCGAAAAAAACCATTCCCGCATTCGTCTCTGGTGTTTCCGGGAGACCGTAGAAAACCAAAATCCTGATGGTCAGTCATAGCTCGAACCAGCGTCACTCACAATGCTAGAGCCATGTGTTATGAGTTCACACACCAGTGTTAATATGAGAGGAGACAAATTGTTAGCTTGTTTGTGATGAAGGAGATAGCGATACGTGTCTGCTTTGTGGTTTTCGAAATATTCGATGCCGAAAGAGTGAAGCGCAGTTTCCGCGAATCCAGCGAAGTGGTAACGAAATGTTAAACTCAGATTCTGAATACCTAAAGGCGATCACATGTTGATGCCGCGTAACATGAGAAAAAAGAACGAAACGATGCCGTCAGATGTGATACCTCCTGTCGACAGTGTGTTGATTAACGAGTCTGCACGAAACGTAACCGCCTCGAGCTACACTAAAACAAAAAAAAAAAATAAAACCGTTCTCGTAGAAAAGAAGAAACGGAAAACGAAATGCCAAACTGCCTCGAGACAAGAGAATGTTATTATGCCGACAATAATACAGCAGGTAGGGGACTGGAATAACGTGCCATCGCTTATTAGGTATGTGGTCCATTCCGTTCATTGTTATGCCAGTTTCTGTAATGACCAACTCCTTTCAATCAAGAGTGCGACATTTTGGTTGAAGTCGTTAGCGCCTGCTGCACCGAATCTCAAGATATATCACACCGTCTATGCCACACCTTGAGTTTTCGCTTGTAAACGATTTTGCTTAATAACCTACGTGAATTTTAGGAGGGTATCAAATTTAAGTTACAGAAATAAACATTTCGTAAACATAAAAGCATAAATCAGAATGAGAAGTATTCGACTTCAAACTGTTGAATTTTATAAACGAAATACTTTGTGGGGGAGGGGAACAAAATTTATGATAAATTGTGTATACAATTAAGTTTTTATTACCTCCTAGCAAATGTTTTAAGTGCCTTCCGAGAGCTATATGGACAACGTCAATGCCATAATTAAAATTTCTCTTAACAGGAGCATCTTCGAGCGGCTTTGGATTTTTTCTCAACATGGGGTCGAATTCAGCAAGGTTTTTTCTTGGCTTTTTATGTTGTTTATGGCTTGACCCCAAGGTCATTAGCGGAGAGAAATCACCGGGAACTAAGAAAGAACTAGGCCATTTTCCTTTCTTTTTTTTTTCAAGTAACCATCCCGCCATTCTCCTGGATTGATTTAATAAATCATGAAGAAGCGAAATCCAAATAGCTGGATGGAGATTCAAACCTGCTTCCTTCCGTATACGAGGGCTTTTCTTGAGAATATGTAGTTAGGAGTTTCTGGATTGTATGAAATTAGTTTCCAAAGGTTGTTAGGGAACTTGCGTTATTCACCAGGAGTGAACGTTAAGATTATTGTAAAATAATTCAAGTTTGTACTTATCGAAAATTAAATTGCTTGATGACATATAACGTTAAGGATACACTAGTGCTCGTAGCATTGTATTTTAAACACGGTGTCAATATAGGACATTGTGGGAGGGACATTCCAAGCTTTTGCCTCTGGGTGATCTATCATAACTGACTTGTTTCTTACATCTTGTTAAAAAAAAATCAAATTACTGATAACACGAGTTTATAAAGGAGCACAATAGTAGCTTTTACACATTTCCTCATAAATTTGAACCCCTTGCTTTCCATCTTTACAGCATCTGGCCAAAAACTTCATCTAACAAGAATAGCGATTTTGTGTGAGGTATTCAAGAACGTCTTGACTGTACCCTGGAAATGTGAAGCTTGAGGAAATCGATTGTGCACTATATTAAGAAAGAAATTCACCGATCCCCTCAACTAATGTCATGAATGTATGAAAAGATAAATTCATGAAGATAAATGGGCTCACCTGGATATGACATCAATTCTTCTGGAATGAAAATTATATTATTTAATCGTTTCTTCTTGTAGTCTGGTCACATCTCGACAATCCAGAAATGTCTTAATTTAATATAATAGTGGGTAAATCACAGTCGCAGTATTGATGGTGGCTAACCCATAATTTCAGCAGACCCATCCGCTGCTATTATTCATGCTTCTCCCCCCCCCCCCCAAAAAAAAATGAGTGACTGGATCCAACTTCGAAGCTGTCAATATCGAAATTTTAACACATTCGTTCCTGATCTTTATTAACTACACTCAACGTTTATCAGTATCTTGGTATTTAAATATCCTTTTCGTTAGCCTGAATATGGCATCAAATAAATACTTAATAGTATGTTACAGGCTTCCAATCCAGCATCCTGCTGATTCCCTTCTTTACTATTTAATTTGATTGAGATAAAGCGCATGCTCCGGTGGTAATTTCCCTACACACGCATTTCCCCTCTTTCCTGTACCCACCTACTTTTGTCCTCTACAAATTTCAACTTTAAAGTGTTTCAGCGTTTTTGATAAATTATTCATCATTTCTCTTGGTAACCTATTCCAATCCCTGACCCCCTAACCTACGAAAGAAAATCTTCTCACGCCTTTGTGCCTGAAATCGATGAAGTTGTATAAGCAGAGACTATTCCAGCCTAAGAAATATCAGGAAGCACCTAATTTTATAATCTATCAAATTCCAATTTAAATATGAATTACAATTACCCAAATATCCTGGAAAGGAATACAGGAAAACAGCAGCCCCAGATCAATTCCACGTCTAAGTTATTAGTTGTAATGCCATTTAATTAGTGCAATATCTCTTTTAAATAAAAATGTGACAATTTTGTGTGCAAGAAGATCGCATTGCTTCCTCTCCAACGTTTAATACTTTTCATTGATTAATATCTCGATTAAAATGATTGAAACTTTTTGAAACTACGAATAGTTTTTATTTTAATCGTTATATTCTACTTTTTGCTTGGTAATGTGGTTTCGTGTGCCCTGTTAATTCTGCTTGCGTTCTCCTGTTGACGGGTGTAGAATTCTACAATTTTGCGATACTAGAAACGACTTCAGACGAATCTGTTAACTCACTAATTATCTCTATTTACAGCGCTGTAATAGTGAATTTAACAGTGCATTTTAATGTTTTTCAATCTGTGGCCCACGCAGATGAGTCTTGTGGTCCGCAGATAGAATATTAAAAATTCTAGATTAACTGAATTAAAAATATCATAGCAGAATATATATTAGCAGTAATAACACAATATTATTTAGTCCTTCTTTCTTTTCCATAGTTTATTCTCTCCCTTCGGAGGTTCGAAACATTATTTATTTGATGCATAAATAATAACTGTTCAATATGTAATTCACTGTACATAGTTCATTTCCGATTTCATAACTATGTTTCTATAGGAATTAAAACTAGAATGCAATATGTCCCAAATGTATTTAGTGGTACGTAGAACCATTACTGATATTTTACTGGCCTTCGGATTGAAAAAAAAAAAAAAGCTGACCAATGTCAAACAACCTATGTTAATATTCTTTAAAACACAACGTATAATTCCTAGTCTCCAGTTTATTTGTTTGAGCCACATATTCTGTTGTGATAGAACACACGAAAGTATTCAAGCAACCATGATGTTCAAAGTATCACGCGTACGCTTCCTAAGAAGCGATGTACCTTATACATTATGTCCAAAAAGTGGAGAAGACGAGCGTAGGTTCCCACAGATTTCATCTGCTGCAGCCTGCCGACCCACAAATCAGAGGCCCTATCTGGGTCCCATCGCGTCTCGGGCAGCGATAGGATATCCTCGGCCGTCGTAACCTGAAAAGCAGCCACGTGCTACCCAAAACGGTTCTTCTTCAGCACAGTGGATATTGTTGCAAGAACTTGGATTTCTGTACAGTTGATGGTACTTCAACTGTACGTTTTTCGTCTGTTTCGTCTTTCACGTTGTAAACTGCGAACATTGCTGGCAGTATCATCACAAAGAAAAAAATTTTCGCCGTCAAGGGAGGCCAGGCAGATGTGAAACATCGAAATTGATGGTCGCTGAAAGAATTTAAAAATAAAGAAAACCAATAAATAAATATGTAGTAAAATAAATATATTTTTTCACTCATATTTAAACTCAACTGTACTGTCGCTGATTTAAAATCCTTAGGCACTGCAGACAATGTTCTTTTGAAAACAAAAGGGAACAGACAGCGTCGGCGGAGAGGTGGTATGACGACGTAAGAGAGCGTCATGTATGTATCCCGCGTTTGGTATACGTATGGCCAGAAAATAATCCGCTTGGTTTGGCATCAGTATACACATTTTGAACTTCAAACGTACAAATAAAATAGAATGGTAATAATATATTCAATAGATGATTTACTAAACTTTGGTTCGAATTGGTAGATTCTGTTTCGTAAAGCAAACGTTGTGCACCAGTATTAAACATTTTACTGCAGCCTGCACTCTGGTCATCTTTAATTTTTTTGTTTCTTCTTGGCCGCTTGATACTGTCACTGAATTTAAAATCTTTCAGCACTTCAGACAATGTTCTTTTGAAAACAAAAGGGATTAGAGAGCAGCGGCAGAGAGGGGCATGAGGGCATAACAGAGCATTATGCCGCTTGCCGTCACGGCATATGAGTCGGTCTTACCCCCAAGGTGCACCAATAGATGTTTCCCGTCAAAAACAGTTCTGTTTAGAAATGCTATGAGGGAGGATAAAATTTTACCCACGTGTCTCTGCTTGTTGCCGCTGCAGCAGTGATTTTAGAAAGTGAATCGCGTTGTGAACCACGCAAACGATGGTTTTGTTTACGTCACACTCTCCGAAGAAGAACTAGATATGAACGCAGTCACCTGATAAATTATTTGTTAAAGCACGATTCAAATGAGTTCAATCTTGAGTGCAGAAGTGAAGGTGGTTTCCGGAACCTTTTGTAATGTCGAGTAGTGTTTTTGAGACTCCTCTCAATTACACTCCTGGAAATTGAAATAAGAACACCGTGAATTCATTGTCCCAGGAATGGGAAACTTTATATACACATTCCTGGGGTCAGATACAACACATGATCACACAGACAGAACCATAGGCACATAGACACAGGCAACAGAGCATGCACAATATCGGCACTACTACCGTGTATATCCTCCTTTCGCAGCAATGCAGGCTGCAATTCTCCCATGGAGACGATCGTAGAGGTGCTGGATGTAATCCTGTGGAACGGCATGCCAAGCCATTTCCACCTGGCGCCTCAGCTGGACCAGCGTTCGTGCTGGACGTGCAGACCGCGTGAGACGACGTTTCATCCAGTCCCAAACATGCTCAATGGGGGACAGATCCGGAGATCTCGCTCGCCAGGGTAGTTGACTTACACCTTCTGGAGCACGTTGGGTGGCACGGGATACATGTGGACGTGCATTGTCCTGTTGGGACAGCATGTTCCCTTGCCGGTCTAGGAATGGTAGAACGATGGGTTCGATGACGGTTTGAATGTACCGTGCACTGTTCAGTGTCCCCTCGACGATCACCAGAGGTGTACGGCCAGTGTAGGAGATCGCTCCCCACACCATGATGCCGGGTGTTTGCCCTGTGTGCCTCGGTCGTATGCAGTCCTGATTGTGGCGCTCACCTGCACGGCGCCAAACACGCATATGACCATCATTGGCACCAAGGCAGAAGCGACTCTCATCACTGAAGACGACACGTCTCCATTCGTCCCTCCATACACGCCTGTCGCGACACCACTGGAGGCGGGCTGCACGATGTTGGGGTGTGAGCGGAAGACGACATAACGGTGCGCGGGACCGTAGCCCAGCTTCATGGAGACGGTTGCGAATGGTCCTCTCTGATACCCCAGGAGCAACAGTGTCCCTAATTTGCCGGGAAGTGGCGGTGCGGTCCCCTATGGCACTGCGTAGTATGCGACGGTCTTGGCGTGCGTCCGTGCGTCGCTGCTGTCCGGACCCAGGTCGACGGGCACGTGCACCTTCCGCCGACCACTGGCGACAACATCGATGTACTGTGGAGACCTCGCGCCCCACATGTTGAGCAATTCGGCGGTACGTCCACCCGGCCTCCCGCATGCCCACTATACGCCCTCGCTCAAAGTCCGTCAACTGCACATACGGTTAACGTACACGCTGTCGCGGCATGCTACCAGTGTTAGAGACTGAGATGGAGCTCCGTATGCCACGGCAAACTGGCTGACACTGACTGCGGCGGTGCCCAACCGCTGCGCAGCTAGCGCCCTTCGACGGCCAACACTGCTGTTCCTGGTGTGTCCGCTGTGCCGTGCGTTTGATCATTGCTTGTACAGCCCTCTCGTAGTGTCCGGAGCAAGTATGGTGGGTCTTACACACCGGCGTCAATGTGTTCTTATTTCAATTTCCAGGAGTGTAGATAACGTTGAAAATCAGCAAGAATGACACAGTATTTAGATGAGCTATCCAAGCCAGTGAAAGTTTAACGCTTAGACCGCGGTTTTTGGCAACAAGGGACCCTATTTTTTAATCTCTGTTGAAAATTTACAGCTAGATTTATTATTTTTCTAATAATTTCTTCCTTATAATCTCCAAAACTAATTAGCATTTCCGTGAGTGTATCAAGCATTTAATTTCGATATTTGTATTCCTCTAATCTACAATCACACAAAACATATCAAGAGCGATAAAGCTCTATTAATTTTTAGACTTTCTGGTTAGTCCAATCCATCTTAGGGTGCAATGCCAACTGAAGCCGCCCTCCCCCCTTCCATAGACCAAGCGACAACACGTCCTCATTGCCTACTCTCTTCAGAAATGGCTTGGCTTTATTTGAAATGGACCGACACTAGTCAGATGTGATATGGCAAGACACGAGGCACGTTTTCCCAAATGACACACGTCTACGCTAGCCACGCTATGTCACATGGTCTTGACATGCCTCGCGAAGAATGTTGCTTGACTGTAAAACTGACTTCCATCCTTCAGAGAATTTATTCTCTTTGATTTTGTAATGAAAATTGTAATAGTTTCATATGTGGTTAATATATGTGAAATTATACTTATAGGTATCCACAGAATATTTTAATAGTTGAACCCGAGCTGTTAAGGCGTCTGACTGGAGAGCGAAAGGTCCCCGGTTCTAATCCCGGACTTGGCGGAGATTTCATAGGCTATTAACTCTGCCTTCACCTCTAAGAATTCTTAGTTCGTGTATATGAAGTACGACAGAACAATCCCGTGATTCGAATTTCACGTTAAACTACAGGTTTACCGAACTATACAAATCTATTGTAGGCCATATTCTGCACTTGCTGATCAATATAGCCTACTTTTATAAATAAAATGCCGTCTGCAAACAACTGTTGTTTTAATGTTATTTTATTCCCCAGATTCATTTCTCCCTTGCGATATGCGGCATTATTACTGGCTGTAAATGTATGGTTTTACAGGTGTATCATTACAATTATTAATGATTTGCTTTATTTAATAATTGTATTGACACACAGGTAAGACCGTACATTTACAGCAACTGATGATACCCCATACCACGAGGGCGAAACGTGTCTGGCGAATAAAATAACATTAAAAACAAGTTTGTAGACGGTATTTTATTTATACAAATCTTTTACCGAATTATCTTGGGTAACGACGAAATAAACTGGCCATCCTGCCTCTATTTTCTTCGGGAGGGTCCAGCCAACCTTCAGGTTAAATACCTACCTTAGCTTCTATGTAAAGCCATGTTCACTTTCAGAGTTGACGCGAAACAATTTTTATCACATGCGAAGGAAGAGTGTGAAAGTGACCAGTGAAGTAACAGCAAATGAGATAATACCAAACTTTAAGTTTATAATGATTCTGATATACCGAGCGTAATGGGTGAACGGTTAACGTTCTGGCCTCGCATTCGGGAGGACGCGGGTTCGAATCCCCGTCCGGGCATCCAGATTGGGGTTTTCTATGATTTCTCCAAATCATTCCAGGCGAATGTCGGGATGCTTCCTTCAATAAGGCCATGGCCGAATTCCTTCCCGCCTCTAATGACCTTAGCCGTCGACGAGGCGTAAAAAAAGTTTCTGATATAATGAAACTCCACTGTTAGTCTCTCTGTTTTGGTCCTTTTCACTTATCATCTTTAACGAAACAATACAAATATGACACATTCAATCTGGCTAAAACGTAATTGGATTAGAATGGAAATAACAACATAGGGACGAGGTTAATAACAACCGAACAAAAACGAGTTTCTGCTTTCGGATATCGCTTAGTACCCACTTCAGATGGACGACATTTATTGATCGATTTTTCTCTGATTTCCACCAAATTAGCAGTTACGTTAGAGCTTTTATCTGATTAGATTGCTACATGCATGTAATTGAAAATTAGTTTACCATCTGCATTATTATTGACGTATCATAAGCACGCTCAATATTTACGTCTCTTAACAGCGAAATCTTTAGAGACGGGAAAGGATGGGAGGAGGGGGCAAGGAATGGGAAGGAATTCGGCCATGGTCTTCTGAAGGAAGCATCCCGGCCTGGAGTGATTTGGGAAACCATGGAAAACCCAAATCTGGATGCCCGGACGGGGATTCGAACCGCCGTCGTCCCGAATGCGAGGCCAGAACGCTAACCGTTACACCACCACTCGCGGTGCTTGATTTTTAAGAAATTCACTGCGTTATTGTGTCATGTACGGGAATATATATTAATTACACTTATGTTTTCGTTGAAATGTGCCAACAATAATTATCAACAACGTAATTTTCTTAGTAACATTGTAAAAATTTCGTCAGTATTGTTTAAGGTGGCTGTACTGTTTTATAGAGAATTTTCTCTTTCTGTGTCTCCACATGACACATTTAAAAAATCGAACGAAAATGAAAGAATCGATACAGAATGAATGTTTTGATCACGATCCGCAGTGTGAGGTAGGCTTTGACCAGGGAATGTTCCACCATTGTGATCAGGACGCAGGTAATTAGCGTTGCATATTCATTCCCTCGCACCTGCTGGTCCACCCTCCAGAGCGAGGCCTTGGTCTTATGTATGCGCCCGGCCGCCACTCCAGACAGCGCCGCGCTCTTTTTGTGCCGTGGTTCCCCGCTTACGAGGCCTAAGCGACAGCGCTAATGCTGTTTCAACAGACACTGAATGAGCCTCCTCGGTAAGCTACACGGGCTCTCGCCTTGTAAGGAGCGAATATCGTTAATCTGGACGAGGTTTACACGCCGCGCTCCGCCGGCTTCGTAAGCTGATATTTCCCCGCGAGACGACTAATCGTCTTGTATCCGTTGTACGTCGTTTACGGGATTAATGTAAGGAGGTAGCGTCACTGTTCTTAGGGGAAGTAAAGGATGTACACCTACGAGAAACAACTTGTAATCCCATTAAATTATTCCCACACAGCTAATTCAACTTATTGTGGCGCTGGTTCTTTGGGAGCGTCGTAAAGGAACTTGTCGGCTGCAGCTATAACATTACTTTATACGTAAATGGCTATTTAGTTGTACATAACTTCAGTGTGTGTTGAACAAGTGAAAGAATTATTTGTTTTCTGTGTACATGGACTCACTAAATACAGAAAAATGATATTTATGTACCGGAGCACATCATTTTTAAACAGTAAATACAATTTTTACACAGGTACAATTCACGATTTACATGGGTGCTAAATGTGTTTTTGTTTATTTCTATAACTTTGTGAGATCTGGTCTGACCCTTCCCCCCGCCCTCTGGTGAGATCTGGTCGAGAGCCACCCCCCTCCCCCCCCCCCCTAGAAATCACCCTCTCAACTTTTTGAGGCCTTTTTTTTTTTAGATATCACCCTTCCAAAGCCGGATACACCCGCATTATTCGACCAAATACCCCCCTAAAATCGACCTTTTCTTATTTCCACGTGAGATTTCCGTTGACCCCCCCTCCCCCCTATTTCACCTCACGTAATTTATGCACGCCCCCCAATCCTATCTCTCCAGGAGCATCAGCATATAACATTTCTACCCTGTATTCGCAATACAGTATCCAGCTTTCAAGCAAGTTGAATCTTTCGTGGTTTCCTCCTGAGGTAGCAGCGTTAGCAAAATTTACCAAATTACGTCGACTTTTCATGGCATATTTCAGGCTCCAGCAAAATTATTGGGGCTACATTTATGAATACAAAGTTTAGGTTGAAAATCTGTGAGTAATATCTATATATATATAAAGATGAATGTATGTATGTTTGTTTGTTTGTTTGTTAGTTTGTTTGTTCTACATTCAAGTCCACAGTTTTCATCCGATCTCGATGAAACTTTGCACACTTATCCTTTGAAACAAGGAGAAAAATACTGTCTATATTTGGTTGAAAAATTATCTGTATAAATTATACATGTTGTCTCATAATTTCGAAATACTACTGAACGGCGATTGACAGACGCGTTGGATATGGAGGTCTCTCTACTGTTTTTCCGTGTAGCGGTCATGTAGCTAAATGGCTAAAGAGCTGTCTTACTAATGTTTGGGTCGTTGTCTCCGGTGCAAATCTCAGTGCAGTCTAAGATTTTTTTAAAAAATTTTTGATCGTAAGAGTCACGCCTGGGCCGTCGGTTATTCGTATTGAATGTTAAACTGTAGATAGATATTACAAAGTTAGGGCTGCAATACGAGGCAAATCATAGGTAGTCTTACAATGCTGTTGGTGTACACTGTATTATGTTATAATGATCCCTCAGTTGCTGTTCGTAGTCAGTGTGTGTGTGTGTGAACCGCACTAATAATACTACAAACATGGAAGTAAGTCTCTGTCTTCTTGTTACGTTTTGACGACTAAATGGCTATATCGATATCGATGGAATTTGACAAGAAAATCTGTATGAAGGGCACAGGACATTTTTTCCAGTATTATTAACAGTTGTAGTCACGAAATTTTGAGACCTTATCGAATGGTTACAGAAATATGTTGGAAATTGATTCTCTTCAAGAGACAGGTTCGACGGTAGAATAATACAGTGATAGCTTTCCTGTCATATTATGCCGACTCGCTGTTGTTTGGGACCAATCCTTCGTTACCAACAACTTTCTATATTCAATTCTGGCAAAAACATTCTTAATCCACGCGTACGAAGTCGCGGGTACGAGCTAGTGATGATATATAGAGCCTCCTACTGATGTTCCTGATTTGGCACGTCACGAAAGCACTATCTCTAGTTTCTGAACTAAGCAGTTTTAGATGTCATTTGCCACATCACTCTAAAAGGCGACTTCGCATACATATCATTAATCAGTTCTGAAAACCCACCGGGCGGCTCACTGTGTTAAGGTACTGCACACTGCATGGGGAAGGTACAACGGGAACTGGTACGATTCCTGATTCCCGCGTGTCCTGATTACGATTTTAGGCGGTTTACCACAATCGTCTAGGCCAGCCTTTGCCAACCTTTTTCAATGGCGGACCCCTTACAGACTATCCAAGGACCCCTTGATAATAGTAACGGATAATAATAATTGGAATTGGCTATTTTAGAACTGTCAATTGATAGTTCGGCTCGCATCTCACACATTGTGGCTAGAGTTCGCGTATTCTCACGCCTTCATTTGTGTTTTCTTAGTTATTAATTTTATTTACATTTTGTCTGCGTTCCCCTTAGGATAAGTCCGCAAATCCAAGTGGGTCCGCGGACCACAGATTGGGAAGATATGATCTGTAGGAATGCTGGAACGGTCTCCAACGCTGACAGGTGGCAACAGGTGGCACTGGCACGTGTTCCTGAGGTGGCCGGATCGAAGAAAACGAAACCAGTTCTGAGATGTGTTCTGTAATTATCTGGCAGTCAAACCAAATATATCAACCTCGTTTTTTCGTAATGATGTTCATCCTTTAGTCTTAATACAATTAGTGAGATCTCCGTTTGCATAACGCTGTCAGCAACAATGGTAAATTTATTAGTTTCGAAAAGTCATGAAAAATATAGGATATTCTGGTAACCGATTTACTGTAACACAATTTCGTTGGCTCCCTCCCTCCGCTGTGGTCACATCGACGCTGACGATACGCGTTCGGCCTTGATTGCCGGACTAACATTGGCCATAGATGTTACTATAAATTCGAAGTGATGAGAGCTATTTAATAATTAAGCAAATCCGAATAAAAAAATTGCCAAAATTCTTTCATTAAATTTGCGTTTAGTAGCATTTTATATTAAATACGTCTATTTATTTAAAAACGGATAGTTAAACTAAACGGCTTTAAAAACTTGGAATGATGTATGTAATTTTTTAATTTCACTGAATTTAATGATAAGATTTAACTTTTTGTATTTTTAGTCAGATCAGGTGAACCTGCTATGAACATTGACCCTAGAAATGACAACTTTTCTAGATCTGTGACCACACTCAAAACTATTCACAGGCTTACATGCGTTTGAAATAAAACCCTTTAGTATCCGACCGCTTCCACGTGTGAAGACAGCTTTCATGACGCCTCTGGCTACAACGTTTTCTAAAGATAAAAATTCATCAGACCTAGTGCATTAGTAATTAATGCCAGAACCCAGGTCTTTGGAACAGGTAGGTCCAATCCACGGTTCGGAGATCTCATTTTCAATTTTCAGTCGTCTCTAGATATCACTCTAGGCGAGTACCGGGATGGTTCCTACGTTAAGGTCATTTCTTATAACATTCCTATTCCTTACCAACATGTTCTCCTGGCTCTAATGGCCTAGTCGTCGACGAACCAATGCCTTTATCTCTGCCTTATCATTAGGGTACTCCGGAAGCAAACACCATATTTTACGGTTCCTTTCAGGCGCTCCGAATGCTTAACTAGTAGCTGGTAGTTATTATTATAAAAAGTAAAAAAAAAAAAAAAAAATTAAAAAAAAATGAACGATCTTTCGACACAGATAGCAACTAACTGTGTTTATGCTTGTCGATGCTGCAATAGCATCAATGACGAAGCAAAACTGTCACACAGCACCGTGTGTGGAACCCAAACAGTTTGCAGATAGTTATTTGACCATTTGTTTAAGTAAGCTAACACTTTTAACAAACACAGCATTCCATTGAACAAGTAATCTCTGTCGTACACCACGGTAACGAGATGTGGTAATACTGCAGCCTTGTTCACTTATGAGTTACCATTATCTGCCACTGATTTGCAGTACAAATTTAACTTACAAGTGTATATTTGTTGCGTAAGGATACGTTGCGCCGTTTGAAACATGTACAGTACATGTTTTATAACAGATCAGTGATAAAGAAATATGCAAAATTTATCCATCACTAGCTGCTAAATACATCCGCATCTTCTTATCCTAAGAGCTAAAGACAATAACCTTCTTACGTTAATGTCATCAAAAATTGTTTAGCCTACTTGATATGATTTATGAAAATATGTGCATGAAGCAAACTATTTATACAAACCTCTCTGAAACCCTAAGGAACCTTTTTAGGGCCAGATGCTTCACAGTAGGTAAAATGTCACTTACCATTAAAAAATCTGAAAGCAAAAAAATTTGCAGTAAAATAATGTTACGGTGGTAAGAATTGTGTGTGGCTTGGGGCCGTGTCACGAGGCGGCCTTCACAGTTGGTTCGGTGAAGGTCACCAGGGACCTGCTAGTCATTTCAGACGCTCGAGAATTAAAGGCCAAAACAAGTCACAAGTCCGATGGAGTCCAGAAATATATACCACTTCTCTCAGTTATTAGTAATTAATTTTTACTCTCTATAAGACTATTTTACAGAAAAAGTCAGTAATCTGGCAAAAATTTGACCTGAGTAACATAAAAGATACTTTAACAACGCCACTCAGTGAAACTTTATTGAGGTAGTACTCCAGTGATTTCTTTTCTTGTTTCTAATTTATGTAAAAATGGTATTTTTATGAATGTTTATAATATTTCAACGAAGTACCATATTTAGGTAATATATTATTGTACTGTTTACGGGAATTGCCTAAAGGGAAAAGTTGAAACCAGAAAATGTAACGAAAGATAAAAGACGTACAAGGAATGAGAAAAGTTTCTGAAAGCAAAGAAACCATTACGGCTCAACTACTGGAACACTACTCACCAGTGAGTACAAGGGCACCTGTAGGGATAGCCCACATCAATAAATCAGTACACCATATCAGGTTCTATTTCATCGAACGCAGCTACATCATAGCAGCACGAAAGGACACCTTCCCCAAGACTATCAAAGATACATACACAATCATGACGACTCTCAAACGTGGCAACAAAATAGAAAACAAATACCCGTATGTTAACTGGAAAAACGCGTGGAGAAACATCTTCAATAGGACAATTCCATCTGATAACCAAAGCCTATGGTACAAAGCAGTAAACGAAACCCTGGCTACCAACGAGTAGCTACACCGCATACATCTTAAGGCAACCAATAGAAATGACACTTGGGGAAACACTGATACGCTTATACACCGATTTTCTTGTGGAAAAGCGGAATCAATCTGGATGTCGACAAAATATATGGCAGCGTACATCTTACAAAAACCGCCCAGGGAAGTACTAAGTACAATTATAGCAAAGCCTGATATCAAGATTACCCCTCCAGAAAAACACAATTGTTTAGTATGGATCCTAAGCCACTCAATGCAGGATATATTGCGGAAGACACCTCGGAACTTGGAAGAATACCTATCAATGCTCAAAATAAAACAATGGAGCCTAAAGAAAACTGCGAAATATAAAATAATATTCTGAGGCTATCTAGATGAGATACTCAAAGACAGAAAGAACACCAGTTAAAGCAACAAGACAATAAAAAAAAGAAATAAAATAAAGCCTCAGAGTCGATACACAATGCTACATAATTAAATACTGGGGAAAAAAATTACAGCATTTACTCTTCATTATAGATTATCTTTTCATATTGAAATAATAAATAAAAAAACGATAAAAAAATTTAGGTGGGGGAAGTAAGTATTAATTATGATATTTAAATTATTTATGATATTATTATGAAATACCGTGAAGCGATTTCTTTGCATTTACAGAAAACACGTTTGGAGGTTCGCAATTTATTATTTATTCACCCGCAAATAAAGACAGTTTTGAGAAGTGCTTAAAAACTTACATTGATTATTGAAATTTACAGAGCACCATATAATTGTCCAGCTAGCATCAAAATATTAGAATATTGGGAACCTCTTTTACCACGTATGTCTCCCAGCCAGAACCGTTTCAGATTCACCCGAAACTGAGATGCAATGCATTTTTTTCAGTTAATCAACGATAATTACCATCGTTTGTAGCTATCCAGCACAAGCTGCTTCGGTTCACACACGGCACATAATTCCGCAAGCGACACAACATAGGTGGGTGACTTCACCATCCAAGACCACCTGTCATAAACACTTGTGTCGATCGGCACTGTCTATGCCGCACTAATACACTTGCTCCTGGCGGCGAACCAGCCAAGCCACCTCGTCAGCCAATCCTGCACAAATGCCCATGTTCAAGTCGTTCCGTCGCCCCTTTGCAGAATCCTCCCTCGGCTTCTGTTGGTTTAAAGAATCAACAACCTTAGACAGCGCCTTGCATTGTGGCACCTCCTAATTAATCTGAGGCTCCATTCACTTTTCAATCTTTCCACAATGCCGCAGAAACTGTCCATCACCAAGACTCAACCCCTGCTGTGTCCAACACTTAGCTCGCAAGATAACTACGACCTACCCCGGCCTCTTGTTCCCCGTGCGTGCCTGCGTCCCAACAGGAATTTCCTTTACCTGTTTCGCAGTTACGAGATATAGTTCTGTTCTTTCTTATGAAATGATTTATCTTTTTACTCATTTCAATATTCTTCCGAAGACCACCATTTTTCAACTAATTTTATAAATTTTTGCGTGACCGCTGGTCGTATGCAAAAAACTCGTGATCAAATGTTATGTCTGATGACAGAATCAGATATGAAAGTTCTACAAATTTCAGGAAATTTTACATAATTAGAGAATCTTATTTATTCCTGCACCAAATATTAATGAATTAACGATGTTTTTCAACGACGAAATTAGCTGATGTCTGAAGATAACACATTGCAATTAGAACGCTCTGGTGGCTCAGTGGTTAAGGTGTCTGACTGGGGGGGTGAAAGGTCCCCGTTTCGAATCCCTGCGTCAGCGGGAATTTTCAAAGGCTCATAATCCGGTCTTCACATCTAGCAAAGCTTGCTGAGTAATGTGAAGTACACTAGGACACTTCCGTGATTCGGATTCCACGTTAAACTGTAGGTCCCCTGTACCCGGTAGGTTTGCCGGGATAGGTTAAGGCGGCAACGACAGGGGCGGAATGCGCAGCTAATAGAAACCCAGTCACCAGGTCACTCCGGCCATACGGAATTATTATAGTTCTAAAACTTAAAGATCATTCCAGAAAATATCAAGAGTGACAGTGCAGAAGTCTAAAATCTTAGAATATTAACGCCAGGATGCTCCGTGGTTCGGACTTTGCCTTAAACTGTAGATTAAGCGATGACAGATGTGGAATGCGCGTCAAATAGAAAATCTGTCAGCAGATAAGAGGACCACACAAATTGATCTAGACAAATGGAGAAAAGTTAGAAGCAGATTAACTAACAAGAAACTGATTTTCAATCGCAAATTTTAGGTCGATGGCGTCTCTTCAATAGTAACGACATAGTTACTCTAATGCCAGTTTCTCCATATAATTCAAGATAGGAGGAAAGACAAAATTCAAGAAATAACTGTGTAAATGTTACTACGCCAACTTGGGAATATATAAACTAGTTAGCCTAGTGAGATATTGTTATTTCATTAATAATACCGTAAAGTGTAGCGAAAAAAATCTGGTATGTTGTATAAAACAGATTCAAATAAAGGGTAATGCAAACGTTTTGAAGAATGCAAAAACCTTCTACTGGAACCTGTCTGTCGAATACTAAACGTTCAATATTTCGTGAGATCTCTTGGTACTATTTATTAGCAGTCTTTAACAGATTATTTCAGTTACATCTTAAACAGCATCTTGACAACGGGAACTTTCAATTCACCTAATAAAACCATCTTTTGACATTCTTCTTTCATTATTGTGGCCAGAAGATTACTATGTCTTCTTAATCAGCTAATTAACTTTTCACCTATCTAATTAAGAATTTCTCACAAACATCGCAGGACGTACATAAAACTCATTTAAAACCCCAAGTTTCTAAACTTGGACTCTTCCACCTCAGCTAACCAGCTGCGCTCTACCTAATATACATATATGTGGTGCTGTTGATCACTTGTTGACTTTTACACAAATATATTCAATTCCAAGCCCCAGATGTTTTTTTATTGTGTAAATGACGGTAATTTTGGTTGTAGCCTGCTCTATAATTCAGAGATACTGGGCTGTGTTCAGCTCACCCCATCTCCGTCGTTTACAAGTGCCGGTCTCAAGCCAGTAGCCCGCTACGGGTTCAAGGCTGACCACTCCTCAACGAGGACCAACCCGACTGGCCCAGCTTCCAACATCACACGCACTTCAACTTCGCTTTCATTTCGAAACCACTAGCCACCGCTAACTGGAATGAGCGGAGGTTCAGACTGGTCATAGACAAACCAATGATAGTTCTGTAGGAGCTTTAAGTCTGTTCCCATAAACTCACGTGTTCAGTCTTACACTACAAAGTAACCTGTTAAATTATATGCTTCTCTAGAATTACCTTCATCTGTGGTAGTGTCTCCTAATAACCGGGTTTATAGCCTGCTTTCCGGTTACTTTTAAAAACCTACATATGATTCCCTTGAGTCCTGACGCCAACAACGTCTCTCTCTTGTTTAATATCAATATGTATTTGTCTACGCATTGTATTCTTAGAGCGATGACATACCATGAGTTCAGATTTTGATAAGGCCACGCTTACTTGGTCCCGTAATGAGTGATTTTCCCAATCAGTTCAGCGGGTTTCCATTTCGTTCAAGATTTCCATGTGAAGTAACTCACAATCAATTATTCAGTCCCAACGTATACAAATAATCGATTCATACGGTTTAGCTTCTAACACGACAAATATTGTTGCCGATTAATTTTTGATGAAAAAAATTTCAAACCCCGGGAAAAGTTAAGAATTCTTGCAATTAATAAGTTTCTTCATAAAATATTGTGAAACCTAAGAAACGTGTTCGTAAATTAAAATTTAAATATTATCATTTATAACGCACGAAAAATTTTCTCCTGAATGTGGTTTTGAAAAAATGTGTACAATTTTCAACTAAATGGCTATATTCATAATTTAAAAAAATGACTTTCAGTTAGATGCCATTGTCATTTCTGAAAATAGGACACAGTGGATTATTTTTGTCTTTATTTACGATGTAGGGAGGATTTTTAAAGGAAATTACTTTAAACCTTCAAGTAAATGTCGACTTGCTTTAAATTTATAAACATGACGACAACATTGGGAGCATCATCGAAGTTGCGTAAGGTTCTAAATTGTGGCTTTTGTTGTTTACTCTCTCAAATAACAAAATTATATGTTGCGTGTGACTGAGTAGAGCTGCACTGGTACTGGGAGACCACTTAATCACAGGCATGTGCACTAGGGTGGTCCTTAACATTTACACAAAAAGTTGGATTTCTTAAAGTCTCGCCCTTCATTTCTTTTTCTTTCTGCATAATATGTAACTGGTAAAAATATCAGAAAACTTATTCATCCCTTCCACGTGATCCAATGATAGTAAAAATCCCAATAAATATGCTAATTCGAAAATTTCACAATTTGTTATTCATTTTTAAATCTAAAATATTTTTAAACGTAAGAAAAATTGAAATAAGGCTTAGAAAAACATAAGTACTGTAAGTAGTATAATAAGTTTCATTAAATTGGCATAAAAAGTTATTTTTTGATAACGGTTGCTTTGAGAGAGCTGGAAAATGACATCGATAGTATTTTACGCCTTGCAAAAGATATTAGCTAGTTTTGCTCTTCATGTTGGTTTATAAGATATTTTTAGTTTATAATATATTCTTCCATATGTTTCGCACCTCCCTCTGCTGTGTTATTTACTCCTGTAAGGCGATTCTGATAATCGTGAAGAGAACTTTAGATTACAGAATCATGAACAATATAATGAGATTTTAAATCACTTTGGTCCAAATTATTCAATTAATTTTCTTGAAGTACTTGGAATATTTTTACTTTCTCTTCAGCAGGAAGGTCATCATTAAAAAAAATCCAAAGTCACAGTTTCTTTAATAACGATACCACAAACAAACAAAGTTTTTTACGGTAGCTTGAGAATCCTTTTAATTAATTTATTTGTGAAATTAAATGCCTTTTAAAAATGCCAAGTCTTACCTTTTTCTATCCGTCTAGCTTGGTGAAAACCACCACTTAATCAAAATTTAATCGTTTATGATTCGTATCCAACTTAAAATGTAATAACTAACTGCAGGAGCCATTTATTATCTTAATTGACTTACAATTTATGCTTCGAAAAGTTTAGTGTAAATTCTAAATCCTTTCCAATACTGTTCATAACAACTTGATCGTTAATTCTAATGGCATATTTAGAAATGTCTATTATAATTTGAGCTTTTTGAAACTTTTTAAATAATCCTGCATAGGGCCTAGATGGTGTAGCAATGCCTTTGGAACACAAAAAATTATCCGTCTTCTTCTATTTTTAATAAGTTCCATGGAATTGGTATGAATATCAAATTAGTACTCCATTTTCCCTTAAAATTGTGGTCCTTTAATTTCTTTTGCATATTTATCAAGGTCTTTCCATTCAGTATACAAAGCCTCCAGTTTAGTAATGCAGAAATAAAATTCTCTTAATGGAACTAGAGCTCTTTACCAAAAAAATTGTTTCAAAAATAAACCAGCACTTCACGCTGTTGCTCATCTTGTATTATAAAATAAGTCTTGGAGTGTTTATTTGTTAAAATATACTTTACTGCCTAAAATTTAATTGTTTTAATTTCCAATCAAATATATGTTTATGCAATTTACTTCCTAACGCCATTATTACCTAATAACCATCCACGTGCTACCAGCTCGTAAATGAGCAAATACAATACTGAACATGACTGAACAGAAAACGTGTTTGATATCTAAAAATAGCTTTATCTATCATGACTTACGAAACATAAATGTTGGTGATTTATTGAAGAACTCTGATTTAGTGTATATTTGGTATAATTTTGTTTATTTATTTATGTACAGTACATTATATAGAATTTAATTTTTCCATTAAATTAGTGGAAAAATAATTATTTACCCATGCTCGGGGCACCATTTAGAAATATGCAAATGACCCAAATTTTTTTCTAGTGTCAATTCTGGGTCAATCAGAAAAAACCAAGAGGGTGAGACGTTAAAAATAATGAAGTTAAAAAATAAGAACCACCTTAATGTACACACTCACTAATTAGCATTTAGAATTACCTCCCAAAATATCGAAGAAAGAAAGAATTAAAACGTTGAAGCATACAATATGCATGTATAAACCGAAGTAATCATGGGAAATGAAGCTGCACACACAACCTTTGCTTGAAAATTTGGTTTGTACTAAAAGTCATTTAGAAAGTGGTGAAAGAAGTGTTGAAAATGTGACATCCAAGCAAACGAAAGGGGAATCGTGTTTACCTAAACTTCAATACCTTTAAATTAATTTTTAATGTTTTATATTACTTCTCTCTAATGGCTGGCCTTTACGAATTATACAAGTTCTTTTCTTGGAATCATTAATATTATTATTATTTTAAAAAAGAAAGTGCTATAACAGCAATCAAGAAATACAACTTGTTATGAGTTGTGGCAATTACAAACTCACAAATGTTATTTTACGGAAAAACAGTTTGAACAATATTTTTGTTTTGGAACAAAGTGTCAAAATATGGAGGTGGATGAATTATTCCCTAGATTTCAGACCAATGATCTCAATAAAAGTATGCAACGATTTTACCACCGCCGTACCTGTTGTTATTCCTTCACGATCTGCCGTGAAGTTAAAATTTTTATGATTCTACCAACCATTAATTTAAAAAAAAAAGTATTTCTCCAGTTCTGGCAGATAAGGTTATTTGGCACATAATTAAACCATATATAGATGACATAAAATGCAAGGATATAAAAGTAAGGTTTATTCCCCAAGGTTTGTGGTTTTAGGTAGTTACAGGCTTGCAGTTATGGCGGGGAATGAATGGAGCAGAGCGTGCTGAGACAAAAGAAGAAATGCACACACGGAATGCCCCCTACTGTAACGAGCCGAGTCAGAACAATCGGCCGGGTAATTACAACAGCAGAGTACGTACACTGTGTACTCCAATTTGCAGAGCCGAAATGAGCCAAAACGAAGGCGACGCCGGCTGCGTGCTGGTAGCCGGGCGGCCTTTTTACCGGTCGCGGCCGCTCCTACCGGTAATTGGCGGGTTATCCAGCCGGCGGGCGATTACCCCCGATCACGCGCGATACTGGACACGCCCCCGCGCGATGGAAATTGCGGCTCTACGCGGTGATTACGAGGCGACACCCCGTTCAGAGTTCCTTAAATTAGTCACGGACTGTGATGCATGATAGGTAACCAGCAGTTTTATTCTTCTTCTCTCCAGGTAGCGACAGAGTATGTCCGTTGTCGGGTACCATAATGTGCTATTGCAAATTTGCTATGTAACAGTATTCATCGAAAGTGTAATTATGCGAGCGAATCGTGTTTCATGGCTACAAGGAACGTTAGTTAATCCCGTTATACGATACGACCATTTGAACAGTGTAGCCGCTTACGCTAACAAGTGTGATGCCTGTCGCTAAAATTCATTTTAGCGACAGGCCGTTCGGTCAGGAAAAAACTCAGAAAAGTTTGAAGCACTCGAAATTACTTAGGTTTCTTTTTTTTTGTTTAGGGCTTTAATTCTCGTTGACTTCGAAGTCATTAGAAGCTGCAGAGGATTCGCGACATTCGCCTAGGGTGATTTCGCCAAACCAAAATCTCAATTGCTGGATGAGAATTGGAACCAGTTTCCTACCAAATGCGAGGCCAGAGCGTTAACGCTCAGCCATGGGGTTTGGGTTCCATAAAGAAAATAAACTGGTATAGTAGAATAAGCAACCTCACGCTTCACTTTCGTTAATACAACTATGAGGTGATATTGTGCACAAATTGGGAGAATCGCACTAAGTTCCCGCAAACGCATCGCTAATCCCAGTTCTAATTTATGAGTTCCTTAAATTAGTCAAGGACTGTTATGCATGGAAAGTAAGCAGCCATTTTATTATTCTTCTCTTATGCCACAGAGTATTTTCAGCTGTCGGGTAGCACACTGTGCTAAAGCAAATTTGGTAAGCAACAGTATTCATCGAAAGTTTAACTATGTGAGCGAATAGTGTTTCGTGGCTACAAGGAACGTTAGTTAATCCCGTTATGCGATATGGCAATTTCTACATCGTACCTGGTGACATTAAAATGTGTGTTGCCTATCGCCAAAATTCATTTTCATTCCTACCGTTCGTTGAGGAATACCCTCAAAAATGTTTGAGGCATAATGAATATCTTCGAGATCATTAAAGGCTACAGAGGATAGGGGCTAGGTAGGCATAGGAAATTTGACGCAGCCTTTTGAAGGAACCATCCCTATATTTGTCTGGAGAGATTTCTTGAAACTATGGAAAATCGAAATCTGGATGGCCGGACGGGGATTTGAACCACTTCCTCCCAGATGCCACTCCCGTGACTTATCGCTCAGCACCGGGTTCGGTTTCCTTTAAGAAAATAACAGATACAGCAGAATAAGCAATCTCACGAATCACATTCGGCAATATTGGTTCCCAACGTAACTGATGTAGAAATTGCAACTGACACGAAGTAATTCGTCAAATGCGAGAAACTCCTCCACATTCATGATTACCTTAGATTATTATATAAGTCTGTACATACAAACTGATGTAAAAATTGCAACTAACACGAAGTAATTCGTCAAATGCGAGAAACTCCTCAGCATTCATGATTACCTTAGGTTAATATATAAGTCTGTACATACACACAGATGTGTGGTTACTTATGGATTTGTTTGAAATTCTTAGGAACGTATGCTCGACGACATTCAAAATAGAACCCACCCTTACTAAACAACGCCTGGTCTTTCATTGCAGACCACGTTAAGGAGCATGCTTGCTGAGCTGAATCTTGTGACAGACATCGACATGCTGCTGCTTTTCAAACTGGAATTCGTAAAATTGTTTTACAGTGTGTCTATAGGTAAGCTAAAGCTATCAGCAGGTACATAAAGTCGTAAAATCATGAAGCGCTTTAAGGTTGCCTCATGCATTTTGACGTAAACATTCAGTACGACTGAGTCGTTTAAGACCCTCAAGCATCTGGAGCTAACCGATTTTTCACCATGTCCAGTCCAAAACGTCAGTCCAGTTACTACCTTTCCCCAAGTTGATGATTACACTGCAAAACAAGGTTCCTTATTTTCTGCATTGCTGCACTCTCCAGTAACGATGAATCATGGGGGAATTGGAAAATATATTTTGCATAATGTCATTCGACCAATCAACGTGTTTTTTCTTTTTTTAAATTAAGAAAAATTGTTAGACAAGACAATGTAAAACATTATAAAGCACGATGACGTTATATTGTGCACTAGCTGGGCGGGTTGGCTTGATTCCCGGTCACACATATCTAATCACATTTCTGATCGCATCACTGTCTTCTATGAAGGTTCTGCTGCGCTGTCTATGTTGGAATTCCATGCTGGACAAACTCCAATACAGCTGTATACGAACCTGTCTGGGAGCCATGAGATCGACTCCCACTAACGCCCTACTGGTTGAAGCCCGGGAGATGCCCCTGAATATCAGACGAAACTGGCTGGTTAGTAAATATATTCTGGAGAGGCTAGCATACAGGAATCATCCAATTATCTCGAAATGCAAAGCTTTGTATAACCATGGATACATCACAGAGCGTCATAGACTGGCTGAAGTCTTCCACAGTTACAGAGAGTGGGAAAAATTGGCAGACAGAATTATTCCAACGAAGATATTTCCCCATATGAGTATTATTCCAGCACTAGCATGGTACAGATACCAATACATTACATAACTCCTGAGACCAACCAACATTTCACCTACAAACAAGCAGTAAGGTAATACCTGGAGGACAATTGGAATTATTCGTTTTTTATTTATACGGACGGATCCAAAATAGACTCAGGGGATGGAGTAGGCTGCGCCTTTTATTGCCCGAGGACCAGGTATCAAGAAAAGTATAAATTACCATCGAATACATCCATTTATACTGCAGAAGCCATCGCTATATTAAGAGAACTTGAGCACAGCTTGACATTGACTGAGACAAGTTTTTTAATAATCTCTGACTCGCTTAGCGTGCTGAACTCCACCCAAAGAAAATTTTTGGACAAGAAAACCAATCAATTTATAGTTAAGATTGTGGAGACATATCTAGAATTGTCCAGAAGAAATAAATCCATAAACTTCCTTTGGCTAAAAGCACATTCAGGGGTTCCTGATAATGAAACAGTGCATCAAATGGCAAAGACAGCCGCTAGAATAGGAGACACCTTAGATATCCAGCTTCCGTACACTTACTACCTCTTCAAAATAAAAACAAAGGCTCTGAACAAATGGCAAACTGAATGGGACTCCAGCAAAAGCAGGAAGGGACATCATTATGGATCGATTCAACCCCGAATACCATCCCGCCCATGGTTCTTGAACTTTCCGGATCATTTCAACTATAATTAGAATGCGCTTTAACCATGGTTTATTCCCCCAGCATTTACATCGGATACACATCCTAAATACTGATATTTGTGATTGCGATAGAGCAGAAATAGGGGATATTAATCACATAGTGTTTTCATGCCCCAAATATAAACAACATCGACAAAGATTTATAAAACAACTCGTCAACTATGGAATACCTCTCCCAACAAGCATTAGCTGTCTATTGCACGGTAACAACGTGACCATATACAAGTTGCTAAGTAACTTTGTAAAGTCAACTAACATAAAAATTTAGATGTGAAAAACTAGTTAATTGTAAGGATTTTAATCATTGTAATGCCAAAAAAAAAAAAAAAAAAAAAAAAACAACACAACAACAACTATGAGGAACTAACAATAATTTATATTTTTGTATATTTCACTGTATCATTTGTAATTATGTGTGAGCAATTGTATTTAAACATAATGTGTCAAACCCCTTTAGGGGATAAACAAAAATGTTCCTTTCTGATTAATCAGTTTACCTTGTTCTATCGTTTATATTTTACTAATCATGTCAAGTCTTGCTCTCTTACCTATATGTAAAATGTTTATATATGTATGTACAAATGGATGATGGTTGTATAGTGCCTAGGCGCTTAAAGCCAAATAAAAAATTAATAAAAAAAAATAAAATGTTGGAATGCACATTCACGATCTTTCTAAACTGCTGAGTTTCATCATAAATTCACAGTTCCTCACTTTACATGACCATAACTGTTTTATATGGACACGGACGGTTTCACTTAGTTGTGGACTCCTGTAATACCTATGAATTAATGGAACACAACAAGAAGGTATTCGACACATCCGGTTATAATACCATCAATCTTTTTGGGATAGAATCCTATTAGGAGTTATGAAGAGTGAAGCGAAAAGTTACTCGATTGTGTGCTTTGCGAGTCCGTGGTCGAAAATTTATTCATTCCGATTAGAAACCAACCAAATTTACACAAGGACTAAAGATTTGGCTGGCTCCGATGCAAAATCAAAAAAGCTGTTAATAGAGGACTATACCGGACTATCCGTTCAATAAGTAACGTACATAATCCCATGTGAACATCATATACAGTTAGTCAACCACTACGTAAAATATATATATATATATATATATATATATATATATATATATATATTGAGGGAACGAAGATAAGTCTGTCTAGATTGGAAGAAAGACGCTATATTTAATCCAGTGGGGTTAGAACCCTACAATGCGAGCACAAGTATGTCAGAGAATGATTGAATGTGTCAATACGTGAGTGAATGCGTGTAAATGGAGAATAAATGTAGGATATACTAGTGTTAGTGTAAATATTTCAGTACTGTATAGATAGTTGCGTATGTCAGGCTTAAGACCGTCCCAGATTTGTTGCGCCCATTGAGAAGCAACGGGACAGGTAGGGTCTGTCTCCGCCAATACGTGCAATGCGCCGAGGTTAACAGAAAGAAGATTAGCACGGGAGTCATCTGGTAAGGTGCTCTCACTTAAAACTTTCCGGTGCAGATGGTGTTCGGACAGTGGGCTGGCTGGTAGTCACTCGAAAGTTTACGCCTCGTCGACTTCGAGGTAATTAGAGTCCGGATGGGATTGGAGACAAGAAACTGGAAGCAATTCTGCCATGGGCTTTTGAAGGAAGCATCCCGGCATTCACCTGGAGTGATTTTGGGAAACCATGGAAAACCCAAATCTGGATGCCCAGACGGGTATTCGAAGTGGCGCCCTCCATAATGCGAGGGAGAACATTGTTCGCTCACCCACCACTCTCGGTTTCTACCTTAGACACAAAGTATGCCAGAGCCATCTTTGATATCAAGTGTGACATTACAATATACTGTAAATAATTTTGTATGTATTGTAAATAGTGTACATTGATGGCAGTGCAGCAGTAGCATGTAAAAAACGGTCTTTACAATAACTTAAGATGCTCATTAAACCGAAACCCAACACCGTCATAACGGCAAACGAATGAGTCGCGTACAAAACAGTTCTCACTCTATAAGACACTGAGAAATTACACAAACTAATCGCATATTAACTTTAGTAAGATTAGTTTCACTCACCTCTAAGTTAATTTCACGACTATCTGCCGCACGCTGTGAGGACTTGCAACCCACATATCTGATATACTTTCGTCAGAATGGACTCTATCATAAGTTTGAATTCAATTGTTCTGCCCGCTAGTTTCGCAAACAGTTTTTAACTGTTTTTCAAGTTTAATAATGCTCGACCTGGATATAGTCTGTTGTTCCTAACTGTTTACAATGACGTTTTGCAATTGTTAGTCGACAGGAGTTCGTTAACAGTTGTTTCTTTACTTGCCCACGTCTCTTAGTTTCTGTTGCTGTTCTTTTTCTGTGCTCGTGGTATGTTACGAATTACTAACAAAAAATGTAACACGCCATATCAAAGAGAATAAGTTTCTTTAATCCTGTAGTTCAAGTTAAACCATCATACTTCAGTAAAAAAAGCGGGGAAACAATACACAGAACTGATTGACCTATATATTTAGACTTCTGGAAACATAAAAAAAGAAACAGCACAGGAATTAAAACAAGACGTCAATAAACAATGGAAAACAGAAATATGTAAAGCCGGACCGACAATCGAAACCACATCTTTCCGAAGACCATGTCCAGATCTGTAAGGGGCCGAATGGTTTGACTGCTGATTGGCTATGTTTGTGGGCGTTTAGTTGACTGACCTGAAGGATTTCTCACTATTGTCTTCATCTTCTCTCTTCTGTGACGATCAGATTTAACCTATCATTCTGATGCTTCTTCATTCTTCTTGTCTTGAAGTCTATCTAAAGTTAATATTAAGTCAGGCTGACACCATCCGTATTTCCGATACAGAGCCGTTGATTATAGTGATTAATAATTATCTAGATAATAGCAAGTGCAAGTGGAGAAGGCAACTAATTTTAGCAATGGAACGAAGACATCTAACTGGTAAAACCTTGTTTAATAGATGACTAACAGTGGTATAGTACAGGCAATACGTGATTGCTACAAGGACGCGTTCCGAACTAATGTCGATTCTGGCTAAGTTAACATAATGCTAATTTGGTTAAAATCTATCAGTCTCTGGCTAGTAAAGACATACTGGCAGGCAAATCTAACTGGTGGGAGCGGCTAAAGATGTTATTTAACCCATGATTGTCGCTATAATCAGCGCTAGTCTTCATCGAGAAGCTCTGAGGAAAACTTGTTTTGACGTCGGTCATCGGCATTTAGTACCAAGCATATCAGGCGCTTTGATGAACGAACAACGTCTGCCCACACTACAACATGTGCCTACCAAGTTGTCCCTATGTATAACTTAATTTCTTCTGGTCTTAATATTCACCCAAAATTCCAGTATATCCACTAATAATAATAAAGTCAATTCCGAAATTGACAGATCAATATACAACCAAAGTTGTAAGCGCCAGAGTAAAATGTTGGTGCCGAGTAATTTACCGTTTCTGCATCACATAAAATTAGCAGTTTTTTAACTGGCTGTTAATATCTTGTTACCTATTCGCCGCACCTCCACGTTAAGCTTGCTTCCAAATCGTTCACAGCAACTGATTAAAAGAATATCTGTCAGCAGTTAATTTCTGATGTAAAAAACCTTCTTTCAAAATCAATAAAGTCACATTGCCAGTATCATGGATACATGAAATCAGCAGACATTTTCCTACCACGATCGCTTGATTTTCTGAAAGGAAGCTTCTCGCTACAAAGCCCATTTTTTAAAATTCTTTGTTCTCAGCGAGTACAGAAAATTTAAATGAGCTAAAGCGATAGTGAGTGATAAAACGTGTGATATTCAATTTGACAGTAGGGAAAGTATTGAAGAAACGTTCTCAGTACCTTAGCTGTTAATGCCAATTTCATAAAACCATTGATTGGTTCTCAATACACCAGGCAGAATTGTTAGATTGTTAAGTAGTGTGGCCGAGGAAAAAATTATAATATACAGTGTTCAAGTAGGTCGTTGACAATATTACTTGTTCGCATTCTCATGTATACACTGCTCTGGAATTTTCTGGAAGTGGAAATGTACGAGTATATCAATTTTTGCAGTAATCCAGTCACCTGAGAACCTTTGCTATATAACATGTCCACCCAATCTTTATACTTTACAGCAAGCTTATAAGCGTGCTGCAGAGTTCAAATGACTCCGCAGGGAATCCTTTCTCTGGGATGGGGGGAGGAGGGGGGTACACAGTAAATAAATTCTCCCCGCTAAGCATATATATTGAGCGGGTAATTGGCTCCTATGGCGTGTGACGCACCTCAGCTCGTAAAACAATAACAGAGAACTCAAACCGTTTAAAGTGCTAACTGCGCTGAACGACAGATATTATTTACTGCGCTGTTCGCTGCCGCCCGTTTAAGAGATATACGGAATAGTTTCAAGTTACACCCCAGGCAGCGGTTACAACGTTGTACGACGTCCAGGAGCGCTCGTAAAGCCACTTGTCCTGCGCCGTGGTAATATTTCAACGGGCACCTCGTCTCCATACAAGATGGGGTACAGACAATTACACTACGCACAAAGAGGTTCGGCCCTAATGTTTCTTAATGACATCTCTGGTGGCCCGTACACCTGTTTCCGCTACCGCAACGAAGTCTCAAAAGGAGAAGGTTGTAATAGGCTCCGAGGTGTTAATAAACGAGATCAATAACGGCAATAAAAACAGTAGAAAAAAAAGGAAACCCCTCTGATCGAATAAGAAAAGAAACTGCCGACAAGCAAGAAAAATAATTTCATGATAATATTTTACGCCTGTTTTTTCCTTATACAGAACACTCCGATTCCGACAATCCATTTTTCAAATATAATGAACCACGAAATTGTTAGTCTGTACGGTATATTTCCCACGGAGATTGATCAGATGAAAAAGTAAACATTGGCCTATTATTTTCCACAACAAAGTCTGTATTTGAAAGAGGTAAAAAGAAAAATGTGCTGGTAAGTTACAGTAATAAAACTATTCAAGAAGATTCCACTAACGACAATCTCAGTTATTTAACTTCACACATGCCGCAATTTCTTTAACTGTGGTATCAAAGAATTATTTGCATTACGAACTAACGTTTCATTACTCAAAGAGTACTTCAATATCAAATAGGTCAGTGGAGATGTTTTTTTTCGTTAGATTAATGTGTTTTGTATTTCCTGTTCGATACAAGAAGACTAAAACTACTCTTCCTTTTCCGTAGATGAGGAAGAAGAATATAAAAATTCTTTAAATAAAAGAAGAGACAAAACTAATGATTACGATTGCGAGAGAGTTTCACTGAACAGACGTGGTATCACTATTTAATTAATGATACCGTTGCCACTACAGAGACTTGTTATAAAAAAAATTGACCATCAGTCAAAAATTTTATTTTCTAACACAACTCAGAAATTTTTAAACAAATGGAGATAAATCGCCATTTTGTATTAATTCCATCGATTCGTCATCCAATGGGTACTAAAGCGTTGGCTGATCGAGTGGATAAATAGGTGTCAGTTTGGAATAGAAAATAATTTAAAAACTTGCTTCCTAAAGAGTAGCGGTAGTCATTAGGAGAAAATATATGCTAGAAAAATTTATTTTTAACTTACATTAGTTTAACCACGCATCTTGTATTGATACGTTCAACGTAAGGTACAGAAAAATGCATTTAATTTAATAAAATGCACCGTTGTGGTAATTTGCATAGCGTAGTTTTCTGTTCATGATTGCATCCTACCAATTTTTAGACAGCACAGAAAAACTGTAATCACGATTCTGTAGGCGGGATTTGAAATGGTGACCCTGAGAAACCGAATGCTACAATGTGGCAGCAGACTGTCTTCTCTTTGTTTGTTTGTTAATAGTAGTATACTCGATATTAATTATTAGTTCTATACCTGTAATATCATTCCCTTGAAGAAATTTGTAAAATGTTATAAGCATAGCAAATTAGCTAGGGTCTCTTTAATATCAATTTTAAATTAAATTTAAAGTGCAACAGTTTTGTTTGTTCTGCTATATGAAATTTGCTGTTGCCGCTGTTGTGAAGTATCAGTAGATGAAAACTACAGACTGATTTAAAATGAATTTCAGGTTGCAACCTGTAGTAAGTACTAAGGCTTGAGGACACTTCCCCGTTTGGTACCATTAAAGATTATCAATTCATTTGTTGCAATCGTCGATATTTCAAATTCAGCTAGGTTTTCTTTTGTTTGAAACATTCAATGGCAGATTTTCAAAGCTTCACTGCAGGAAGAAAAATATATATCTGTACGTCTTTGAAAACTTCTTCAAATACGTTAGCATTATCTTTGTAATGCTACTGCCAGAAAAAAAGAAAGAAAGTATACCTGAGGTAATTATTGTCCAGTTACCAATGTCACTGAAGGAAATGATCGATCAGTGAAGGGTGCTCCCGAAGGTGAATGTCGATAGTTTTGTGGTATGTCCGTGACAAAAAACTGTGTGGATGGTGGTCTTGTGGAGTCGTCACCTCGTTACGTTTCGAGCGGCTAGTAATTTGTGACCGTGGTCGGGGGCAGTTTGGGGCGTTTCTGGAGGCAGTTAGCCATCGATTGTCACCTCTCTCGGAAACGCCCCGCTTCCTTAATGACATGACTCCTCTACCTGAGGCAGATAAATAAAAAATACGTTTGTCTGCCCCTAGGGAAGAGAGGGTGCAGACGGTGCCTTGGAAGGGTTCGGTGCCTGCCAATTAGACGGGACCAGGTAAAGAAAAGTGAAACGAGTGGCACTGAGACCTGTGGTACAGTCTTTTGTGGGTGTTATAACGCTGCAAAGAATAAAGATCAAACTCTCCAGACGGAATAAAACGGAAATTTTGTCAGTTGTTCACTTGTGAGAATTAACAAACTATTTGTTACTCAGTTTATTATTTAAATCCAGGAGGAGAAAATAATACCTGGCTTTTATCTCTCTCGCACACTTTATTTTATTTTATTTTTTTATTTCGTACTTTATCTGTCCACTTACTTTCAACATCCTTTTATTGCACCACATTTCAAATGCTTCAATTATTCTTCTTTCTGGAATTCCTGAAGTCCATGCTCCGCTACTATAAGTGCCGTGCTCAACACTTTAAGTTTTAAAAAGTTTTTTCTGAGTCCTAGATAAATATTTGAAACCGAAACATTTCTCTTTTTCAAGAAGACTCTTTTTGCTATCGCTGTTCTGCTTTTAACGTCAATCCTGAATCGGCCATCAGTTACAATTTTACTTCCTAAATAGCAGAATGTACTTACTTCTCCTATTGTATCCGATCCTATTCTTACATTTATTCTTCTTTTAATGCTATCATTTCTGCTACATTTAATCACTTTTGTCTTACTTTGGTTTACATTTAGTCCAAAATTTTACTTCCCTATTTTTTGGTCATGCCATTCAGTTGTTTCTCAATACTCTCAATCTGTTCTGTTAACAGAACAATGTCATCAGCAAACCGTAACATATTGATTTTTCTTTCTTTTCGAACCCTTTTCCCTCATTCATATCTTTCTTTTACTTTCTTCATTGCTTCCTCTACAAAAGATTTGAATATTAGTGGGGATGGACTACAACCTGGCCTTTTTAAATGTTGCATGTCTCTCATGATTCTCTACTTTTATTATAGCCGCTTGATTTTTCTATAGATTATAAATTATTCTTCTATCTCGATATTTTAGACCAGAATTTTTTTAAAAAAATTGCACATCTTGTCTCACTAAATCTCAATTATCTAAACCAACAAACGCCATAAAAGTATTTCTTTTTTTTCCCCCTAGATCGATCCTTCAAGTATTAATCTTAAAACCAAAATTGTTTGTCTTGTACATGATTTTTCCTAAACCCAAACTGATCTTTGCTTAATACCTCTTCTGCAAACATTTCTATTCTTCTGTATTTTATCCTAGTTAATGATTTTGAAGGATGCGATGTAAGATTTATAGACATTTATCATCTTGTGCTTCCTTTAGAAGTCTGAAGATGATACTTTTATTAAAATCAGTTGGAATTTCTCTTGTTTCATAATTGTTTTTTGATATCAGTTTGAATAATCTTTGGATTCCTTCTTCTCTTAGGTATTTCAGAAGTCCTGCAGAGATGTCATCAATTACAAAAAAAAAAAAAAAAAAAAAAAAAAAAAAAAAAAAAAAAAATATTTGATTTCTAATCCTTTCAAACCTTTATCAAATTCTGTCCTCGAAACAGGATCTTCTAAATCTTCACTGTCGACATTAACTTCTTTTACCAGTACAATGTTGTTCAAATCATCCCCATCATACAATTTCTCTATCCCCTAGTTCTATCTTTTGAGCTTAAAAGAAGCTTCCCATTAGCAGCTTTAATTTTTATACATCTTTTCTTCAGTTCTTCAAAATATTGTTTCATCCTCCTATAGCCCACATCTACTTTATCTACAACCATTTCCTTTTCTACTCTTCACGCTGTCCTTGCGGCCACTATTTTTTTTTCTGGTATTTCCTGTTTATTTTACTTCTAAAATGCGTGTATTGCTTTCTTTCTACTCCATCCTGATCATTTTTGTGCCTTCTCCTCCTATTCATCAACTCCAAAATTTCTTCTGTAATTCATGGTTTTAAGGTGACTTCTTTCCTAAAACATAAGGTTTCTTTACCAGGTTTGATCCTTTCTCCTTTCAATACACTCCATTCCTCGCAGCTGACATCTCTATGACATCGGATTCTCGTAAGCAGTATTATGGAGGAAGAATTGAAATGGAATGCAACAACCTGAGTATCAGGTGTTCCCTCCGTGTTTTTTAAATTCCTGAGGGAATTAGCAGGAGTTACGCTCACCCCACCCCTCGCCTAGCGGTTGTACGCAAGCAACCTAGCCGGTCTACCGTAGCATACGAGCAGGCGAACACTACTAGACACTTCTTACTTAGCGGTCGAAGGAGCAATATCGTGCAGATGAATGATCCGTACCGAGCAGGCGCACGAGTGTCAAACCAACACCATCTACATACAGGCTCGGTGTCTACATCACAAAACCGTTCCGACGTCACCTGAGTCAGAGTTTGTCGGTTGAGAGGACAGCCATTTGTAAGCTGTTGTGCGTGCGAAGTGTGAGTTGTTTTTTCGTAGTTTAATGTTTTCTACGATAGTTATTAGTGAATTGTTATTATTCAGAAATGGGATAAACATATTGCGTTCTTAGATGCAGTGGAAATCACTGGGACCGAAAATTGTTTTATTTATGTCTGGAGTACGCGGGCGATGAATATCTGCACTGCACAGAAACTTTAGACCACAGTTTATTCCAAAGTAAGTATCTTTCTGCTTTAAAATATTACGTTTCTTTGATCTTGTATTTTAATTGCAAATTAATTACAATGTTAGTGGTCCGTCAGTTCTATAAACATGAATAAACTTATATAACACTGTTCATTTGTAATAAATTTTAGAAGTTGCTTGACTAGTTCGTTTATATATACAACAATAATCTAAAGTAGTTTACATTTCAATACACGTCGTCACCAGAAGCTTATTTACTAATAATAACCAAATTCCTCGTATCTTGTGTAGTAAGAAGGTCATTCTGGTCCAGGCTGCATTTCAACCTAATCTCAATCTCCGCTATTATTGCCACAACAAAATCGAATAATGCTCACACACCTTAAATGCATCAGAACTACATTTCAAATAGTAGCAACATTTTCTGCAACAGGATTTCTCGTTTTCATAGCATAACTTATAACAGTTTCATTGGATACCTTCAGTGTGAAATACAATAGGACTGAAGCAAGCTTTATAACACATTCACCGTATCGCGATGTAAACTTGATCCCAATATTCGCAGCACGCAGCAGCTCACTTATATAAGAAATTATTCGGTTAGAACTTGTGAGTTTTGTGTGGTGCATGAACATAGGCCTATTGAAAATTAAAATTCATTTCAACTTTTGAGATGCAGTAATTTATGATTGAGAAATGAAAGCATAATTATCACAGTTCACAGTTAAGTAGAATTTCAGTTCAATGTTACGATTTTGATTGTTAGTACACTAATATTTTAGTACACTATATTCTCTGAAATGTCTTATTTTGCTAAAGAATTATTAATATTTTGATTTTGTAGTTACCTGTGAGGTGCTGAGATTCTTGTTGTGCTTTCCAATGTTATGTGACTGCTCTTGATACACAAGAACCATTTCTATAGTTGCACTAGAACAGTTCTATTCTCCACCACTATGATTTAATTTTCTTTAGAATGATTATAACTGATACAATTATCTCTTTGTGGCAGGTTTAAACTACATTTTGCAAAAGAAGGCCAATTTTCAGTGATAGGATGGATATCAGGATCCAGACACAACTAGAGGCAACAACTGAATTCATCACTATTTATAAACTGTTCACATACACTTTTACTGTTAAACCTTCAAGAGAATAACTTGAATAAAAAAAAAGTATTAGATTATATGGGGCCAGGAATGCACTGAAAGCTCTTCTTTTTTGTGGCCTCTGAGATTTCCAGTGTATAATGATTCTAATTTGAAGCAGACTAACTCCCTCCTAATTGTTTTGGCTTACTTTGTTGAATACTGTTAACATGCAGTGCTAAAAATATTTAAATGTGAATTGTGTATCTTCCTTGTTGTCACCACTGTCCTATACTAACCTGCTAACGTGCGGTAGAAATAATGTTCCGAATTCATCCTGTATGAACAGAATAATCAAAAAATTCGAAAGTTCTTGATGAGTTGTTAATCTAAAATACACAACAGTAAGAACGCGTTGTTGTATCGTGCAGTGCTCCATGTTTACGAACTCTTACCTGTCTTCTCCCGACCTGTCCCAATTATTTATCTATCGAATCACATCCACCATCCTGTCACGTAATTCAAATCTTGCGCTCTTACTAAGTCAATTTTCGCGACGCCATCCACTTTTGGATTTCTCGAGCGGCAGATACCTGATGAAGACGGCAGAGAACATCGTCGAAACGTAGTCTTTTTATGATGCCATCTGGCTATAAACTCGCGAAAGCTACATTGAATTTGAAAACTACGTAAAATCTGGAATTGAATGCGAAAAAATTGAATGCGAAAAATTATTATTTATCAGTAATGCACAATTTAGCTTTATTAATTAGCAGTGTAAATTTCTTAATAAGGGGCCTCATCAAATCCACACTTAAGTATCGCTAACATAAAAAAAAATATTAATGAATGACAAAATACTGATTAATTCATTTATAGTTTCTTACACAAAGCTCTAGTTGGATCATGCCCATATTTTTAACACATTTATTCTTTATTAACCATTTTACATTGAAGTAATATCATCGCCATTGGTACACCTCCTCCATTCGCATGGCAGCATGGCATCCCATCGATATTTTCTTATGTTTGTAACTTACCTCTAACAAACAAATTAAACAAAGTAATAAAAACTGTAAGACCGTCAGTTTCTGAAGGAACCGCTTTTTTTCCTGAGACCGGTTTCTGAAAAACTGGATTCCTTTCAAGGTAATTTCTATACTTTTGCTTGCGATGAGATACGTATCTAAAAATAAACAGGAACACTTGAGTCTAGGGCGCACCTGATATATGCTCCGTCTCGTATCTTGCTGCTGCTTCTTGTAATAAAACCAAATTACTGAGTAGCCTTCCCAGATACCACAGATACAATTCATTCTACCTAAGAGCTGGTAACTAAAATTAATGGACTGTGAATTTTAACGGTAATTACGAAGAAGCACGTCTTTATTTGGTAGTAGGTGCCGGCCGTACGTACATTAGGCAGTGAAATGCAAAAACCTTGCCCCTGTGAGAAACTATGTACATTGTATCAAAGAGAGTTTCCGGAATTATGAAGTTATAGAATTAATGTTGTCGTATCAAAAACCAGATGTTCTATCTTGATTAGTGTAAAGCGACATGCGAAAATCGCCTTAATTGATATGCGAAACGTAATTAATAGTGGTAATTTTTCATAGTGTGGCAAACACTAATATATTTATTATTTAATCGAGGTGTTGATGCAAGACTATCTTTGACGGAGTGAGCGGTGAAGAACAAAATCGTTAGCAGCAAGAAAATTGTTCTGAGCGATTGGCACATTTGACGAAAATTTATTTGAAAATGATATTTTCTATAATAAGTGTGAGAATATAAACTGGTGAAGATCACATCATCATTTGAGAATTACGAAAGAATCTGTGACGTAAATTTGATTCGGACAGTTAAACTGGGCCAGGTTCATATCGCGATACATAAAGTCACTGACAAGAAATTGGGTGATTACATCAATGCGCGTGTGATTGAAGTTCTAATTTTGTAACGCAAATATTAGCAGATATTGTGGGTAAGTTGAAATGCGGCCTGGACTAGAATGACAACCGAAATATCTTGTTACAGCCAAAGACTCGCCGAATATAGTTACTTTCTGTTGCTTCCGCAAGTGACCGTTTTTTTTGTTCATGGTTTTACGCCTCGTCGATGCCTAGGTCATTAGAGGCTGGAAAGGATGGGGGGCAAGGAACGGGAAGGAATTCGGCAATGCGTTTTTTAAAAAAAAAAAAAAAAAAAAAAAAAAAGAAAGCATCCCAGCATTCGCCTGGAGTGATTTGGGTAAACCATGGAAAACCCAAATATTGATGCCCGGCAGGTGATTCGAGTACGCGTCTTCCCGAACACGAGACCAGAGCGTTTACCACTCAACCACCACGCTCGGTCCTATGAGTGACATTATAGTGTCGTCATGTATAACGATGTAAACTACTTCTGTTAAACTTTGTAAAAGTTAACAATTAAAGATATAAAAAAAAAAGAAGAATAAGAAAAAAAGGGAAGTGAACTGAATTGAAACGTAAAATACGTATGTGAGTAGGAAATGAATATTACACAATCTTAAACATCTTAATTGGTTAATAGTATTACTTCCAAAGGATACTTCCTATCGCAAATTTTCATGTAATTATTGAAGAGTAGTACTGCGAAAGTAAAGAAATAAAAAATGTGAACATAAAGCATAAATTTTGAAGAGAATTATCTGTATAACAGTTGGAATCGTGCACTAGGTCCACTAACCTCATCGGGTGGCGATATTGTTTTGTGCGGTATTATGATGCAACGCTATATTCGAACAGGTAATCATTAAAAATATAATTAGTACGAGGGGTTACCTAACTAACTTCGCATCTACAACCCTCTGCAAGAAATTCTCAAAATTCCAGTCATGGTAAAATACTTGGCATCTCGACCGTAGCTTCGTTTGCATGGACTGTTAGGGTATACCAACCTCTCAAACCAAAATAATCAAGAACACTATGATAAACGGTCCCGTGGGTCAATGAACGCAACTTCTGCAATAAACCGTAACTTCAGTCGTCCGAATAATGCGATGCCGCTCGTAGACTGAAATCATGGTAAACATTTCGATTGCGTAAATAGCTTAGTTGTAAATGGGTTCTAATTAGTTGACACTTTTATAATAATACCTTTGCTTTTCGACGTCACGTCACAATAAACGATACCTTACTCTACTCGTGGAAGAATGGGCTGTACATTAATCGAAACCCCATCATAATCAGTATTTATTAAGTGAATCACGTTCAGAAAAAAATCTTAATTATATCTTCTTTACCATATCACGTTAAAATAAAGCACACACAATTTATCAACGAGACCACGGGCTGCCCATTTATCGAAAGTCCATCAAAATCGGACCAGAAGTTTTAAGGTGAATAGTGATGAGCTAAAAATTTACTTATTTTTATCAGTTTACAAAGTCACATCAAACTGAAACATGCCCTACTTTGCACCTGAGACCAAGGGCTCTACATTAAATCAAAACCCCATCAAAATCCACCCAATACTTTTTGAATAATCTGAAATTCAAACTTTACTACTTCACATTCAAATGAAACATAATTGTATCTTAATTCACCCGCTAGACCAACCATCAATGGTTTAAACCTTGAAGATGATGATGTGCTCGATGTTGTGGTTCAGTGCGCTAAGGTGCCGCACAACGTATCGGGGAGGTAACACGAGGCAGATATCCAATCCTGATTCCCAAATACCCGCAGTCCTGTTTGCGGTTTTTCGCAATCACCAAGACGAATGCCGGTACGGTCCTCAATCTACTCCTTCTTAACTACACATTACACAAACAAAAATACACTTATCGCGCAGAAATTATATTTACACGTTTCGCAGATAGATGGCAACACAACTTTCCTTCCCGGGAGGCTTCACAATCAGTGAAATCCCAGACATGTCGCCTCCTGAAAAAAGGTCACCCTCCAATAGTATTATTTGTGCAAGGAAGAAGGTAAAGATATGTGCACAGTGGATTTCATACAATAGTTCGTAGTTGATGTCTGTATTTATATATTGACAAATATCAGACTACAGGTTCGTGTGGTCGTAGTGAACTGGTGACATGGTCTTTATTGGATGCGCATCCCGCTCCTATCGTAGCCACCTTAACCTAACACTGTAATCCTACCTGATACAGAGGACCTACACTTTAAAGTGGAATCCTAACCACGGAGGCATTCTGACGTATTTCTCATTACACAGCAAAGTGTACCAGAGGTCAAGATCAGGTTAAGGACCTTTTAAAATCTCCGCCAAAACAGGGATTTGACCTATCTATCTCCATTCAGACGCCTTAACCAATGAGACCCCAGACCGCTCTAATACCAGACTGGTATTGTTGTATATTTGTTGAGATTCTGTGGTTGGATTCATACCATAATTGATTCGCAAGTTTTTGGCAGCAATATCACAAGAAAAACATTACTGCCAGAAAACTAAGAACAAAATCCTCCAGAACAAGTTACGAGAAAGAAGACTAGTGCATTCCAATATCTGAAGTAGTCCGAAGTGAAGATTACAGACCACAAGACCAGTTCCCAATCATCTAATTGAGAGCGGACATTACTCCACGTGTGCCATTGGCTTGCTGATGTTACGGCGCATTACGAATTTCGATCTTAGCGGCTTCATCTTAGAGTAAAATTCAATCGTAATCATGAATCAGTGCCGTTATACCCACACAAACGAAGCTCCAATGCACATTGCAACTGCAATAAAAGAGAAATTACTATGTTATCTGGGCTGACAAAATGATACGTCTGGAATCTGGATGACTGATGATTTACCGTTAAGCCAGGTGGTTAAGCAAGATCGAATCTCTCAACCCCGATTTTGGTTTTCCGTGGTCATCCGAAATCACTCCAGGCGAAAGCCCGGATGATTCCTTCAAAAGCACGTGTCCTGAATTCTTCCCATTTTCTGACCACATTAGTCTCCTGGTTCTAATGACGACCCGCGAAATCTTAAAAAATATGAAGTACTTATAATCTGTTGTTTACGTTCATTTCGAGATTTTTTTAAAAATTATTTTAAAAACTTTGAATTTCCTACTGGGCAACTTAGACAGGTCAAGTAACCGTCTATAGTTCGTATACTGATTACACGAAGTAGAAAAAACACAGAACAGACGCCGTGTTTATAAAACTCCTACATCCGATGCGAATCGCCGGCCACTGGAACTCCATCGCACTTGCTGTCGGAACCGCCATAAGATGTATTTCTCATCTGATGCGCAATATTATCGTAAAGCTAGCATAAAATTTCCTTATTATTAATTTAAAGGTCTTATTTAAAAAAAAAAAAAAAACATAAACTGGTATGACGCAAAGATAACACATTCCGTATTCTCCCACCAATCTCAATTACCTGTCCTAATATCTAATTCATAACTTACACTGATCAGCAAGAACATTATGTCCGCCTTTGGCACGGATAACAGCAGCGATGCGTCTCAGCATGTAAAAATGAGGCCTTGGTAGGTCACTGGAGGCACAACATCTGCTCACACAAGTCACCTAATTCCAGTAAATTCCGGGGAGGAGGCGAAGAGCTCTGACGCCACGTTCAATCACATCCCAGATGTGTTCGATCGGGTTTAGATCTGAGCGAGTTGGGAGGCCAGCAATCAATTGCGACTCGCCACTGTGTTCCGCGAGCCACTCCAACACACTCCTGGCCTTCTGAAATGGCGCATTATTTTGTTGAAAAATGCCACTTCTTTTAGGAAACATGGTGGTCCTGAAAGGGTGTACCTGATCTGCAACCAGTGTACGACACTTATTGGCCGTCATGATGCCTTGCATGAGCTTCACTGGACCCATGGATGCTCACGTCAATGTTCCCCAAACCATAACTGATCCACCGTCAGCTTATCTCCGTCCTACAGTACAGGTGTCAAGAAGCTGTTCCCCTGAGAAACGACAGATTCGCACCCTCCCAGCGGCATGATGGAGAAGGTACCGGGATTCACCAGACCATGCAACGATCTGCCACTGCGCCAACATCTAATTATGATGGCCACCTGCCCTTTTTAGTCGTAGTTGCCTATGTCGTGGTGTTAACATCGGTTGCGGAGGCCCACCGTTAGGAGTGTTCGGTGCCTGTGTGTGGTCAGACACGCTTGTACTCTGCCCATAATCAAAGTCTGATGTTAGTTCCGCCACAGTTCGCCGCCTGTCTTGTTTTACCAGTCTGCCAGCCTACGACTTCCGACATCTGTAATTAGAGGTGGCGGCCCAACCCGTCTACGTTTGGACGTGGTTTTACCTTGGTTTCGCCACTTGTTGAAGACACTCACCACAATACTCCTCGAACACCCGACAAGTTGTACATTTTCCGAAATGCTCGTGCCGAACCTCTGGGCAATCACAATCTGCTCTCGCTCAATCTCAGACCGATCGCGTGCCTTTCGCGAACCACGAATAGCACGCTCACTGATACTACATGCACCGTGCGTGTGTCTGACTAGCAGTCATTCCTCGTCAGGTGACGCTGCTATCGCCTGGACGGGTTTATACCGATAGTAGGTAGGTGGTGATAATGTTCTAATTGATCAGTTTATTTTTTAATAATACAGTGTAACATTTTGCAATTTTCTTAATCTACTTAATGGCGATCTGAATCTTATCAAAACAGCGGTTTCCTATATGTAGAGATTTATGCTATTCCCCTCGTTTCGAACACTGCAACGGTATTGTCTACACTTTGAACATTAATTTAATTGAGATGAACCACACGCTCCGGTAACAATTTCTTTAAACACACATTTTCTCTTTCTTGTATTAGCACGCTTTTAGCCTATACGAATTTTAATTTATTCCAGTTTTTGCGGTAAATTAATAATCACTTTCCTTGATAATTTATTTCATTCTCTGACTCCCTTACTTACGAAAGAAAAATTCCCCATACCCTTATGCCTGACGTCCAGTGTTGACTTTGTGGTCATGGTCATCATTTCCCTTCCACGCATCATTCTTAATTCTTCCACTAATATCTTTCCAAGACTCATAGCCAATATATGCCTTGGACACTCCTAATTTTGGTAACGATGCTTTAATTTTTTTTATCTTTTTTTTCCTGCTCATCTTTCGCTCTTCTGTATGCTACTTGCATAAGCATATTAGAGTGCTCTCGTTATTACATCCTTTCCTGTTTAAAAAATAGTTTATTGTACCTTTTTGTATTATTCCTGCCTCACACGTAATAGTGTTTTCTTTTGTTACTTTTTTATATTAGTGAAATATCTTTCCCGAATGTTTCGTTCATGCTACAGATAAATTTACAGGCGTCTCGACTATTGTCATTTGAGACTATAGTGTAATCGTATATCGTTGAGTACTGATTCTTAGTGAATGCATTTTACTCCAAATCCAAATTTTTCTTCCCCTACTTGATAAATTCCTCCACATGAAACTTCAGTGTTTTTTTATTTATTTTTTTTACTCGTGGCTTTACGCCTCGTCGACGTCGAGGTCATTAGAGGCGGGATGTGACTGGGGACAAAGAACGGGGAGGAATTCGGCCGTGGCCTTTTTGAAGGAAGCATCCCGGCATTTGCCTGATGTGATTTGAGGAAACCATGGAAAACCCAAATCTGGATGCCCGGACGGGGATTCGAACCACCGTCCTCCCGAATGCGAGGCCAGAACGCTAACCACTCACCCACCACGCTCGGTAAACTTGTGTTACTGGTAATTAGCTGCGGCGTTATCTCTCCTTCTTTTGTAATTATATTTCTTAATCATCTTCTCCGCTTCTGTTTTTGAGCCCATTGTCTCTCATATTGTTTTATGACTGAGATTCGTAAATTTTGGTTAGCTAAGGAATATTTAATGACAAATGTCTAGCAGTACCTTCGGTGAGGTGTACGCAAACCAAATAGCTCAGTGATTGTTAATTTTGACTCGGTATTGTAATGAAATAAGCGACTGAATGCCATCAATTTAATTTAAAAAGCATTTAAATAAACTTCTTTAAATATAATGAAATACATTAGGTGTATTGTTTAGAGTTTGCATAAACTGAACTCTGTGAGTGTTTATTGTGACGAATTTTTTCTAATAGCATTAAACCGAACGGCGCACCCAAATGCGCAAAAGATATTAGATAACTCTTGGGAAATGTTAGCTGATAAGCATATCACGGTTTCGTGGGGCGTTGCGATCTCTCCCCGCAACAAGGAGGTTTCTTTTATTTATTATTTATTTATTTTATTTATTTATTTATTTAACTGTACATTCAGATGGTTCGTTATCTAGAGTCTACAACGAACCGTTATTTCTTAATACTGTATTGAAATTTATAATAAACAAAAATTTTGTAAAATTAACACAAATCCTATATACTACGAAAATGGTACAAACAATTAACTATTATTACTACACACTGTAATTTATCAACCTGTTAGTAAAAAATATTACCCACTAATACTAAATAACTGAACATCTTGAGTTTTCAAAAGTTCGTTTAACGCTGGCATCCATTGAAGAAATAAGCTTCGGTAAATTCCAGAAGCCACACTTCCGGCATCAGCGTTCCACTTAGTTGTTTGTATCTCGTCCGTTTAGAGTATCTCGTCTCATTCCTTAAATGACTTGCTGTGTTCCGGCAGGTTGCTGGCTATGCTGAAGCCGATACCGCTCCCTGGCTGCATCTGACACAGCATCTGCCAGCTTGTCGAGTTCATTCAGGAGGAGGTTGTCTTTCATAATTTCCTTGACAGTTTTCCCCATGAGCTTCATTCTGTACTGTTTGATTTGATCATCAACTAGAGCACATTCAAACAGTTTATGTTCAGGTGTTCCTGGAGATCCGCACGCACATAGATCATTCTCTGTCCTATTGATACTATGAAGATATGTTTCATACGGTCCATGACCGGTGAGGAAATGTATTAACCCTCGGGATGGATTGAAGTGCTTCATACGTATCCTCTCTCTGATGTCAGGAAGAATTTCAAATACTCTCCTTCCTGTTTCCGAATTGTTCCACTGCTGTTGCCATTCATTCAAAATACAATTTTTGATGTCTGTCTTCTTGGTTGCCACTTGACCCAGGATTTCTGTTATCTTGTCTAAGTTTCCTTTTTGTAGCCAGTAACATGCTGCTCTTTTTCTTATTTCCAGATCTAAAGGACATATCCCGAGAATGACTGTAAGTGCATCAGTTGGGGTACTGTAAGACGCAAGAGAATTCCTCGTTGCATTCGTCTGATATCCCTTGCAGGTTTAACCAATCTTAACCTATGCGCCCATGTGCTCGCTCCATAACTTGCAATAGCTGTGGTAATGGCACCATGATACAGCCTTATAGTCGGCAGTGGGATTAGAAATCTTCTTTGCCCAATGCTAATTATTTTGTTCATTGCTGCAGTCGTTCTTTGGCATATATAGTCAATGTGATCTTTGAAATTCCTATGTTCATCCAGAACAACTCCTAAGTATCTTACCGTTTTGCGTCTTTTAATGGAATTTTCTCCAAGCTTCACAGTCGGGTTGCGTTTCAGTGTTCCTTTCATCAAAATGTATTGTGTTTTTGTTGGTGCTAGCTGGAGCTTAACTTGTTTACACCAGCATTCCATTACTTTTATTATTTCTTTGGTGTTTGTCTCGATCTCTCTTCTATTATTTCCTCCAACCAGCAGCAAGATATCATCTGCGAAGGCAACGATTCCTTCAAGCTCTGCCAGACCCATGAGTCTGTTAAGGACAGGTTCCAGAGCAATATCCCAGAATTGTGGGCCACATACTGAACCTTGTGGACATCCTTTTGTGAGATGCTTTGTCAGTTTCTGACCAGAGCTCTGAAGTGTTGCAGTTCTTCCGCGACAGTAGTCTTTGAAGCTCTCATACAACACTCGTGGGCATCCTAACTCCCTTAGTCGGGCGAACATACTGGGCCACCATAAGTTATCAAAGGCGCCGCAAATGTCGATACATATGCCAATGACATATTTTTTGTTTGTCGAGTTGACTATCCTCTGAACTTCATTTATCGCATCCTCTGTTGACCTGCCATTCCGGAAGCCGAACTGCTGCTGATTCATACCTTTCAATAATCTGAATTCTTTAATTCTTTTACATAATAATTTTTCTTGAATTTTCCCAAGTGTATTTAGCAGGCAAATTGGTCTGTAAGACTTTGGTAGTGTAGGGTCCTTATCTTCTCCTTTCCTTATAATTTTTATGCTTGATGTTTTCCAACTATGAGGTATCCTTCCCTGCAGCAGGCAGGCGTTCAGCAATTCGGTAAGGTATGGAACTATTTGCTGACTTAAGGCTTGCAAGACTTCTGCTGTTATCCCGTCAGGTCCTGGTGCTTTATTTTTCTTCAGCGCGCTTATTGCGGTACTTACTTCCTCTTGAGCGAATGGTAGAACCAACATGTCGTTTTCATATTCGTTATTCATTAGTTGCCTTATGAGTTTGTGTTCCTCTGAATCGGACTCCTGCTGGTCGTCCGGCAGAGCGTTTTCAGGAGAAGTTCCGCCGATTCCTGCCAACTGCTTGTCATACTTCCATCTCCATTCCTGAGCGTAGAAAAAATAGTAGGTGATTTTATCTTCTGCGCAGCTAGCTTGTACGGAAGTCCCCATGGGTTTAATAACAAGTTTTTGCTAATGTATGTCTCCCAACTTGTGAGTCTAACATCCTGAAGTTTCTGATGGTACTCAGCTTTCGCTGACCTGTACTGATCCAGTGTCCAGCTACGTTCAGCGGCAGTTTTAGCATGGTGGTAGTGCCTTTTATACAGTTTTTTCACTGTAGAACAATGTTAAGCCTTTAAATTCACTTACGAAACTTTCCCTTCACGATACAGGGTATTATTAGTGAGGCCGCCACTCAGTATCACTCTGAGAATATTTAGTAATACGCGGTATACAGGTTTAAAATAAATGCTTGATACAACTATTAAGTCAAATATGAAACGAATACACGAACTAATTTGAATTTATTGTCTTTCCACCTAGAATGTTTTTCCAGCACCACTGAGTATGAAAAAGCAGACTCTGGGTGAGACAGACAGGGTATTTTGACCAAACATCCGTTACACCATTCAGGTTCACCACATAAACCAGCAAATTCACAAAAATACGATGCATTATTCTCGAGCAGGTATATCAGTTATATCCTCCCGAACGCGCTCCAGAACTAAAAACGTCTTTCTCCACTCAATTCTTCCAATCTTACTTCTGCTCCCTGATCCTTCCTGAGCACAACACTTGACTCAAAACAACTTTCAAGTTTGGTGTGCACTGCGAAATTACTTATAAACTTAAAGTGGAATTTGTTAATAGAAAACTTTGTCCCAATCACAAAATATTATTTCAAATAGGCGAACTGTCCTAATATTGCCCCACTATAAGTACAGTAATTTACTGGTATAGGCATCTTGAAGGTACTTTGAGTTTGCTGGCATTGATTGCTGACGATGATGCTGCCTTGATCGTTGAGAGGCCAGAACCGAACACAGTAGGATACTGTGCTTGTAATTGAAGGATCATTCATGTATCTAGAATTGGATTTACTGCTCAAATACTGAATGATCAAGTGATTGAAACTAGGAGATCAGTACAAACGAGTCAATCTTACTGCCGAAGACTAGTTAGTAAATTAAAATCTCAGTGCCGGAATCACTTTTATGCTGAATTCCAGTCTATCGGATTCGTCTGCAAACGACGTGCTTCACTTCTAATATTTGCTTATTCACGTGGTTAATCGCTTGGACAGTATCCCCGCAAGTGAAAAATGGTGTGTCGTGTAGAATCTCCACCTCTAATCTTCTTTGTCGGATTTGACACAGGAATCCCAATAACAAGAGATTCTCTTGAGGGCGGGGTAGACCCCACCTTTCCCGTTCCATTATCAAGCACCCATCAAAGTAGACTCTGTCTAAAACTGGACATTACATTACTTTACTGGCGTCAAATAACGACCCGTCCATTAATACTTTTAATTTTTCGTCACTCCGGAAAATTAATTTCAAACGAATTTTAGACTTTTTTTTTTTTTTTGAAATTTGCCTCGCGTCTGATTTGGTAAACAGGGATTGTGGATTCCAGATAAGTGATGCATGGATTCCTGTAATTGAGGCTGCTCATCACCAACGATCTGCTTTTTGTGTTCCGCGGGCGTCTAATGACATCTGAGATGCTGCTAGGCAACGTAACAACATCTGTCGTTGCCATGCCAGTTTACAAACAACACGCTCAAGGCTGACTTCAAGACTTGCAACTGCACCTGGAGATGGCGACGGAGATAAAGTCGCCGAAATATTGTGCATTAATAGCAATATTACTCGGTTTGTTTCCCGAGAAACGTTTATAAATAAACAACGCCGAGAAAAATTACATTCATTTAGAATTTTAGACTATTCCTTAATAAAAGATACTCATAATCAATATTTATTTTGGAAAACAAAATCGAAAATTTATTAGTATAGCGACTGCATTGTCGACACGCCGAAAAATAGGTTTACCGCTGGGTAGGTGTAAGGGTTGTAAGATTTGTTTGTGCTGAGTTCTTTGGCGTCAGGGTTATTAGAGCCGCATATTAGGATTGTTAATTACTTCAAGACACCATTGAAATCTAAAGTTTTTTGTTGAATTAGAACCCAGAATGAGGAAAGAAGTATCTGTTTTACCAATTTTCTGGATACAGCTGATTTAATAGGCCACCCAGTCACAAAATATCAAAAACATTGGGTACTTCCTCCAAAACTCAAAATTCGCTGAAGTGCGAAGGTACTAAATGTGTTGTTCTGTTCGTTTTACGGAAGAGAGACACCAGTGCTGTTTAGTATTGGATTTCAGAGATGCCTGGAATGCGCTTAACCCTTGTCCATGTTCTGAGCCACTGATCTTCTTGTTTTGTCTCGACAGCTGTATCGGCGATCGGCGAGCAGATAGCTGAATCCTGGCCGATGTTACGTCCCCTCCTGCTTGCCAGCTCACGTCCGGTGTTTGTAGTGTTAATCTATAGTAGAAAACAGGTGTTTCATTCAAGTTACTACCAATCACTGAAGCATCTTCCTTATTTTTTTAAAACTAATCAATTCATTCTGGAATGTTTCACTGCATACCTCTTCTGTTACATCATTTTAAACGTTTCGATCAAAGTCTGCGGTTGCCATAAGACTGACTATATAGCTAGTGTTCACTTGTTTACGGCGGGAGGAAATTCTACTGCCTAGAGGTCAGCATCTGTGAGCATGGCTAACAGACATTCAGTATGTATGTGCAGTTTTCTTTTTGGTATCTACGGCGCTTATGCTTAGCTCTGCGCGTTGTTTCGAATGTTTCGATGATATCTCACCATCAGTTTTGTCAGAAAAACATGATGAATACACCATTTAAATGCTGAAACTGCGCTCTGTAACTTTGATAGTAGGCCTTCGATAGTTTTTAGCAAATCTGACTTTGTTACAAAACAAGTCATATTTCGTACCTGTTTCACTATCAAATGTGAGATTTTTTTACTTCTGTCCAATAATTACGTCCAAAACTACGCCGTCTTTCAATAATTAGCTTTTCCAATTACTTATAGTGCAATTAAATGATACAAAAGCGGATATTTTAAGACCTACAAGATGTTTATACTGATTATGACATTTAAGCCCTAATTAAAACCTTTTACCCTAATAAAACTATGAACAGGACACCTCAGAGATGGGGAATTTTCAAGACATGATTCTTAGGTATTAAGTAATATCTGTACCGATTTTCAGGTCTACATTATATTTTTTTCACGTTAATACCCATAATGGCCGGGGAGCGGTGCGCGGAGCTCTCGGCCCAGCGTTGACTCACGTGTGCTTGTTTCAACGTGTATCTCGACAACCATATGTCGCAGAGGGATGAACGATATACCATTTTAATGCTGAAAGTGTGTACTACAACTTTCATCATAGGTCCCGACCTGGTAACTTTGACAGTTTTTCCGCAATGCAGAGAAATTGAAAAAAAAGTTATGTTTCGTACTGCCTTCATGATAAAATGTGACTATACTTTTACTTTTAAATAATAATAGTGCCGATATTACACTTTTATGCAGTGGTTAGCCTATCCTAATTACCTAGGGTGCATTAAAACGTTACAGAGTCTGACATTTTAAATTTTACAACGAGTTTATACAGATTTGGCACTCAATCCCTATTTAAGCCCTTTTGACCTAAAAAAAACTATGACGCGGACACCCTAGAGGTGGGGACTTTTTATTACTTGTTTCTTAGGTACTAAGGAACGTCTGTGTCAAATTTCAGCTCTACATTATTTTTTTCGAGGTTAACCCTAAAATCTGTCTAAAATGCCTGTACTAATTTTGTTCGGCACCAATTTCCACGGTTAAACCAAGCGTGACATGCAAGCTTTTTAAAAAAAAAAAAAAATGATGGATTTACGCCTCTTTGACGTGTGACGTGTGATGTGGAGATCATTTGAGGTGGGATGGGACTGGGGACAAGGAACGGGAAGGAATTCGGCCATGGCCTTTTTGAAGGAAGCATCCAGGCATTCGCCTGGAGTGATTTTGGGAAACCATGGAAAACCCAAATCTGGATGCTCGGACGGGGATTGGAAGCGGCGTCCTCCCGAATGGGAGGCCAGTACCTTAACCGTTCACCAAACACGCTCGGTATGCACGCAATTGGTGGCATTTGTATATCAAATTTCTGTCTGCTGATCATTTGACCCAGCCGTCAGCATAATACATAACTTAAAGGATACTTTGGCCGATGTGTCATTTCATCCGTAACGTGAGACATCACGCACACAGGCTTCGTGACCCGGGTAACTGTGGCCTGAGATTTCACGAAAAAATCGAGGCTACAAGCGTTACTTAATAACAGCCTGAAGAAAGGACGAGCCAGAAGACCGAACCTTATTTATAGTTGTTGATGCAGATGTTTTATATTATGAGCACAAGGAAATATGAGAGAAAAGCTATCGTTTTGGAGCAGCAACGTTAACGGAGGTTTTGAATGACAATTTGGCATTTTTCATAATAGCAGAGGTCCCATTCTTCCAATGTTTTACAGAGGCACAGCAATGTTACTCCTGGCATCTCGTTGTGGGGAACCATCGAGTATGACTTCAGGTCATGCCTGACAGTCAAGGCTACTCTGACGGCACAACGGTACGTCACGGACATCCTGCGTCCTCATGTGTTACCTCCCATGCGACAGTATTGTGGTACCGTTTTTCAACAGAACACTGCTCGTCCACACTTGGCACGTGACTCCATCAACTATCTGCGTGATGTTGAGGTGCTTCCGTGGCGAGCAAAATCCTCCGATGGAACATGAGTGGCACCAGCCCGAACGTCAAATCTTTCCAGTGTCGGTATCTAGGATATCAAGGACCAGTTATAACAGTTGGAAACTAGCTTGCCTTTAAGGCACTTACAAATCGAATCAGTGCTCGCTTCAAAGCCAGAGAGGGCGCAACGTCATTCTGATACGTAGATTAATACTGCCAATTTCTTTGTAATTTGACTTGATTTTGTAATTACTGAAATACCAAAACTCATAATGTTTCATTACATTAGTTTGGCTGAGTGAACAAAAGTCACGAAAAGCACGGTTCTTCTCTACGTGTTTTCGATAGTATTGAAAAATCTTTTATCAAATGGTTCCTACATACAATACTTTAAATGAGGACGGCGATCGCCTTTGCATAATCCTTTCTTTTTTTTCTAGAGTTTTATACTTCTTTTCCTCTGTGTATTGCTTTTATTACCTCAAATTGAGGCTACGAATAGTTTTATATCATTAGACTTCTCTTCGACCGATCTTGTGTGCTGATTATATTTCTCTTCTTTTGCACTGTTATACCCCCAAATATTACAGACCCAAACTACTGACAAATTTATTTGTTTACATTATACTCGTGGGCAAGATGGATTCTTTCTCACCTTCTTGTGGATTGCCTTGATTATCTTACAATTTAAAACAAAATTGTGGCGTCGTTGTATGTGTAATCTGTCCGCTGTAATTTCGCATGCATTTCTCTGGATATACGTCAGTTACCAGACATACGCTCTAAAGAAAAGTCTGTAACTTGTGGATTAAAATAAGAATATTTTCATATTGAGTACTAACAACAGCATACGTATGACATGTAATACAGATTGTTTGATTGTGACTCCAGTTGCAGAGTGCAAGAAATAAGTCTAAAACAGATATAAACCCTTCTGAAAATAATAAAAACCTCTTCACTACATGAAGAAAGCATACATCCTTGAAATTTTTGCAGAGTTATTATGCAATTAACATGAAAACATACGATTACAATTTACAATCTTTTCTGGTAATTTGCATAGTGACAAGGAAGATAAGAAACTAACGGGTTACAAAGAATTTATTAATACTAACTATTTGTCTTAGATAAATACGTTGACTGTGGAATAAAACAATAGAGAAAGAAAAGGTTTCCTTAAAGCTATTTTTCCTCGTTATGGATCTTCAGTCAGCATCAAGTGTCGGAAACACTTATTACTGGTTTTCGTGGGAACTTCTCACCAATGATATATTACATAATGTGGGTAAGAAACAGGTGGTAGTTTTGAATGCATGTTGGAAAATCAGAGCAATCAACGACACGCAACTGTAAAACGCGTATTGGCAAGTAATATCCCAGATAATTACATGAAACATTTCTCACCTGCTGCACCTTGCATGCAGTTTGGTGAGAAGTGAGTTGTTACGTACGATAAAAAGAAAACGAAATTATTGAGAAACAGAATAGATCCGTTAAAGCAAGTTCCTGCATAGGTGAATATTTTACTAATCAACTAAAAAAGGAAATTTAATTTGCAAGTGTACCTGGAGTTGATTGACTATAAAAAAGCATTAGTGGGATACAGAAATAAATTCATAGAAATTATAGTCAATGAAGGAACCCTAAATCAAGTATTATTAGCAGTATATTACCCGTATAAGTGCATCTCAGTAATTATGGAACGGGAAATTGAAATATCAGACTGTGAACCAATCAGTTGAGTTGCAAGACAAGGGTACCCATTAGCTCCATGTCTGCACAACATCAGTAATAACTAATAAGACATCGAGGATTAACAATCTATGATATTATCAAACACCACAAAATAACTACCCCGATACCGTTATTTATGCAGATGAATATCTGAGAATCATCTACAGCTACATTTTGCTACACCCATTTCAAATCGACAACTAAACAATTTAAAATATAATTGTAATCTAAAAATAATAAAAAAGATATTCTTTAAACGAAAGGAGAAAATTTGATATAAAACAACTTTTCACTACAGAATTTGGACACAAGTTAAGAAATTTCAAAATTTAGTAAATCACGTAACAAATAGATATAAACTTCAAACTACAGAATTATAACAGATCACTTGTGAAAATTAATGAAATCTTCTTTTTGTTTAAAATTGAAAAGACGCGTTAAGATTTAAGCATATAAAGCTATGGCGAAATGAATTCTTAGTTATGACTCTGAAAATTGAAAATTTAACTGAGCAGAATCAACGTGAATAGCTCCTGTTGAAATAAAGAATCTAAAATGAATCGCAGCACCTCTGCTGCTAGAACGTATCAGGATTTAAGAATCATTTAAATTAAGTGTAATTCCGACTGTTAAAAACGTCTCGCAATATGGAAAAATGTGGTTCAGCATTTAAACAAAATCGACAGAAGCAGAAAACTACGATTAAATTTCCATTACTTCTATTCTTGAACTAAATAAAACATTCTTGGAACTCTTCTTTTGGAATGCTACGGAAAAGGATACTCTTCAACTGGTCTGTGCAATCAAAACAAAAGCCTTTACACATGATTTTATAATGCAGGGCTAATTCTACTGAATCCAGTGAATGCAAAACAGTTAGCGCCAGATGTTTGCTCAAAAACTCTTTTAACAGCTGTGGTGGCCTGGATGAAAATCTTACATAAAATGTGGAAACCCAGCAAAAAAAAGCAAATATGAATACTGTCCGCTAAGAAATGATGGAAGATATATTAAAAATCAGCAGTTCATTTGAAAGTTTATTAACTTCTCAAGCAGAGCTCGCACATCGATTCGCCGAAGGACTTTATAACCGTGGACATTCACCACAGTAATAAGTAGGTCTGCTGTCTGTTTACACTACTGTTTGTGAAAATTGCAACATAAAGAAGGAGAAATGTAATTACACTCAAATTTATTACACGGATTAGCGACAATACACAAATTATTAGAAGTAGGGGTGGATCCAGGATTTTGGTTTGGGAGGGCCTTGAGCGGACTTTGGTTTGGGGGGGGGGGGCTTGGCTTGAGTGGATTTTGGTTTTAAGGGGGAGGGGCTTGAGTCGGAGAAAAGTTAGTATTTACAGTCTCCTCGGGCCTCAAATCCGTAAAGTTAAAAAAAAAGTCTCCAAAATTACAATGTCGGAGATGGACCTAGATACTTTGGGGGGGGGGGCTTGAGCCTCCTAGCCCCCCCTGGATCCGCCCCTGAATATAATTAAAGAACTATGCATCCAATTTGACCGTGAGACTTGAGTACGGTGTAAAGTCATCAACATGCTGGAATCAGAGCCTCTAGCCGTTGTGACCAGACATGTGAGACTTTTGAGGCCAGGGAGGCAGTGGTACCCGTCGTTCTTCGAAGACGGCTTGCACAATCCTTGTTAGAGATGGCGGGGCTCTCTCCTGCTGAATTTTGGCATGTATGGCTGACTTCCAGAAGGGTCATGGCTCGGGCTCTTAAAACCTCCCAGATGTAGCGGCTGCTATTCAGAGGTGAGACCTCACGTTATAGCCAATGGCACCTCAAACTATCACGATTGCCATTTATCCGTTCTACAATGCAGTCTGCCCAATAGCGTTCACGACGTTAGCGTCTAACACGCACGCGGCCATCACCGTAGGACATCGAGGTACTTGTCCGAACATACTACATGTTGCCGCTCTGCCCTTTGCAGTCGATGATTTCTGGTCATTGAATGCCGACGTAATGACATGTGTGTCGATCCAGGCAGGTCTACACCCGTTGAAGTGTTCCAACGTCGAGCTAACAATATAGACAAAGGTGTTCTGTCAGTTACAGCCATGCGGACAAGATGGTTACCATTCCACGCTGTGGTCACGTTGTGTGGTCTAGTATCAGCTCTTTCCTGTCTACAACTATCATCGAATAATTGGTTCTACACACGACTATCGTAGCAGCGTGCCCTATACGACGTGCAATGTACCGGTAAGACAAACCCATTTCCCGGAAACCAATCATGCTGCCACGATCAAACTCACTCAAATGACGATATACCACTCTGTGACGTCGATGAGCCATACAGGCACTTATTTGCACGTTTTCATTTCGTTTGAAGGTACGTGGCGTAACACTGTCCAGTCCGGTGACACAAAATAGGGCGCTGCTGAGCTTATGTGCTTGCCATCTCTCTGCAATTTTGAAGGCTTATTATGGTTCCACTATTCTACAAATCCTCCGATTTCGGAATTATTCAGACCATTACTTCTAAGTGCCGCAATTTTCAAAAACAGGAGGGTATTTTTCTCTTTTTTGGATCTAAACCACTTTACGTTCATTAGAGAGTTGAAAGAATCCGAGACAATCAACGAAAGACATTCGGCCATGACCTTTTTGAAGAAACCATCCCGGCATTCTCCTGGATTGAGTTAAGGAAACAATGGGAAATCAAAATCATGATAGCCGGACAGGGATTTGAATCCGCGACCTTCTGAATTCCAGGCCCGAGGGCTACAGCTCACCCATAGGGCTCGGTTGATTGGATATTGGTACTCGCGAGTCAGTTAGCAACCCGAGAACTTAGTCAACATCATTTTGAGCAAATCTTGAACTTCATCGCAATGCAGAAAACGTGTAAAATAAACCCGTATATCAGTTTTGGCAAAACGTACAGTGGCAGTACTATTTGTAGAAATAACGAAAGAGGTAACAATACCATCTGTCGCAGAAATGCTCCTTGTCTCGACTATGATGGCAAGCACTGAGATTACATTTTAGTCGTTTACAAGTAGCTGAAATCCAATAACCTGTATCTGGGAAGCAAGGTAACCATCAGTTGAAAGATGGAGAAAGAAATAAGCCAGAGAGTATCAGCAGATAAAGGATGTAATCTGTAGGTGTAATATAGGGAAGGATGTCAAAATTCTGCTCTATAAAGTATATTACAAGCCCATACTGACTTATGGTTCGGAAACATAGACTTGGACAAAAAGAGATATTAGCAGATTGCAGGTGGCAGAGGTGAGGTTTCTGAGGAGGATAGAGAATGTCACAAGGAAAGACAAAATTAGAAATGAAAACATCAGGGAGAGACTATAAGTGGAAACAGAAGAAGAGATGTTAAGGAGGAAAAGACTGCAGTGGTTGGGACATGTTATGAGGATGGAGGATGAGAGAATGCCGAAAGTAGCTCTGCTGAACAGCGAGAAGGGAAGGAGACCAGTTGGAAGACCTCAGGCAAGATGGATGGACCAAGCGAAGAAAGATGGAGAGGCTAAGGGAGTAGTTTGAAGGAAAGTGATGGATGAAAAACCTTGGAACGACCGCCAGACTTGGAAGAGGATGTGCAGGATGACCTGCAAAAGCGGAAACATCAAATGATGATGATGATGATCCAATTACCTCATCTTGTCCTCAGGCTTGGTACCGTGGAAATTCAACATATTTGTAATCTCAAACTACTCAGAGAATAAATCTGTCGTTCTTAACAATCTTGATCGAAGTTTTTCCATAGCAAACCATTTGTTAATTACAAAAATGTATGAGAAAGATTATATCAACAGTTCATGATTTTTTTCATTATAACAAGACATCCATCTCATAGAAATTCTTTTGGAATATGTAAACGACATATTCCATAATTGAATAGAAAGCTTCTCTCTTAAAAATTTTATCTCGTTACCCTTAACCAATTTCTTGCCTCGAATTGAAAGATGAATATGGAGTTAACACAGTTGCATGTAAGTGTAATTCCATATAATAATCGTAAGCCGTATAAGGAAGGCTACAAGGAGCTTTCTCTGTCCGGCAATGCCACAGCTGCCTCAGCAAGCAGCCCGCAGCAGGTGCAGCCACAACTTCTCTTTGCTCCGCCGTCGAGCACTCATTTTCACCTTAGTTATTGGTTGAAGTTTGGCAGGCACCAAGACCCACATCCAGAAGTTTTTCGATGTATTCTACATTCATATCTGAAAATTCCCCTAACGTGTATCCACTTCTAAGAATCCGGATAGCACGTTAAAATCTAAGACTGTTCAATACAGGTGGCCGTGTGGCCGTGTTACGAGTTAAGGTAAAACCAAATCACAGTTTGCCGATGGCCGATTGGCTAATCAGAGATGTACAGTAACTAAACGTAAGACATCAGAACTCAACGTATTACAGTGCTACGCAAATAACCACAAAAATGCAACCAACATGTGTAATATATACTGCAGTTACATAACTGATGCTAAAAGGCTGTACAATTATAAGCATATGTGACCAAAGAAAAATACAGAACAGCTGAAGATGCTTCGCAAATGAGGCGAAACGCGTTCGGAAAATAAAACAACAATTTCAATTGCATTGGCTTTACAATCATTCATAAAATTGATCCTATCGCAATTGAGGAAATGGCCCACAATATCCAGATATCTATCTTAACGTTTAATATACAATTTGAGAGGCTTGAAAAAAACAAAATAAGATCCATCACACTTCTTTATAAGAAAGTAAAGACACTATTTGATGCCTCCTTTCCTGGAGATGTGATAATCCTATTCTGCGACCACGTCACGGCAGATCGAGATGGCATGCTCGATCCGCTTTTGCCCTAAGTAATTTTTTTCCCCTAATATTATTTAACAGAAGGCTGATTGACACTGCAGAATGACTCTATTCTGTAAGTTGGAAGACAAGAAAAATTTTTGAACCCTAGCAATTATATCGACAATTGGTCACTCGACTGACTGATATATTAGTCTCCCCACACTTGGCTTAGGATACTGGAATTAGTAATTATATTAAGTCATTTTCTTGCAGTCTCTAGGATAAATTCTCGTGTGGATATACTACGCGCGTTGAGAAATACGGAAACTTCTATATAAACTGTTTTTTGACCTCACAGTTATGGAGCGCAACAAGAGAAACAACTGTGTCATCCCCTGAACATAAACCTATATCTATAAGCGTTAATGATAAACTTATAAATGACTCCTCTTATGTAGGAAGTGCTTTCAATAACTACTTCTTAACAGTTGCTGAAAAAATAAAAGGAAAATATATTGGGAATATGGATGCTATAGCAATACTTAAATCCTTGTCACCAAAAACAGCACCTATGTCTCTATTTCCCACCAGTCAAAATGAAATTGAAAAACTTATTAAATCCCTCAAAAATAAAAAGTCATTTGGTTATGAGGAGGTTTCAACCCATGTAGTGAAACAATGTAACACCAGCATTAGTAGAGTTATTAGTCATATTTGTAATAGTTCTTTTGAAGAAGGTATCTTCCCTGACTCACTCAAGAAGTCAATAATCAAACCGCTTTATAAAAAGGGTGATACCTCAATGATTGAGAATTACAGACCCGTTTCACTTCTACCAGCATTTTCAAAAATCTTTGAAAAAGCAATGTACAGAAGGGTGTATGCACATCTACAAAAGAATGACCTACTCAGTAAAGTACAGTTTGGTTTTAGACAAGGCGTTTCAACAGATTCAGCAATTTTTGCTTTTGTAAACAACATACTGGAATCAATGCATAAAAAATTAAATTCCCTAGGTATATTCTGTGATCTTGCTAAGGCTTTTGGCTGTGTTGATCATGAAATTCTACTAGGTAAATTAGACCACTATGGAGTTAGGGGTAAGCCAGGACTTTGGTTTAAATCATACCTCGAAAATAGAAAGCAATGTGTATCACCGAAAGATGCTAATACAGGAAGTGTTATAAACTCAGAATGGAGTATAGTTAAATGTGGTGTGCCTCAGGGTTCAATTCTTGGCCCTCTGCTGTTCTTAATCTATATAAATGATCTCCCACATATACTAGGTGATAATGAACACATGGTGCTCTTTACAGATGATACCAGCATATCGTTGAAAGACCCATCAGCACAAAACTTCGAAAACACCAGAAAATTAACTGGTAGTTTAATGCCAACAAACTAATACTGAATGTAGAAAAGGCACAGTTACTTCAGTTTGTTACAAAAATTAAAACAAAGGACAGCTATAACGTGATATCAGAAGGAAAAGCAATCAATGAAAGTAATTTCACAAAATTCCTGGGTGTATGTATAGATAACAAATTGAACTGGAAACAGCATATTCAACAACTTCTTAAAAAACTGAATTCAGCAACATTTTCACTTAGGGTAATATCTAGCATAGCTAATATAGAAACCAGAAAGTTAGTATATTTTGCATATTTTCATTCACTGCTCACTTATGGCATCTCATTCTGGGAAAACTCGTCACAAGCACAGAGGGTATTTAAATTGCAAACACGTGCTATAAGAACTATTTGTAGAGCAAGCCCACAGACGTCGTGTAGAAATCTATTTAAAAACCTGGGTGTACTAACAATGCCAGCACAGTATGTATACTCCGTACTATCATTTGTAATGGAAAATCCTGAGCACTTCAATCTTAATGCTGACATACACAGCCATAATACTAGGAATAAATATAATATTCACAAGGATTACAAATCACTGTCAATTGTACAGAAAGGGTTAACATTTACTGGAGCTACCTTATTCAATGTCTTACCAACAGAAATTAAATGTTATCTACAAAAACCCAACTACTTTAAGTCCAAACTGAAAGAGTTTCTGCTTCAGAATCCATTTTACTATGTGAAAGAATTTTCTTCTTGGAATTTGGTAACTAAGAATGACTGATAAAATAGTATATATGGTGTATGGAAGGGGAAGGTGACAAAGTTGTCCACAGTTACTAAAATGATATATGATTTTTCTTTCTGTTGAAACTTTTGACAAATGAAGTAATTACACTGTTTACGAAATTTCACTCATATATAGTAACTAACAAGGGATAGCATGCACTCAAAAACTGCTGTGAAGAATTATGATACTAACAGGTTTTTAAGTAATTGACTGCTTATGAGTTGTGGTAACTGGTTGGTAAGAAAATAACTGGTTGTTAGATGCTGGTAACAAGTGTATACACTGTTCCACATAATAAGTATTAATTAACTCGGGATTTTATTTGTACATTACAGGAAATATTGGTTATACTAATGGGTCGTAACTAACTTGTTGTCAATATATAATAATATTATCAATTATATAGTAATATTGACATTACTAATAAGTGTATGTACTGTTCCACATCCCCGAAATTATTCTCACATGGGATCAAAGTGAACATATCTATCTAACTAACAAGTACTTGCGACGTTTCGAAGTCACCGGAAATTGGACACCGACTTGGAGACTTTGCATTTGCTTGTTGCAAAGCTCTAGTAGGTGGCCTGAGGTCGTTTTACATAGTTATGTGCAGAGGAAGCTTCCTTTCTTACTTTATCATAACTTATGTCTTAAAAAAAGGACAAAAAACAAAAAAGCTTATGTTGTTGTAATTTACTCTCTATTCTCATTCATATCGACTATTCAAGTTTTAATTATTTAGCCGCAAGTTTTTCGTTAGCTGCAAGCATTTCTGGAAGTTCCATTTCCAAATTGCTTTCGGCACCACATTGACGAAGCGTAAGTCGTCCTTTCAGAAAACTTTTTGCAGTGTGTTAACATGATGCTACCAGCAAGAGTCTGATGGACTGCGGAGAGCATGGTAAATCACTGCAGAGCCTTTTATCGGCAGGGAAGACTGGACCAAATAATATGCTCCGTCAATTTGGTAGTGATTACATACTGTAGCATCAAGATGTTGTCTCAGTGAATGAAGTTTTTCTCAGCATTATACGTTCATACATTCTTCACAGGAAACTAACCGAGTTAAAATGTTGTTTAAACACAATATTTCAACTACTTTACTTTCCACCGTCATCTTTAAGCGAAGAGTAACCAAGCCATAAAACCTGGCGTTAAAAGATTGCAAAGAGCGTGTTGTTGATAGACGAACACGACAACGGCGGACGTTGTTACCTTGCGTAGCGGCAACCTCTGACGTCATTAGTAACCTGCGGAGCACAAAAAAACGGAACGTCGACGACGGGCAGCCTTAATAACCGGTATCCAAACATCACTAAGTTGAAAATCACAATAAGTGTTTTTAACTGAGGCATGTAGCCAGAATCAGTGATCAACAATAGTTGAATTAAGAATAGACCTCAAATCCAATGCCAATATGTCAAATGGTTCTTCAAGGTGAAGATGGATAGTGAAATTTTGACGACTATAATTTAGCGGTTCTGGATAATGGTTACTAGGGGCCAGGGACATTGAATCACAAGCCTCTTTACGTCATGGTGGATGATGATACTCTGGACTTCCTGCTGGAGATGGTATGTGAAATAACAGCCAAATTTTCAACATTTTGTCGGACCTTCGTCAGTTGAGTCAGATGATGAGTAAGCGAGCGCGCAGCGAGCCGTACGTGCAGATGAGTCAGGTGGCGTCTTGGTTGATGTTTATCGTGGGAGTCAGTACTAAGAAAGAGCCTAATTGCTTCCTCTGCGTCTGAGAGAGTGCCGGACGCGGGGGCTGCTCGCGGGATGTCCGCTGGCTGCAGCCGTTGGAATCACTTTCACGGACGGTAACCACACAACGGCCCTGTAACCGTACAGCAGATCTAACAGTGTCGGCTATTCTTCTCTGCCCTTACGGGGCTAACAGATTAATAAATTCGCTAACAACCGGGTACATTTTTAAAAGCAAAGTTGGCGATCATTACAGCTCAAAAAGCTTATTATCAGAAACATCTGTCGGAGATTTTAGGTGAAGATTTTCGAACTTAAAATCGACCATTCTGGAATTGTCAAAACTTATTACAGACAGAGGCTAGCCAATATAAAGCCGCTAACGGTTCTACCGTGGAATAATAGTGGGAGGCGTTGCAAGGATTTAAAAATAAAAATAAACTTTTTCTGCTCACACAAAGAGTCACTAGTCTATAATTCGCTTCGGATTATTGATCTGTTATCTATACAAATGTTAATGCAAATACAAAAACACTTGACTCGATTGCTGAGCTATCAGGTGTATATGACTTCGAATCAGAGACACTAATGAGTTGATTCTGTCAGTATCTAATCTACAGCCTACTTAGCAATCACAGCTGCTACTTCGTTCATGTATCATGCAGTAACCAAACGCATGTATCTTTATCGATTCAGGTGACCGATACAGATAGTATTTTATTCACTTAGGTTCAAGTGGCTAGGAAGCTGCAATTTTTAAGTGGTGTTGACATAGCTTTTAAAAGTTTTTGTACTCATTACCGTGATAAAAATTATATAATTCTATTATAAAGCTTTTAACAATCTGTATACAACATAAAACGTTTCGTATTTCTGTAGCCTCTTTTGTTATAATGGATTAAAATATATTCTGATTGACTATCATAGCATCAGAAAAAACAAGAAATACATAATGAGGGATACTTGAAATGAACTCAAAACAGGGCTATTGTCTCTTCGTAATCGTCAACTGTTTGTACGAGATTTTATTGAAATCGATGTTTTAAAAAGTTTTACAATAACTCAGTATTAATTCTTTATTTTTATCACTAGCCAATACTGATAAGAGTATTTATCTTAAAATATATACCTGCTGTGAGCTTTCAACGTTTCATTGTGTAACGATTCGCTAAGCTCCCCGTTACATATCACTTTTTATTGTATATAAAGTAAAGGATTAGAATATTTTTCCATTTCTTGGGATGTCCACTGTATGTTCGAAAGATGCGCATGAAAGGGTGAAAGGCAAGGAATTTACGCTTCAGTGAAGGGCAGTCTGGCTGGCGCCGTTTTGGCAGAATGGTAAGAGGATTAGGGATTTCTGTCGGGCAGGCCGTAAACAGAATTCCTTCCTCCTGAAGTAGACATCGGCTCTCGAGGATTGCCGAAACTTAACGTGGCCAAGAGAAGCACAGAATCACATGACGTCAGATGGTCAGCCAATCACAGGGAACATAGTACTAAGATTCTGGGAATTTTATGTTCTATGTCGTCTTCGAGCCACAAGAGGCGGAGTTAGAGTTTACCTCCGTGGCGGCAGAAAAGGACGAGGGCACTTCCTTCCAGTCGGGAGGGCAGCCAAGATCACGTCAATTCCGGAGCCCAGACGAGTCACTGGCGACTTGGGGTCCATGTGTGCTGGGCTGACTTGTGTCCTGAAGACCATCTGAGGCGCACTTCTAACTTGCGACTCGCCGCATACTGCTGGCGTGGCCAGTTACGACGATCGACCAGGTGGTCATCTCCGCTCAGCTCTACCTGCCGTGGAAGAAGAACGGTAATGTGTTTCTACGAAGCCATTCAGCCTGCAACTTCCTTGAAACTGTACCCTTAACCGCATCTGAGATAACGATCCTTGCTCTGATCTGATAAAACCACTGAGCTAGACTGTGTAACTGTCGAATGACAGGTTAATCATTCGTGGCGTCCCTACCCATTAAAATTCATTACTGTTTGCTATCATCATAACTGGTAACATACTTTGCATTAGAATAATTGTGAGATTTTTAAAGTACAACTATACTTGTTTGCTTGCACTTAAAGGGCTCATTGTACGTCTGAGCGTTGCTTAGAAAATTGCACAACCTCTTGTTTATTAACGTAATGGTAAATACGCTCAGATTTGTAGATGCCATTGTAAAAATCTTTACTAAAATGTCTTTTTGTGACCGTTTCAAATCCCAAAATCATCCAATTCTCATTTGAATAATTTACATTTTGATATTCAATTATAGTACCCTGTATAGAGTAAAATATTAAGAATTAATTAATAATTCTCTCCCCCCCCCCCTGGTGATACGCTACAATTGTTAATTCAAAAGGGTTTGGCAGGAGAACATTTATAACTGTCTGCATTGACATAATAAAAAACAATGTAATGTTAATTGGAGTTTGCTAATCTAGATGATATGCCCACATAAATAAAATATGTGCGTCCACATTTAATACTAAATGAAAAACACTGGTAAAAGGATGAAATTAGTACTCTGGAAGTATAATGAACATCGAGACATGGAGTCACATTTATCATGCTGAGAAGCTCATCAAACTGGAAATAGAACGAGATGCATAATTTAGAATCAACTTATGGGTCATCTACAATGGTAATAAAGGGACTTTTATAAATGAGGCAACTGAGAAGATTTAACCTTAGCAATTTTCTGAACCATATCTGTCTCAATTAAACAGTTCATTCTGGTTTTCACTTCTCTATTAAAAAGTATTTTCACATACCGTGCCTGTTAATGATCGTCATTTATATCAGTATTTCTGACTAATGCTACTGAGTTGTAATTTAGATAACTTCAGAAAGTACTCGAAAATTTATGCTAATTTACATCATCAGTAATGGTTCTAGGCTTAACAATAAATACCATAAGTATAAGAAGTATTTCACCACAGCGGCAAATGGTAACATAGAGTGACCACCACAAATTGGACTGAAATTTAATTGGGATCTACCAAACTAAATTCATGCTTTACCAGCAGGGTGCCATTTAACGACATTCTTACGTATATTATGAGTTTACAGCAATTTGACATATCTACTCATGTGGATTACTGTAAAAGTCCCAGTACAACAGAACAACTTCTAGTTAAAATTTAATAATAGGAAAAAGGGATTTAACCAATAGTGTTAAAGGCTGAAAAATAGAGGAAGATGATGTGCATATTTTGACAATTAGTATTAGTGAATACATTTATCAAATCTAGCTGTGGGTTACGATCACACAATCCAGTTTTGCTTGTCGAAAAATGAAACTTTGTACAGTACCAAAGAATTTTTTTTCGCTTGTGGCGGCGTCGACATCATTAGAGGCGGGGAAGGAATGGGGGAAAGGAACAGGGAGGAATTCGTCCGTGGTCTTTTTTTGAAGGAATTATCCCGGCATTCGGGTACGCGACAGAAACCAAAAACTGCATGGATGGACGACGATTTCAACCCGCGTCCTTCCGATACGAGGCCAGAGCATTACCACTCACCAAACAAAGTCGGTGGAACAAAAGAAAAACGTAATTTAGTTATGATTACATCTTAGTACGTTTTATTTATTGCTGTACTTGACTCGACTGGAAGTTAATTCCACGCACGTACCAGGATCTGTCCGTAACACGTATTAAGCGACGAGAGTTGAGTCTTCCAGTCAAGGACTGTTAGACTGCGACGAACGGTAGATTATCTGTTAATTTGCGTGATTTACGTATTACCTCTGATACGCACGCCTCGCTATCCGTGTTAGTTCCGTAAACGATAGGCCACTTAGGCGGTGCTTTACGGTGTCGTTAAGACGCCGCTCGGCAGGTAGTTAAACAAGTGAGAAGCGTGTCGGAGGGCCACTGTGTCACAGACGCGCTTCTTACTCATAATGAATGTAAACTGGCCGCCCACTTACATTACCGCTGTACCATATTTGGGTGTCCTGCCTAGCTTCGTTACAACCTGTCTCGCCACCATTGGTAGACGCTGACAGTGTTTTTAAAGCACAGTCTGTGTTCTACACAGACTATGCATTAATTAAACTCGCAATTTAGTGACGCTATAGTTTCGTCGAGAAAAAAGCGTTAGAGTAGGTCCAGTTTGCTGATCTTTTACGATTCTGCAGAACGCTGCCAATCGTGTATTATACACGTTTGTGAAATCGAGGTATATATTTCAACGCATTTCGAATGTAACTAAGGTGTCACCTTATAGCTACGCTCCAATTACGCATACAAATCGACTCTCACACTCACTATGAATATAGAAGTCAAACTTGTTTGGTTTCATCTGAGTGTGCTATCTAAGCGAACAGTTTGTTAGAAGACTGTATCGCACTCTAAATGTGGTTTGTTGTTCAGCGAATCGTGCGTTGAAAAAAGTATTTCAGAACAGCGAGACTTAAATTTTCGTTAGTGGAAACATGTATACAAATACAAAATAAATCACCATGTAAAAATTCATATACACAACCATTTGCATTTATCTTCGTGACTGTAATTCGACAACAGGCACTCCTTACTGATTATCAGCTGTTAACAACTAATGAACCATCAACCATTACTAATCAAATTTTCTGTCATCGAGAGTGGAATTTTCTGATGTTGCCCATTCGAAGAGCAGTTCAGATGAAGTGAAAAAAAAAGTAACTTCACGAATCCATTAAGTTTGATTGCAAATACGGAAAAGGCATATACACAGACGGAAAAAAAAATCCCAACACCAAGAAACAATTATTGTAGAGTAATGAAATTTGGACAATGCATTTGTCAAGTTAACATGTTTAATTGATTAAATTTTCAAGATCACAGGTTAATTTAAGCTCAAGAAAATGCATTTCAAATGTGAAATACTGTTAAATTAATAGCCGGTGTAACCTCCAGAATTTTGAATGCAAGCCTGCAAACGTGAATGCATTGTGTCATACAGGTTTCGAATGTCACTTTGTGGTATGGAGTTCCATGCTTGTTGTACTTGTGCTGTCAATACTGGGACGGTCAGTGCTGGCTGTGGATGATGCTGGAGTTGTCGTCCAATGATATCCCATACGTGTTCAATTGGAGACAGATCTGGTGATCTCGCAGGCCAAGGTAACATGTCGACACTCTGTAGAGCACGTTGCGAGACAACAGCGGTATGAGGGCGAGCGTTATCCTGTTGAAAAACTCCCCCTGAATGCTGTTCATGAATGGCAGCACTACAGGTTGAATTACCAGACTGACGTACAAATTTGCAGTCAGTGTGTTTGGTATAACCACAAGAGTGCTCCTGCTGTCATAGGAAATTGCTCCCCAGACCATGACTCCAGGTGTAGGTCCAGTGTGTCTAGGCCGCAGACAGTTTGGTTGCAGGCGTTCCCCTGGCCTCCTTCTGACCAACACTCGGCCATCACTGGCACCAAGGCAGAACCTGCTTTCATCAGAAAACACAACAGATCTCCACTCCGTCCTCCAATGAGCTCTGGCTTGACACCACTGGAGTCGCAAACGGCGATGGCTTGTAGTCAGTGGAATGCACGCTACAGGGCGCCTGGCTCGGAGCTGTCCTTGAAGTAACCGATTTCTAACAGTTCGTTGTGTCACTGTGGTACCAACTGCAGCTCGAATTTCTGCCGCAGACGCATTACGATGCGCCACAGCTGTACGCCGAATACGGCGGTCTTCCCTCTCAGTAGTGCCACGTGGCCTCCCGGAACCCGGTCTTCTTGAGGCAGTACCATCCCTTGACCACTGCACCCAACAATCATGCACAGTGGATACATTCCGGCCAAGTCTTTCTGCAATATCGCGAAAAGAAAATCCACCTTCTCGTAGCCCTATTACACGACCTCGTTCAAACTCGGTGAGCTGTTGATAATGGCTTCTTCGTCTTCTTAAAGGCATTCTTGGCTAACATCAACTCACTATGTCAAATCTCAGCGGTAAATAACGTTCACAAACTTTACAGCGCGTATTTAAAGCAAACCTGATTTGCAAGCTCTGAGTAGCGCTACTAGCGCCACACTTATGCGCGAAGCGCGAAATTTGAATCGATGTCATCTTTCAGATGTATAAACACGCCTACCAAATTTCGTTTATCTAACACAAGTCTTTCTTGGTGTTGGGATTTTTTTTTCCGTCTGTGTAGTAGGATAGCATAAGAAAAGTTTCTTCTGGCGGCGTTAGTCGCAGTTCCCAAGTTAGGTTCTAATCTAGCTGCCGGATTTATTTATTTTTTTTGGACTAAAGTCTGGAAATTAAGAAACACCATGAAGCAGTTGTTCTGAATTTATTTTATTAGACATGGCTTCTCTCACCGATGTACGAAACCACAATGCCCCACTCTCATTTTCAACGCGTTCCAAGTTATCAATGCGCATGTTGCAGGAAATTTACATGCTTTACGTGTTTTTGCTACAAATTTCATCCTGCGCAATGTGAAGCTGAATTTAAAGGAAGGGAGAGTGAAAGACAGCAAAAAGAGTGAGGGTTTTGCAGAGAGAAAAAAGGTTATTGTACTCATTTCCATGTCGATAAGTAAGTTGCATTCAATAAATTTACACCAACTTTAAAGAATCAATTAGTCACCATCCGATTCCCACCACTCCTGACACAAAATAATGTGTTTACCTTAAAATGCATAACCTCAAATGTGCACTAGTAAAGAAATGTACTATACTGAAAAAGAATAATATGGATGGATTCGAACTCGGGACATTCAGGCCATCAGATCCAACTCCATAACACCAGATTATGGACCATGTTATGAGAGGCTGAACGTGATTTGAATAGAAGCATCGGCCAAACAAAAACATGTTTTCACCTATTTCTTAAAACCTATTAGCTTGTGGATCCTATATACAATTACATATTTTTTTTATTGTTGTTCTATTCCCCCTAATCTGACAGTTACCCAGTGAAATGACCTTTGGACTCGATTTTTTCGAACATTAAATTTTGTTTGCCTAAATCTCTGTACAGTGGTCCGTTTTGGGTCGGAGCTGATTGAAATCGATTGGCCCAAGGTTGTGATCTATCTTCCTTAGTTCGATGTCTGCGTCAAGAAGGATTAATAACAGTTGAATGCAGGATTCCGTAGGAACGTAATAGCAGGTTTTTTAGGTAACATAACGCTGAAATATTGATTTTTATGGTTGAGACCTTACAATTTTACAGCGAACTATTTTCGTTGTACAGAGCGTGGTGGGTGAGCAGTTAAAGTTCTGGCCTCGCATTCAAGAGGACGCCGGTTCGAATCCCCGTCCAGGAATCCAGATTAGTGTTTTCCATGGTTTCCCCAAATCACTCCAGGCGAATGCTTCCTTCATGACAGAACTGACCCAGTTGACGTAGTTGCTAGTACTCTGGCCACACGTACCACGGTTTGTCAATTCGAGTCCCGCTCGGGTCATGAGTGATTTAATTAAGTGTAGTGTACTTGTTATGCTCTTATTACGGTGGCTTCAATAAGCACGTCCAGGTTACGGAAGCAGACATGATAATGATGTAAGAGCTTTAGTTAGGCGAGTGGCCTACTTGGAAAAATGCCCTTTTCTCTTTATATACAGGGTGACCAGGAATTAAAGGATAATTTAGCAACCGCAGATAGATCACATCATTTCCTACAATACGACAAAATTTTATTTAGTAAAAGTCTCACCATTTTCGAGATACTTTTTTCTGAATTTTTTTTCTAAACATGTGACTTTGTTCAATTTATTCCATGCCATTTCTACAAATTAAGAGTTTTTGAACCCCGTTTTTATTTTTTAAATTTACCCGAAGAACTATCTCTTAAAAAAAAAAGATTACGCCCTGGCACCTAGATAGGTATTTCAACAAAAAGATGGATTTCTACGTATTCACTGTCCAAATGTCCCAAATAATGAAAAAATACTTGCATAATAACTTCAATTCGATAGACTTTTATTTTAATAAAGTTAAAAATACCAACCTTCGTGCTTTAGATCTAGCATAAAAACATAATTTTAAAAGGAATGTTAAACAATTATACCATTTTTAAATTGGCAATATCGAAGCAATTTTTTAATATAACTGGCAAGATCCGCTTAGATGTCTAAGTCAGCCGTTTGAGTAAATTTGTATATACTTTTTACATAAGATATCTAAAGATTTTTTTTAACATTTTAAGAAAAAAATAACATTATTTTAGATGTCTCAAACATGCTTGAGTTACTTTAAAAAAAAGGTGTTCAAAACGTCTTAATTTGTAGAAATGGCATGTAATAAAGTGAACAAAGTCTCATGTTTTGAAAAAATAAAATCAGTATCTCGAAAATGGAGAGACTTTTACTAAAATAAAATTTTGTCTTATAGTAGGAAATGTGACCTATCTGTGGTTGCAGGATTATCCTTTCATTCCTCAACACCCTGTGCATATACAGAGTGTTACAAAAAGGTACGGTCAAACTTTCAGGAAACATTCCTCACACACAAACAAAGAAAATATGTTATGTGGACACGTGTCCGAAAACGCTTACTTTCCATGTTAGAGCTCATTTTATTACTTCTCTTCAAATCACGTTAATCATGGAATTGAAACACACAGCAACAGAACGTACCAGCGTGACTTCAAACATTTTGTTACAGGAAATGTTCAAAATGTCCTCCGTTAGCGAGGATACATGCATCCACCCTCCGTCGCATGGAATCCCTGATGCGCTGATGCAGCCCTGGAGAATGGCGTACTGAAATGTGCAGGAGCTCCATCGTGCATGAACCACATGTTGTGTCGTACTTGTAAAGGCACATCTTCTAGCAGCACAGGTAGAGTATCCCGTATGAAATCATGATAACGTGCTCCATTGAGCGTAGGTGGAAGAACATGGGGTACATACTAACGAAACTAAAATGAGCTCTAACATGGAAAGTAAGCTTTTCCGGACACATGTCCACATAACATATTTTCTTTGTTTGTGTGTGAGGAATGTTTCCTGAAAATTTGGCCGTACCTTTTTGTAACACCCTGTATATATTAAAAGTGGTGTGATGTTTCTAAATTTCTCTTAACTGTCATGTTGTATTTGTTAGAGTATAAGAAAATTCTTAGAGTATACTTATGCGTGTCTGTAATTCAATGGTAACTGATCTTTTCAGCTGTAAGCATTACGAGCCTGGTGGGAGAGCTATAACGCTCAGGACTGGTTTTCGGGAGGGTGCTTAAATTCGCGTAGGATCATTCATATTTTGGTTTTCTACGTTTTGAAGGGTTCACTCCAGGCCGGGATAATTCCTTCAAAGGCGATGGTCGTATCTGTTCGTGTTCCTGCCCTCTCTATCTCCCGCCTATAATGACTTTGACGTCGCCTAAAGCCTTAATTAAAAACAATGCATGTAACGCTGGTACAATCAGTTGCAATTCGGTGTTTTTCTTAAGAAAAATAATAAACCAATGTTGTTTTTCAGGTTAATATTATAGGTAGCTGAGCATTCTTAGTGTAAACCTTCGAACAATCTACTGTCCAGGATTGAGGCAGCGGTCGGGTGCTAAACACTGGGGTCAGCGGACCTGTCGGCGAGAGACTTTAATGCGCGGTCGGGAGAGGAACCTGTGAGACAAAGAGGGTAATGGCGCGGCCTGGCGGGCAGGTGAGCCGCCGGCCGGACCGACTCGTTATTCGGGCGCAGGAATGCGGCCGGCACGCGCCAGGACGCTGATCCCGCCACCTGCCGCCGCGGCTAACGGCCGTCCCTAGCGCTGCAGGTGTCTCCTAGACCAGCCCGACACGCCCACAACACACACGCGTCACAATACCCTTCTTGGGAAAATTAAAACATCTCAAAGCTTTCCACAAATTAGTACTCTGTTTTAGATCGTACTTAAGAAATTTAAGAACTAAGCTTTGCTAAAATATGTAAATACGGCGAGGCTTTTCGTTCGTGACGGAACAGTGTAGTGGTTAGAAATATCAGTTCTTGTAAATCACTTGTAGACTGTATCCCAATCTTTTTAAATGCTACAGAAATCAATACACTTCCACAGAAGATTTGACAAATATTGCCAGCGATGATTATCTAATAAAATCGAAACACGTATACCAAAAACAATGTTTTTATTTTAGCTGAACTTCACGAAAAAAAAAACACTATAAACCCTTTATTAGGTAGTTAGAAGTTAAAGAAAAAACAAAAGAGTGAGATAACAGTTGATAAAGTAAGTGTTAAAATTGTAAACAATCACCGAATCAATTTCGTAATAACAAAGAAGAACATCAGCGACAAACACGCAAGGCAATCACAGATGTACTCATATGGGTTTCAGCTAAACAGTTCAGATTCACCTTAGCATAATACATGAAATAAAAACAGTTTATCAAAATTTTAATTCAAAGTGAAAAAATAACTTTCAAAGACTGTTAGTTTTACAACAGTTTTACTAAGAATTGCATCTAGAGCGGCTCAATTGTCAGACGGTAACCAACATAATTAGAAATTTCGATCCACTATTTTATTAAGGAATTTACACTGCAACTATTAATAATTTTAGAGTAAAATAGCAGTCGGCCCGTTGCCCAGTAATAATTAATTTGCACCTGAAGAAATCGGCGGAGCTAGCCGTCGAGATTTCGCGTTTTTACAACACAAATGGGCTGTACACCCGTGAAGATTCCATTATAACAATACGCCGAAGACATATCATATATATTATTTCTATAAGGTATTTTTTTGTCACGAGCCTATATCTTCCTTCATACCTAACCGAAATCAATGAATGAGGTGTCATTTTAAAGCTTATGGTCTCCACATTGGTTAAATCGTATTTTAAGCAAGAAAGTTTTCGGAATTCGACCCTTAAAGGGCAAAAATGTAAATTTTTCTAAAATGCTGTTTTCTGTGTTACGAGTCAGTTATCTCCCTGGATACATATCTGAAACCGTTTTATGAAGTATCGTTTTAAAGATTAAGATCTCCGCTTTAGTGAAGTCATATATTAAGCCAGAAAGTTTTCGGAATTCGACCCTTAAAGGGCAAAAGTATCAATATTTTTGCAATGCGTTTTTGTGTCACGAGCGATTTATCTCCCTTAATATCTAACCGATATAGATAAATGAGGTATCATATTAAAGAATAAGGTCTCCGCCATGGTAACATTATATTTTAAGAAAGGAAGTTTTCGTAATTCGACCCTTATAGGGCAAAAATGTCACTTTTTCTAAAATGCGTTTTTTGTATCTCGAGCCATTTATCTCCATGGATATCTAACCAAAATAGATAAATGAGGTAGGATTATGAGGAGTAATGTCTCAGCTTTGTGACATCATATTTTAAGAAAGAATTTTTTTTGGAATTCAATCCTTAAAGGGAAAAAGTCCAAATTTTTCTATAACGCATTTTTGTGTCACGAGCGATTTATCTCCCTTAATATCTAACCGATATAGATAAATGAGGTATCATATTAAAGAATAAGGTCTCCGCCATGGTAACATTGTATTTTAAGAAAGGAAGTTTTCGTAATTCGACCCTTATAGGGCAAAAATGTCACTTTTTCTAAAATGCGTTTTTTGTATCTCGAGCCATTTATCTCCCTGGATATCTAACCAAAATCGATAAGTGAGGTAGGATTATGAGGAGTAATGTCTCAGCTTTGTGACATCATATTTTAAGAAAGAATGTTTTTGGAATTCAACCCTTAAAGGAAAAAGTATAAATTTTTCTAAAACCGATTTTTGTGTCACGAGCGATTTATCTCCCTTGATATCTAACCGATATAGATAAATGAGGTATCATATTAAAGAATAAGGTCTCCGTCGTGGTAACGTTATATTTTAAGAAAGGAGTTTTTCGTAATTCGACCCATAAAAGGCAAAAAAGTCAATTTTTCTAAAATGCGTATCTTGTGTCTCGAGCCACTTATCTCCCTTGATATCCATCCAAAATCGATAAATCAAGTACGATTGTGAGGAATAATGTCTCAGCTTTGCTGACATCATATTTTAAGAAAGAAGTGTTTGGAATTCAACTATTAAAGGAAAAAAGTATAAATTGTTCTACAACGTATTTTTGTGTCACGAGCCTTATATTTCCCTTGATATCTAATCGATATAGATAAATGACATATCGAATTAAAGACTAAGATTTCCGCCATGGTAACATCATATTTTAAGAAAGGAATTTTTCGTAATTCTACCCATAAAGCGCAAAAATGTCAATATGTCTAAAATACGTTTTTTGTGTTTCGAGCCATTTATCTCCCTGGATTTCTAACCAAAATCGATAAATGAAGTAGGAGTATTAAGAGTAATGACTGAACTTGGTGACATTATATTCAACCTCACTATTAATCGCATTTTATTCGTGAAATTTTCGCACGGGTCGTCTAGTCCGTACTTACAAGATTAGAATAATTTTAAGACACAGTAAGAACCTTTGGAGCCTGTAGCAGAGTTAAGAAGCTTTCTGAGAAAAATTACAAAACTACGAAAGGCTTATTCGAGATTTCTCAAAAATTCATCAAAGGATCAGTTATACTCCTCTATTCGGTGGTCTACTAGACATTAAACCAACATCTAGAGAATAGCACCAGCTATAAACAATCAAGGCAATCACAGATGTACTCATATGGGTTTCAGTTACATAGTTCATATTGGCCTTTGCTTTTCTTATTTCTCCTTTTTAAAGCTGATAATTTCTCCAAAAAAAGAAAAAGAAATTTACAGTCGCAGGACACATATCGCGCCTGTGTTTCTACGACTTTTTTTTTTTAACTGCTAACGTCTCTTCAGCGAGCTTTTTAGAGACGGGAAAGGATGGGGGGTAAGGAATTGGAAGGAATTCGGCCATGGTCTTTTGAAGGAAGCATCCCGGCATTTGCCTGGAGTGGTTTGAGAAACCATGGAAAACCCAAATCTGGATGCCCGGACGGGGATTCGAACCACCGTCCTCCTGAATTCGAGGCCAGAACGCTAACCGTTACACCACCACGCTCGGAGTCAGAACGAAGATATAGACTACTACCTAATACTTTATGCTAACATAAAAATGTTAATAAAAATAATCCATGAAATGAAATGGAATATCTCTAACAACTAAAAAACATTTGTTCACTAAAAAACAACAAATGATGTTTTCTCAATTCGTGATCTACATTTTTCACACTGAGACAAAATTACAGGAATCTATAAATAAACATTTAAAGTACAAGATAGTAAAACTGTAGGCTTTCTGGTGCAGGGAAGATCAGAATTTGGTATAAAATAACTTTATTATCAGTATTAAAAAAATCAACGATGCTGCTAAGCATGATATCTTCTTGATAAGAAGCCAAGCTGTTTTACTCATTTCTCAGAAAAGAATTCTTTAAAGCATATTTGATTTATCTATTATATGGTTAATGATGTATGGTTTTAGCTATTAGTCTGGCCTCACCGACAGTGGTGGGTGAACGGTTCACGTTCTGGCCTCGCATTCGGGAGGACGCAGGTTCGAATACCCGTCCGGGCATCCAGATTTGGGTTTTCCATGGTTTCCCCAAATCACTCCAGGCAAATACCGGGATGCTTCCTTCAAGAAGGCCATGGCAGACTTCCTTCCAGTTCCTTGTCCCCAGTCCAATCCCGCCTATAATGATCTTAGCCGTCGACGAGGCGTAAATCAATAAACAAAAAAAAAAAAAAAAAAAAAAAAAAAAAAAAAAAAAAAAAAAAAATCTGGCCTCAACACGAGGTACAGCTGATCAAAAGCTTTCTCGAAAGAAATGATTCGTCTATATTTACAACACAACACTGCTACTTTCGATGATACTTTCCAGCCAAGATGAGAACATGTTTCCTTTTGAGATTTCATGAAGATTTGGACGAGTAGATTCTGAGTATAGAAAAAAAGACGATTAAATCCCATCTAACATCGCAGAAAGATTTTCCACGTTTACTAAGCTGTCAATCCATTGAAATTTCATCCGATCGGTGAAGGTGTCACTGCATTTAATGGAGTTAGTGACTCATTTATCTGATAAGCCGTGGCGCCAGCGACAGGATCAGCCAGACTGCTCGGCAACCGGTTCAGGAGAGCACGCAGACACTGCGCCGCGAATCGTGCGCGAGCTGCAGGGCAGCTTGCGTGAGGCTGCAGCAGGCTATTAGAGGAATTAGGAGGACCTGGCCGGCAATTCGTCGCTCAGACATTAAGACAGACCAGACAAAAACAGGTGTTCTTTCAGCCACCCGCTAATACCAACACTCCGAGGAGCCGTCACGTGAAGACGGCAGGAAACTCAACACAATACTGCTACGGCTCAATCGTCGTTTCACATTCAGTTCGGTTTGTGCTGTGATGAAGTCGCTTAGCGTGGTCCAGGGAATGTTGTTAGAGGTAATAAATAAGTAGTGGACATAAAATACAACCAAAAAATCTTCTTACTCGGCATTAACTGCAAAAAAGCCATTTTTAAAAAGATGAAATAAAGGAAAACAGCTTTCTTATACATTAACATCACAAACGGTTTTTAATGAACGTTTTACGGCACAGCATTGTCATGTACATTGCACATGTTTCGAGTTTCTTCTTTAGGAATTTTTTAAAATTTTATACCTGGGCAGCTTACATTTCTTCACTCTAATGACTCTACCCTTATATCTAATGATGTTCACATATCTCATATTCTGATAATGTCTCGTCTTCAGCACGATTTGTGATTTGGTTCGTTTTTTATAAGTAATTACCAAATACGTCATTGCTCTTAGCTATTCAAGCACGTGCTAAAATCTACTTACATTTGTCGTATTAAATTTCCTTTATTTTACCGTCCTGTATTAGAACTTTACCTTTGGTCGTAATTACAAAAGTTAATGTTATAGAGTTCCGTAGCCGACGGCAAACGCAGTCTATCGTTGTTACTAGGCTGCCTACCAGTCTGTCGTAGTCCTCTGGCTCGTAAACAGAGAAAGAGGCAGGCTCCAAATCTGAATGTGATGCTCTGAATTAAAATCGTTTATTTTATTTAAAAGTTTACAAGATTATATTCCAGTGCCGTACATTATAATGGGACTGAAAGAAAATTATTTTCTGCTTGTAACTTATAATGCACTACATGAAACTAAAAGGTAATAAGGGAGAGTTCATAAACCACTTAGCTCCATTTTGGCCTCCTGTGAACCCCCCCCCCACTCACCCCACGTAGCCCTACGTGGTTTTTGCCCCCCCTCCCCCCACCCCACGTAGCACGTAGCTTTTTTCCCTTTTGATTCCAGAAGACATTTTGTACTGTTTAATCTTGTCAGACGATTGTAAATTACATACGGAGATAATTAACTGAGGTAAATAAATATTCACATGTTTTTGTGAGTTCTGTTCATCATTTTAACTGTGAAAAATGTTATGAAAGGAAACCTAAGTGGTCCGGCTCGGAACCCCCACCTCCCCCCACGTAGCCCAGCGTAGCCTTCCAGCCAACCCCTCCCCCCTGGACCGAGCCACGTAGTTTGTGCACGCTCCCTAACTATTGGACAGTACAATAATGAATCTGATAAAAAAAATTCTAAGATTGAACGATTGTATTAACGGCTAGACGGTAAAGAGAAGATACTTGATATACATCATCACTTCTCAGTACTTCAAATGAATTCGATTGTTCATTTGAAAAATATATGACTTGATACAGTCTAATATCCAACTTAACATCATACAATAGTGGACTTCTTCAGTCCTTTAACTTATCCTTTGCCAGTGGATATATTTGCTTGCGAGAATGTAAAGTAGGCCATACGCGCTTCAAGCGTCTGATTGCGGTATGGGGGGGGGGGGGGATCTATTGGTTCAAAACGAGACCCACCGTTGTTTCGTACTTTCATTTTAGGCTGTGTAACTGGCTCACGGAAGTTTCCAGTTAACAGCAAGAAATACCATTCTAGCTTGAAATAGGTCACCCGTTTGACAGGAATGAATGCTGGATTAATCATATGGTCTATATTTTACGACATTGCTGCCAAGTTGTTCTGTGTTCACACGTTATGTATACCGGAAAGCACGGTTAAATGCAGACAACCAAAAAACAATATCCTGAGTTCACAATTAAGAAAAAGCAAACGTTTACCCTCTCCCCTTAAATTATGAGCAGGATTTTATTTACATGCTACAGGCAAAACGATATTAACACGTGTGTAGAGAGCAGATATTTTCCTAGTCTCCTGATAGAACTGATTAGGGGCACTGCCACAGTGCATCCGAGTCATATAAAAATAGTGACATAATGCAATCACTTCATTCTTTCTAAAATTATTAAATTATTGAATTTCGCAAATGACTTGTCACTGTAATAAATTTTGGCTGCTATTTGTAATAACATTGTTTAGGTATTCTATTAATTAAGTAGAGTTAATAACAAAACTGTTCGCATTTTGTTGTTCAGAAGAATTGTAACTGCTAAGAACGTCACAAATAAGCTTCATACTCACCTATAAAGGATATTATAATTACTCTAAACACTACATTTTATTTTTTCCGAAGGCAAAGTATACGAATTGAAATATCGAGATTTACACTTTATCGTCATCTATAACTAGCAGCTAATTAAAAAAAAGTTAGAGCAAGAAAATCGTAACACACACGACATTCAGCAGTCTAAAATAACGATCGTACACAGACTCAAAATCTACTTGTACGTGGATTTAGGAATTCATTGGCATGTAGTAATTACATCATACATTAAAGTCGTATTCCACAATATACTCAGTTTAAAGTAAGTTGCGTCAATTTCTATAAACAATGATAGAGCCCTTTCCCGTACAAAAATAGGAAACCAAAAGGATGAGATTAAAGAAAATACAATTTCCAACTCCCATGATTTGGGGAAACGAATCGAGGAGTTGTAGCCAGCATCTGGCCCGTCTACCGCTGGAGGTATCTGGGGATACTCGTTTGACATCAGATTCGGCGCTGGGGTCCTTCGCTCTGGTAACTGAACCTCGGTGGCCTTCAAGCAAATCCACGGGTGTCCTCTCTAAAGGTGGATTCCCACGACGCGTGGTTTTAGAGGCCACGCCACATTGGCCGCAGTGTACGTATCAGCACGCGCCACAGGGTAGCCCCCGCCGCCTCCCCACCACCTTGCCAAGTAACGTTTCAGCAACCTGGGCCTCTTATCCTTTCCGACAGGGTGACGGATAGAGGCGCACCATCCCTGCAAGCACAGGCGGGACCCTTCCCACGGCCCGCTTCTTGGTAGCTGGATCGACCCGGAATGTGTCAGCTTAACACATCTCGCTTTTCTGAGACAGCGTTACTAGTCCTTAGCTTCTGGGTTCAGTTAACACACGCGAGCTCTTTCGGTTGGCCACCGCCAGCGAATGCATTCTGCCTTCTTCTGTGAACAAATGTGTAGTGCTAGTGTATCCTGCGTCATGAAAACTCTGTCTTTATCAGACGTATTCTCACCGCTGAATAATTCATCATATTTTAGCATAAAGTTTTCATAACTTGCAAACGGAAAGAAAAACGAATTTCCCTACAGGAAAAACAAAAACACTCAAGGAAGTAAAACAAAAATTCGGAACTATCCTGCGTTAGCATTTACTAAGTAGACCATAGAAATATGTTCCCCTCCCTCTTTTTCTTCTGTCGGTGTCCCTTCAGAATGTCAGAAACATAATGCGTTTTTCAGTACCTTGTTACTATTAGGCTAAATGCGTCACACATGTGCTCTGTATCAAGAGCTGTGTCAACAGTTCAATACGCACGATCAGGAGCAATTATAAACACAAATTGTACATAGAAATAACGTATCAGCAAATACAAAGAGGTGTAAGTTTCTGAATATTTATAACATATTCAGTTGCAAAATATCTGCAGCCGCTACATTCAATATAATCGTAGAATCCTTGTGTTTGTACATGAAATTTATTGAAAAAAGAGTAATTGCAATGCACGTTATTGATGATAGAGATGCGAAAATCGTAAATATTGATTTTTTTCTCTTTCTCCAGTCTATTTATCTGTGAGTCTGCGCACACACCATGTAAAACCGATTAACAGATTTTGAAGAGAACTGTGTAATGAGTAAAAATACTGACTCATTACATTACTGGAATAACAAAATTGCGATGTATAATGAAGAAACAGTTCGCAGTTGTGGAGACAAGTAGATATTTTCGTCTCGTATGCTCGTGTTCCAGTGAATCCAGCCATAAATAATGTTGACAGGGAGTCGATGCAGAGTGAAGTGTCTTGACTCCAGGCAACAGACTGGACATTCCCATTCATCAGCCTCGCCAGCGTTAAGAGTTTGCCAACAGGGGGAGGAGAAGCAGTGTAGCCTGGCCCTTAGTTTTCTTTAAGAAAATAGTATGGCCGGCGAGCTGTATAACGTGCGGATGTCCTTGAGAATAAATTTTTGAGGTTATGGAGGACTGTTTTGGGTAAGGCGGTAAGAAAATATTGGAGGACACGATCCAAGCGGAAATACAGGTTTATCAATAAGATCACGGTGTAGCCATTGAGATTATTTCTTTGTTCCTCGTTTTAGCGGATGGACATGGATGGAGAGATCCGGAAAACGATTACGCGACAGCAAGGAGTTCACGGGAGAGTGTTTTTTGCCGCGGAAGTGGGAATGTCAGGTCCTGGTGTGCACTTATTTACGGCCCCCATAATTTCCTAAGGTACTAGGGGCAATACTCATAGGCTGTAGAGAGTTTGTGTCCACAGAAAGGCGGGAAGAATTACAGACCATCGCTGTTCACCGTGGCAAGATGAAAGTTACTAGTGCAGCGAAGTGTTATATATCCACACGATGGGGTGTTTTTGTCAGGAAATGAGGTGGCTTTGTAAGTGACAAAAAAAAAGCAGCGGTGCTGTTTTCAGTCAGCAGAAACGGTAGTTAATAAAGTACTATTACTCCGATGCATAGCTTCATTTTGATGCAACATGAAGCACCCTGACAGGGAGACGTGTAGATAAGACTTTTAATTTTCTCAGTGGATCTACAATCGTTACTGTAATAGAAATCAATCCAAGCTTTTTCAGAGTAACACCAGACTTTTTTAATTTGTTGTTTTATTTTGATAATGATAGCAAATTTCGTAACATACCAGAGGCTGGTACCAGTTTCATGTTAGAGACAGGTTCATGTATTATCCTATTATATAAAACGCTAACGTGGCGTCTGCGTGCGTCGTCTATAGCTGGTACACGTATTGGCTACAGAACGGTCACGTGACAGCCGTCACTCGCCAATCAACAGCCTTCATATTACATTCCTTCCATCATGTTGTATTTTGTTTATTTACTACAGCTAGATGCAGAAACTCATATAAGGAGAAGAAGATTCAATATTTAAGCTATTTTGCCTGTATCAGTTAGACGCAGAAATTCATGTAAGGAGAAGGGGATTCAATATTTACGCTATTTTATCTGTATCAGTGATAAGGACTAGGTTAAACCATAACCTAAGAATTTTTTAGGCAGACGGTAAGAATCAACGAAATTTATTAAAAACTAGGAGAAACGTACGAAATGTATTAGTCAAATAAATAACGGTTATCTGTTTTCGAAATTATAGTCCCCGTCATATGAAGTGAAATGCATTTATTTATTTTAAAATATTAACCAAATACTCTGATAATCTAACCAGAGTAACGTATTCATATAACGAAAGATATAATTAAAAATGATTATTTTCCTTACAAGCTTTTCCTGAATAAATTCCTACTACCATTACAGATGATACCCTTGGTATTTGATACATGTGTTAGCTATTAAATGAGATTTAAGATAACCTTTTTATTAGATTTAAATCATCAACTGTATAAGCCATGTGACACTCGCAATTCAACAACGATATTATTGCCGCAAAATAGCAGTGAGCAGAGATATTAGAAATACGGAGAGCAGGGGAAAAAATTAATGCGAGGCAATTATATGTCACAAAGTTACAAGTTCGTTTAAATTTACATATTGCTTTTTATTTATCTACGACAGCGAAATGCAAAAATTAAAATTAATGTAAGGAGAAGGGTATTTATTCTATGTTTACATCAGTTAGATGATGAGAAACAATTAAGTTAATTCAAAACTCAGAGAAATGTACGAATCGCGAAATGTATCCACCCAGATAAATGACCGTTAACCATTTTTGATATTATAGTAAAATGAATTTATTTAAATAAATCATAGTAAAATACCCCGATAATCTAACCATAGTATGGTACTCTTATCACGAAAATATAATTAAAAATGGTTGATATTCGCTTTTCCATACAAGTTTTTTCAGAATAAATCCACCATAGGTGCTGCCTGTCGTTATTCATATGAGGGTAATAAAAGCTATGATTTTCGAATGTAACGTTGTGAAGGTTGTGGCTAAGTAGACCAGAATGGTAACTGAAACATTTTGTTGCAGCATAATTCGCTCTGAAATCAGTTTTACAAACCATTTAAACTGCTTTCATAAGCACCATGTTACTGAACGTATTAATTAATGCGGGTGAAAGTAGTTCCATACCTATCGTGCTGAATTGTGCCTGGACCAGGAATAAAACTGATATTACATGGACAGCAAAAGTTTTCGGGAATCCTAATTTGTTTTTAATTGTATTTAATTTTATTGGTTCTATACTTCCGTCGTCATTAATTCAGTAGAAGTTACTGCAGTATTGCTATGTGAACAGCAAATCAAATATTTAGAACATTACAAAATCAAAGAAATTAGCATTATGTAATGACGATTGCGTATAATTAACCAACTGCAAAAAAAGGAACTGCCAGAATATGGCGTTCAAACCGTCATTTTTGACGGGCTTGAAGCTAGTAGTAAGTATATTTTGTCAGTAAGGCGGCGATCTGTGGCATATCTGACAGCAGAGTTCGATCAGAAACACTTGTGCCTGTACCGACATTGTACTCTGCTGTCAGATCTGCCTCAGATCGCCACCCATCCCGCTTCACAGAGCGGGTAAGCCTCCGACCTCCACGTTATGCGATGAGGCGTGGACGTCCACCACCTTGTTGCCCAGTCGTGGTATAATCGTCTTTCAACCACTCTTCATAGATGCTCACTACAGTAGCACGCGAACAGCCGACCAGACTAGCCGTTTCCGAGATGCTCGTTCATTAATTTCATTAAAAAATACACAAAGAATCTGAAATTACACATATACCTTGGCAGTTATGTGTTCCTCATGTGATTAAATGTTTGTTGTTTTTTCTTTAATTTAGGGGCTTCTGTTTTTGGATGCTCTCTTTTATTTGCTCAAATGATACGATGAAAGCACTGTAAACAGTATAAAGATTAATAATTCATGTTATACCATATAGTTCCGTTCGTGACTAGATTGCGGAGACAAAATTTGTATTTGATAAGCACATGATAAACTGATGGTGTACATATATTGAAGGATAAATGGTAGAGATTCAGAAATTGATTGTTGTATAAATTTGGAGATACAAGCGGTAGCTTCTAATCATTATGCTATTTAATTTTACTATTTTAAGGGTTATTTCACCATATTTACTTTAATTACCAGAATATCGAAACAATGATACAAGAATAGCTAACTGGACTGATAGATGAAGAAACAATATAATGACTTTAAAAAAGTAAAACAAAAAAATACACCTCAGTCTACAGGGCACAAAGATTTTTCGAAAGGTGACGGTTTTTTTTTTTTTTTTGTTTAATTATTTTTAAAAAAATCTGTTACGAGGCTTAAGTACTGGACAAATTCATAAAATGGTCAGTATTTACATGAATATTATTAATTTCGCTGTTAAAAATTGCCTCCCTTTCGTCTTAGGTAGAATTAATCCAAACTACATAACATAATATCATAACAACGAGCGTCTGGTAGTGAAATTTTCGAGTTTAAATCATTTAATGGACCATTAGATTTTTCTACAACGCACATCCTGAAATTAACATTAATCCAAAACACATTTAGTGTCACACGGATTTCGAAACCATCTCAAGAAATTCTATATTTTCACCTGTTTCATATTTAATGACTCGAGTGAAAGGGATTATAAACAGCAACAGGAAATATTAAAAAGTATGTGTAACACTTCATCCAATCCAAAGTTTTAAAGGTTTTCATTTTTCTTCTAAAACCATAATTTGGAAATAAATGCCCAACACATCCATTAATCTCACTTCTACAGCAGAGGTGATTCTGCCCACATCCCAGGTTTCAATTATTTAGTGATATATTAAAGTAGATTAAAATTTAAGTAATAAATAGCTTTCGTTCATGGGAAAACCGTTTTAGGTAATGAAGGAAAGTTTTTCTTATTTTATTCGAAAAAAGAATTACGTTCCGTGAAATAAACTGAGAGAGACTAAGAAATACAATTTTCCAATCTGTTTAGTTAAACTCCACTCATTCTCCAAATTGTTGTATCACATGTGAAGAAACGGTGAATGAAAAATTTTACGTTTTTTTGTCCATAATCTTATCAGATTATTGTTTCAGTTAATAGTTTTGAGGTAAGTCACCCAAAAATTTAATAACCTTATTGAGAGATTTTCTCTTCATCCCCATGAAAACATTTTGCCCTTAGTTTTGTCTAACTTGATTCTTTTTCTATTCTAAACAATGAAATTTTTAGTTTCAACTCAAAATTAATTTTTAAATAGATAAAAAACTTGCTAACCTTGCATTTCAGTCTAATATAAGATACTCCCACATTACTGAAATCGGAGTGGTCATTTGAGGAACTCGTATTCACCGTAAAGCCCTTATCACCACATATGGACTTCAATGATCGAAATCGCCATGAAAAAAGCAGTTAATAGCTTTTGTGGTAAAATAAAATCGTGTGAGATGTTGGCGCCAAATATTTGCCATTTTGATCCCATTAATAACCATAATAGAAAATTACTTTTTATGCATGATGTAGCGTTTGGTTAATTGAATGGTCCGAGCATTAGAAATTACACCGAGTTTCAGTTATAATAATCTAATCGATTCTTAAGACACAGGTGCTGCATTCATTTACTCATTGCACTACTGATATCTTTTGTCCCCTTCAATCGAATTCTTTTGCTTTTCTTTATTCTGCAGCTTATAGAAAGCTTCGATATTGACATTTTAGATCATTTTTATGTTTAAAATTCGGTTACTTTAGTTTCCTTCTTTTTGACTTTCTGTGTTTTTCTGCTATTATTTTTTATTATTACTATAACTTCAGTAAATGAAAACTGATTTGATTCGAACAATTAGTTTTATTTATTCTTACTGTATTAAATTTGGACACAATTTCACATATTCAAAAGAGTTAACCTTTAACTTGCAATAATACAAAGGTAAGTTTTCTCAGGTAAGTTATCCCGGTGAGTCAACTGTATAAAATATTCGTTGGGCTGCCACCGGAGGAACGTGTCAATTTGAAGCGACGTTTCGAAGCCCGTCTCTGGTTTCATCTTCCGGCGAAGTGTCTGGCTCCCGGTGAGACCGTCTGCGATGACAACGGATGCTTCTGACAACCAGCGATGACGTGGTTTCAAGGCATTCAACTTTTACTTATTTCAATACGTTATTAATTTCCTGTTTTGATGCACATTAGTACCGAAAAACTACGGTAATGTGAAAATATGATTTCGACATTTTTTAATTACTTGAAATTTGTTTATTGCTATGATAAAAAGAAAATTAATTTATAAATTTCGTATATCTTAATTTTAATTTTTATCAATTCCTCTCAGCCTCTATCATGTATACCGTATGTTTATTAATGTTCAAGAAACTATTTTTTTACATTCTCTGAGTTCTCTTATATTATATTTGAAAATGCATTTATTTTAAATCTGTGATATTTTACAAGTCTAGTGAGAATTCTTAGTAATTTTCGTAGATTGATATTTTCCCAATAACTTATTATGTTAAATTTTTTATTGCATCCTTGTACGTTTTTAATTATACAATTATATATTTATTATTATGTGTTATATATGACATAATGGTATTCTTAGTTAACAGCATGTTCTTTAACCTACATTTTTTAATTTTTTAACAGCGTGGAATAGCAGGGAAAAGCCATGTTTTGTGAATATGAGACTATGCACAAAAGCTTTACTCCTCTCTTTGGCAGTAAATTTGATAAAATCTGTTATTCTGTAATCTCAGCTCCAATATAGAGGCGGTGCACTACATCCCGGAGATAGATGCAAATGACGTACCCTCCAGTGTCCAGGTAGTCGCTTAAAGCCTATCTGCATCACTCGGGGCTCCGGTACAAGGCTGGTATTATTACTTACTACCGGAAAAAAAACACGAGAGTCTGTTTAGAGCGACCGACCTTGCACCATATCTCCAAATAAAATTAAAAAGAAGGTTGCTGCCGTCTCTTATTTTTTTGTGTTACTGGTAACAATCTTAGAATTTTAAATACACTGCTTTCATCCGATATCCATTATGGATAACGCACATTTTTCCTTTTTTCTGCTACTGTATGGGAAATGACAAGGGCGGATGAAAGATAACAAGACAGGTTGTTGAACCACTGTCGGGGCTCAGAACATAAACACGACTATCCCAGACAAGCGGCAATCCTTTTAAATCCTTCTGCGAGTGTCGCGGACCTGTTGATCCGCTTATCAGGGAAACACCTGCCGCAGCATTCCTGAGCGGGGGTGTGGTGGCAGCTGCCATCAGAAACAGATCTTACTGAGTGGTTAACACTCTGGCCTCTCATTCGGGAGAACGTGGGTTCGATTCACCTTCAAGCCATTCAGATTCCGCTTTTGAATGATTTCCGCAAATCATTACAGGCTAATGCCGGGATGGTTCCTTCAAAATGTCATTTCAGAAATCCTGCCCGTTCTTTGCCCCCAGTCCTTCCCCACCTCTAATGACCCACACATTGGAGAGGCGTGTAGATAGATTCAAAAAAAAGAAACAGATCATCCTCCTCGCTGCTTACACCTCTTCGACATGGTTCAATTAAGCCTTGTAGGACCTTGGAGGAGAAAACCGCTGACCAAAGATAACACTGCACATGTCATCACAGACCAGTTTCTATAATTGATTGTGACTATCGAAACGACAGTCAAGTGGCAAAAATTTAAGAAATTGCATCTGGACAGTTACGTAATGGCTAGTGGAAAGACCGACTTTTGAAGCTTTTGACTCTGCACGCCCAACCGACAACGATTTTAACGGATGACGAAACCTTCCAGTAAGATGGATCACTTCGTTGCCAGTACCAGGAATGTCACTTCGATCCAGGCCTGATGATATTGCAATCACTAAGAGCAACACCCAATCCATCTTGAAACCCAGTCACAGTTATTAACAAAATCTATCAAAGTTTAATTAGAAGTAACCTTGACAGTCGACTTCAATTTCATAAACGACAAACGTGCAGTATGTAAGTTCCAAGACCCGCGAGAATAGCTGATACTAGCGAGTAACAAAAACCAACACAGCCGCAGGACCTTCGGAAAACCAGGGAGACCTTCCCATGTTGATTTTGTACCAGGAATAAATCAGTAAAATATTGAAGACACAGGATTTTAAAGCCTGTCTAAATTGAATGACGATGACCTTTTTGATGAATGCATAACGGCATTCGCCTGGATTGATTTGGGCAAACCGTGGAAAACCCAATTTTGGATGGCCAAACGTGGATTCGAACTCCCGTCCCCACCCACTACGCTCGGTGATAGTATTTGAGGAGAGGGAAGTAAATGTTAAAATCTACTTCCTGACATCAGAGAGAGGATACGTATGAAGCACTTCAATCCATCCCGAGGGTTAATACATTTCCTCACCGGTCATGGACCGTATGAAACATATCTTCATAGGATCAATAGGACAGAGAATGATCTATGTGCGTGCGGATCTCCAGGAACACCTGAACATAAACTGTTTGAATGTGCTCTAGTTGATGATCAAATCAAACAGTACAGAATGAAGCTCATGGGGAAAACTGTCAAGGAAATTATTAAAGACAACCTCCTCCTGAATGAACTCGACAAGCTGGCAGATGCTGTGTCAGATGCAGCCAGGGAGCAGTATCGGCTTCAGCATAGCCAGCAACCTGCCGGAACATAACAAGCCATTTATGGAATGAGACAAGATACTCTAAACGGATGAGACACAAACAACTAAGTGGGACGCTGATGCCGGAAGTGTGGCTTCTGGAATTTACCGAAGCTTATTTCTTCAATGGATGCCAGCGTTAAACGAACTTTTGAAAACTCAAGATGTTCAGTTTTAGTATTAGTGGGTAATATTTTTTACCAACAGGTTGATAAATTACAGTGTGTAGTAATAATAGTTAATTGTTTGTACCATTTTCGTAGTATATAGGATTTGTGTTAATTTTACAAAATTTTTGGTTTATTATAAATTTCAATACAGTATTAAGAAATAACGGTTCGTTGTAGACTCTAGATAACGAACCATCTGAATGTACAGTTAAATAAATAATAAAAAAATAAATAATGTTAAATACAAATATGCAATATTGTTTCCCGTGTTATTAAATTTGTTAAGTTTGCACTTTTTAGACAGAAAAGACCACGAAGCTATTTCATAGATAATTACATTAAATCGATTAGGAACGCTAATTAAGGTATCTGCTGTTTCCTCAGATGCAGGGAAGAGGTTTCAATTATCCAATTGCTAGCAATAAAGGTATTATACAAGTGATTTCCTATCTATTAAATGACATAACATCTCACCATTCGAATCACAGTCAGGGAAACTGCTCTTAAAACGCTCTTAAATTGGACAGCGCTGAGTTTTTCCCTATCCAGACGCAGTATGACTGACAACATAAGGCGTCTGTCCCACTGATGGGCTGGGATTTCTTCTTGATGATTATGATCATTTATAACAAAATAAATGAATATTTCATCTTGTACCATGTTCATCTACGTTCGGAAAACGGCATTTTGCTTCAAGGTCGTCGTACTAGGAGACCGTCAACCGCAATTCCAGAATCCAAGGTCGTGATTCGCACATCGTGGCTGTCTAAATTGAGCCACTCAGTTACGTAAGACGTGAAGGTGGGGGAAGGAGAACGAACCGAGTGCAAACTCGCCAATTCGTAACGCGGGCTCCGCGTCCAACTACCGTCCAAATCGGCTTCAGAATTCCAAACAAAGTGACCACGTCGCACAGTTCTTTTGAAGCTGCTGTACATTCTGGGATATGTAAAACTATCTGTCGCAAATTTGAGAGCCCGTCTACGCGAAGAATTTGAAGCATATCCAATAACACAAAGCAGTGAAAGGCGTCACGAAATATTTAATGCAACTTAAGTATAAGAAAGAGAAACAGACGAATGAAATGTAGCGACAATGAGTTTACCTCAGTAGATATTTGTGCAGTTGAAACTTGCATTCAATGCTGGTGCATTTCTGTCATTCAAGAAGGTGCAGGCTTGATCTCGATTTGGACATTCAGTTTTCCCTGATTTCCAAAAATCACTTCAGAGGAAAGGGTTCATTTATAAGGCCATGGCTTAATTCTTTCAGTTGTTTGCACTCAATCCTGTCCCTAGTATAATAACTTTGATGTTGACGACCCTTAAAGCCTTGATAAAAAATGTATCCCACAGTCGACAGGGTCATGTTGTTTCGTTAAGACTGTGTCACAGTGTATTTTAATGCTGAAGAAGGCTATTGATTGCGTAAATTCACCTAAAAAAAAGGATTGCATGTCAAGAATTTACTGTCTCTTAATTTCTTCTCCATCTGCAGTGCCGTAAGTTTCCGGTATTGACAAGAAGCGGAACTGCAACTCTGTCAAGCATCGTTTATAAGTATGATGTGATCCACTAAAACATATGATATACCTACATTCACCGGCAGCTTCAACCAATTGTATTTGGTTTGATCATACTTGTTAACATAAAGGATGAGCGGTCTGGTAGCTCAGTGGTTAAGGCGTCTCACTGGAGATCGAGCGGTCCCAGGTTCGAATCCCTGTCTCGGTGGGAACTTTAATAGGCCCATTACCCTATCTTCAACTCTGGCATAACTTGCTGTGTACTGTGAAACAGTACAGAACGCTTCGATGTATCGGATTCCACATTAAACTGTAGGTTCGCTATATTCCCCTTTATGATTACGAGGTTATAATAGGCGGCTACCGTAAGGGCAGATTGCGTAGCCGACAAGAAACCCTGCCACCGGGTCATTACGACCATGCGAATCTACTTTACTTATCTGAT
>CM061920.1:186258495-186360390 GCA_031002005.1 Vandiemenella viatica
CGCATGTACCTTAATTTTCGGATGCCTAGTTATATTTGCACGTTATAGCCACGAGACATATTAATCGAATAAAGTACTTCCAAATATGTGCAATTCCGCACAAGTCATTATGAAAGAAGTATGTTTTATTACTTGCTGATATTTATAATAGCTGTTTTTCAGACATCGCTCTTCAAGAAAAAACTGAATTTCGTATTAAGTATTGGCTTATTGTGGTTGTATTGTACAGCGTTCACGTAGCAATTTTGTTCCAGAGACAAACTGTATAACAGTCTACCAGAGACAATACATGTCTTCAATATTAGTAATATAACTTTTTCGTAATTCAGCAGACCTGTTACGATTCAAGTAAATGCTGATTATACTTGATTCACGTATTCTTTTTATTTTGAAGTACTGCGGTCCAGAAAAATGAATCGCAGAAGTAAAAAAAAAGGGGAAATCCTAAATTTTGTCAGGTCTCTTTATGAAAGGAGTGACCGTCTGAATGTGTATAATTATCTGTGGTCTACAGTTTCACATTTCTGAAGTTTTTTAGTGACTTGCTTCTTCCCATGGTACATATTAGTCGTTAGCTACTTCTGCAGATGTTGATCAGCAACATTAGCTTTAAAAATTTGGAAACACCATGCAAAATGATGCGGTAGTTTTTGCGTTATTAGAGATCAAGCCTCACTACAAACGCAGCTTGCTTACAGATTTATAATAGTATAGATTAGAAATTTACTGAATTACTACTGGAAAATGTATGACTTCATGAACTCTTTAGGCTAGACGCATTCTAGCGATTTTCTGTAGCTGCTATAGAAAAATAGGTCGCAAAAAATGTCAGTGCCACACTTGCGACTACTTAGTCGCAACAAATGATGTCAGATTGCATTGTCGAGATATGAATCGTCTCTGTGTAGTTAGGTTCAAAAAATATACTTAAAAGTAACTATACTGGGCATATCTTCTTACTGGTCAAAAGTTACTTAAACGAAAATTTCAAGATGTTCCAGATAAGAAAATTTCATTTATTTTAGCAAATTGTTTTGATATAAATGTATAATGTTTTTCAAAATAAAAATTAACATAGAACGTAGATTATTTATTTTGCAAGTGAAAAGAGTTTCGGGAAAGTGGGACAGCACATATAACCATTAATAAATAAATATTAGAAGCTACTGATTAGCTGTTAGCTATTTAACAACACATTAGTATGTTCCATTTCGAAGGTTAACTGCTAAACGGTGATGGGTCGATATTTTTAAATACTCGGAACTAAAAATAGTAAAGAAATACAATTTATTCCGTATTTACATGGCAGATTGGCAATTTTTAAATCTCTCAAATCAGTCTTCTATATTCATGTGGCTTGAAAAATTGGTCTTTAATCGCCCACCAATAAATCCTAAGTGCCCACGTAGCCTTAGATACCATCAGGGCTTCACTGTGCGTTTCTTCTGGCGACACCGTCTTTCCAGGAAGGTAGGGGATTATAGACCGTCCTTCCAGGAAGGCGACCCTTGAGCGCTTATGTCACCTGAGCGCTTATGTCACCTGAGCGCTTATAGTCGGCCACCCTCCCCCACATAGCTCAGCGTAGTTTTCCAGCCAACCCCTCCCCCTCCCTAGATGGAGTCACGTAGTTTACGGACGCTCCCTTATAGTTCGACATTTCATTGTTTTGCAAGCTACTTGCACTTGTTCGTGGGCAATGCGCCACCTGCATGAAGATTGCATTGAAAAACAACACTTATTTAATGTTAAACAGATATCGCCACAACTGAAAGACGAAGCTTACGGTGGTATTCACAGTATATCGTCCAGAACTTCACAATATCGCGACTGCTGGTCTCGTACGGTAGGGGCTAGAGTACCGACCCCGCGTGTCGAAGGTCGCCGGTTCGAATCTGATAGAGGGTATGGGTGTTTAAGTGATGTGTGTGATAATGTCGTGTCCGTCTTATGGGGTCCATACTTAGAAGCTACATTGGAAGAGTCATAATAATCATATTGATCTGTCTGGCTTACGCTACCGAATGCCTCTTTTTTATAAATAAAAAAAAAAAAAAGTTACAGACTCGAGGGAAATTTGCTTCAGCTGCTTTCCTTCAATTCCTGCCACCAACAAAAGACTTTGCAGCCACTGTGCAAAATAATTTAAACTTTAACTACATTTTCTATAACACTGAACCTTACAGAAATGTTTTATACAGTTTAGAATAATACTATGTACTTAGAACAAGTTTTTCTTTATGTATAGCTTTTATTTTTTCCCCATAGAACTCGAGCTACCAGTAAAATGTTATTCAAGTCTGTTACATTTGTACCAACTTCTTTATTGGTTAACAGTAGCAATGAAATCAATATGGTATCCTTTTCACTTTCCCCAATTGCATTACAATTTTGCGCCTCATACTGAATCACAATAATCAGACAGGACCACCATTACCAGTGATACTTAAGCGGGTAATGTTGATTTAATGAATTCTTTTCAAATGAGTGAGAAAGTATTGTAACGTAGGTTAATTTAAAGAACCTCTTTGATTGCTCCTGGATAGAAACACTGAGCACCCAGATTAGGATGTGTGCAGCAGATAATACAGTAGTGCTCCAACCAATCGCAAAATGATACTGATAACTTGTAAGTTAGCCTCCTCTATTTCGTTATTTTCGGCGGAAAAAATGGATGTAGGAAACAATCAGTTCCGACGACAACACTCTCTTTGAGCTTCACGAATCATTAATTACGAGACATAAGTAAGGATGACAAAAATTTACCTATCTTCAGTCTTAGCTCAAATTTTTGTTATTGAACTTCTAAACTTTCTTTCTCCCAAGAATGTCAACTCCTACCCCTAATAATTATGAAATTGTAGCAAACCACTTGCTTAATATAAATTGCTTACTGCATTCACGCTGCGTTGAATACTCCTCCTTCTTCATCTTCCGACGTTTTCGACCTAGGCTTAGGTCTTCTTCAGGAACCGCGTGAATCTCGTAGGCAATTTATATTAATATAACGGCTGCGAAAACAACAAAATCTTTTCTAAACCACTTGCTTCACTTCCTTGCTGAATTACTGTATTAGATTTTTGTATATCTATTGTTCTTCAGGGCTCTGATTTACAATAACAGAATTAGAACCAAGTAATTCGTTGATACAATAACAAAGTAGATTCAGTGCAAATCTCCGAACAGCATATTGGGGATATAACTCGTTATACAGTCGTGTTTTTTTCACATAGCACTCTCAACCCAAACACGCTGAGATAACAAAAATCGTTGTCCGTTGAACAGTAACTTTAATGTAGCGTCAGAGGCAAGCGGACATTTGTTTTTAAGCTACAGACAGATACTAGATTAAAGTGATGAGCCCGTCTCACATTAAGTTATTTTACGTGTAGCAACGAAAAAAGTTACATCTGATATCCGAACCCAGAGTTTTCGGCAGCTGAAGCGAACGTCCTAATGGGTGTCCGCAAGCAAGAAAATAAGTGGCCGCTCATGTGGACACTCGTGTGAGGACTGGAGGTGTCAACGAGTTTTTGTTGATGGCGCAAAGAAAAGATTAATTGTAGACGTGGCAGATCAGGGACCCAGCACCTGCGTAACGGAAGCGGCTCCATGAACTGATTATAAGCGGTACAAAACATCCAACGCGTTATCATTAGACATCGACTGGGGTAAATAAAGCCTTTATCTTACAAAATCGATCATTCGTGAGGACACAGGTTCGAATCCCCGTCCTGCCATCTAGAACTGGTTTTTCCATAATTTCTCCAGATGAATGTGGGGATGGTTCCTTCAAAAGGTCATGGCCGAATTTCTTCCCGTTTCTTGCCCCAACCCTTTCCCTCTTCTAATGACCTCAATGGCGATGAGGAGTAAGGGGGCATCCATAAATTACGTGGGGTGTTTTTCCGGATTTCCGCCCCCCCCTCTGGTGAGACTTCGTGAGATCTAGCCAGACCCCCACCCTCTGGTGTGATCTGGTCCGTGAGCCCCCCCCCCTAGAAATCGTCCTCGCAACTTTTTGTAGACCTTTTTTTTAGCTCTACAATCCAAAAAAATTAGAAAATCTCACGTGAGATTTTCCGTTGACACGCCGGACCCCCTCCCCCCCCATTTCACCTCACGTAATTTCTGGACGCCCCCTAAAGCCAGAAGCAAAAGAAAAAAAATATTTACACCTTACCAAGGAAATACATGAAATACACAAAAACAATTTCCTTTATTTCTTCCCGAGTTCGTGCCATAGACCATTCCTGTTCGGTGTAAGCCGTTCCGATCTGTAGAATCCCTCTTGTTTTATTATTCTGTCGCAAAGTCTGCCCTGTAATACACAACCCATTCATTGCGTCAGTACTGTGTTAGACTGAAGCCAAATTCCATTTATTTGTCTTTTTGGTTGCTTAGCCCTTTATCCAGTCCACTGGGTTCAATCCATATTTAAACAACTCTTTCTTTACCTTCTGTCTTTGAGTTTACCTCCATACACCTCTCTCCGATACCCAGACACATATATTTTATTTCTTCATATAATACTTTAAGCCCAGTTTCTTCGAGGACTTTGTTTAAATTTTCTAATATCTTTTCCACGTTTTCGTCATTATTTCCCAACGGTACAAAATATTCAAAATAACAGCCGTGAAGTGGTATATTGTGAAGAGAAACTAATGGCAGCCTCTTTTCCCGAAGCCCCGACACTGCCCCCTTGCGCGTGGAGGAGACCTTGATCGGCGAGCAGGAAGCGGCGCGACAGAGGTGACTTTATTATGGCTGATGACGAATTGTCTCTGGCGAGGCCCATTGTGCTGTCGGGTCTGTTAACAAGCCGGTCTTGGATTTATCAGCCACCCCGGCGGGTCGCACGACAAAGCCGCCGTGTCCTGAATTACAACCCTACCCTCTCCCTCGTGGTCTGTGGGAAACCTCCGCCGGCTATCTCGCATCTCCGGCCTAATGTGACATAAGCGGCTGTCCTCGGATATTTACGCGCAGGACGACCCCGCCAAAACCCACAGCCACTCGCCCCTAATCAACAACCTTCTTTACTGCCGACGTCACAATTTGTTCCCTGATATTAACTGCTTTTGTCGTTTTGAATATTGCCGCCACGTTCCGAGCCCTTCTCTAGAGCTTTCCGTGGGGACGAAACCACCTCTCCCACAATCATAACCTCCCGCCGTTAAATAGCTGCGTCGTCATTCATTCGCAGGTGTTTAAACACTCTCTCTTTATGGGTGTTAAATCTGAGATATTTTGAAGCTTATTCACGGCCTAACGACTTAATTTGACATCACAAGGGAATTCGTATTTTAAAATATTCTGACAAATAGCGACATTTTTATATATACTGCATGTTCAGAGATACGAAGATGGAAATTAGCTTAATTGTCAGATCACAAATCATGCCTATAACATCATTAAATAATGGATAAGAACAAAAAAACCTATACTCTTCTGCCCTAATGCACAAACGTATTCATTAGACAAAATTCGTCCTTGCTCTAGTTGAAATATACATCATTTACCATTAGGGAATAATAAACTCAATATATTAAACGTGACTACTAATTATTTACGTTTTTATTCCAAGTGAATATATTTTCCATTCAGTAATTCTAAATGCTTGTAACAGTCACTACCGAAAATACGAATTAATAACTCAGTGACAATAATTTGTGGTCATAATTTCATGAAAATACGACTGGTCCCGGTAGCTCATGGTTGGAACTGTTGTGAATTTAATTAACTTGTTACTCTATGTTATAGTAATAACTATATCAGTGTTATCAACAACCGAATTAAATTATGCAATGTTTTTCCATAAATAGGAAGACAGGGTGGTGCAGGCTTTACGGCTAATAGCATTTTGGATAAGGAAAAGGATGGAATTTAGCCATAGTTTTCGAAAAAACCATTCCCGCATTCGTCTCTGGTGATTCCAGGAAACCGTATAAAACCAAAATCCTGATGGTCAGTCATAGCTCGAACCACCGGCCCTCACAATGCTAGAGCCATGTGTTATCAGTTCACACACCAGTGTTAATATGAGAGGAGACAAATTGTTAGCTTGTTTGTGATGAAGAAGATAGCGATACGTGTCTGCTTTGTGGTTTTCGAAATATTCGATGCCAAAAGAGTGAAGCGCAGTTTCCGCAAACCCAGCGAAGTGGTAACGAAATGTTAAACTCAGATTCTGAATACCTAAAGGCGATCACATGTTAATGCCGCATAACATGAGAAAAAAGAACGAAACGATGCCGTCAGATGTGATACCTCCTGTCGACAGTGTGTCGATTAACGAGTCTGCCTCCAGCTACACTAAAACAAAAATAAAAAATATAAACCTTTCTCGTAGAAAAGAAGAAACTGAAAACAAAGTGGCAAACTGCCTCGAGACAAGAGAATGTTATTATGCCGACAGTAACACAGCAGGTAGGGGACTGGAATAACGTGCCATCGCTTATTAGGTATGTGGTCCATTCCGTTCATTGTTATGCCAGTTTCTGTAATGACCAACTCCTTTCAATCAAGAGTGCGACATTTTGGTTGAAGTCGTTAGTGCCTGCTGCACCGAATCTCAAGATATATCACACCGTCTATGCCACACCTTGAGTTTTCGCTTGTAAACGATTTTGCTTAATAACCTACGTGAATTTTAGGAGGGTATCAAATTTAAGTTACAGAAATAAACATTTCGTAAACATAAAAGCATAAATCAGAATGAGAAGTATTCGAGTTCAAACTGTTGAATTTTATAAACGAAATACTTTGTGGGGGAGGGGAACAAAATTTATGATAAATTGTGTATACAATTAAGTTTTTATTACCTCCTAGCAAATGTTTTAAGTGCCTTCCGAGAGCTATATGGACAACGTCAATGCCATAATTAAAATTTCTCTTAACAGGAGCATCTTCGAGCGGCTTTGGATTTTTCTCAACATGGGGTCGAATTCAGCAAGGTTTTTTCTTGGCTTTTTATGTTGTTTATGGCTTGACCCCAAGGTCATTAGCGGAGAGAAATCACCGGGAACTAAGAAAGAACTAGGCCATTTTCCTTTCTTTTTTTTTTTCAAGTAACCATCCCGCCATTCTCCTGGATTGATTTAATAAATCATGAAGAAGCGAAATCCAAATAGCTGGATGGAGATTCAAACCTGCTTCCTTCCGTATACGAGGGCTTTTCTTGAGAATATGTAGTTAGGAGTTTCTGGATTGTATGAAATTAGTTTCCAAAGGTTGTTAGGGAACTTGCGTTATTCACCAGGAGGGAACGTTAAGATTATTGTAAAATAATTCAAGTTTGTACTTATCGAAAATTAAATTGCTTGATGACATATAACGTTAAGGATACACAAGTGCTCGTAGCATTGTATTTTAAACACGGTGTCAATATAGGACATTGTGGGAGGGACATTCCAAGCTTTTGCCTCTGGGTGATCTATCATAACTGACTTGTTTCTTACATCTTGTTAAAAAAAAATCAAATTACTGATAACACGAGTTTATAAAGGAGCACAATAGTAGCTTTTACACATTTCCTCATAAATTTGAACCCCTTGCTTTCCATCTTTACAGCATCTGGCCAAAAACTTCATCTAACAAGAATAGCGATTTTGTGTGAGGTATTCAAGAACGTCTTGACTGTACCCTGGAAATGTGAAGTTTGAGGAAATCGATTGTGCACTATATTAAGAAAGAAATTCACCGATCCCCTCAACTAATGTCATGAATGTATGAAAATTCAAAGATAAATGGGCTTACCTGGATATGACATCAATTCTTCTGGAATGAAAATTATATTATTTAATCGTTTCTTCTTGTAGTCTGGTCACATCTCGACAATCCAGAAATGTCTTAATTTAATATAATAGTGGGTAAATCACAGTCGCAGTATTGATGGTGGCTAACCCATAATTTCAGCAGACCCATCCGCTGCTATTATTCATGCTTCTCCCCCCCCCCCCCAAAAAAAAATGAGTGACTGGATCCAAATTCGAAGCTGTCAATATCGAAATTTTAACACATTCGTTCCTGATCTTTATTAACTACACTCAACGTTTATCAGTATCTTGGTATTTAAATATCCTTTTCGTTAGCCTGAATATGGCATCAAATAAATACTTAATAGTATGTTACAGGCTTCCAATCCAGCATCCTGCTGATTCCCTTCTTTACTATTTAATTTGATTGAGATAAAGCGCACGCTCCGGTGGCAATTTCCCTACACACGCATTTCCCCTTTTTCCTGTACCCACCTACTTTTGTCCTCTACAAATTTCAACTTTAAAGTGTTTCAGCGTTTTTGATAAATTATTCATCATTTCTCTTGGTAACCTATTCCAATCCCTGACCCCCTAACCTACGAAAGAAAATCTTCTCACGCCTTTGTGCCTGAAATCGATGAAGTTGTATAAGCAGAGACTATTCCAGCCTAAGAAATATCAGGAAGCACCTAATTTTATAATCTATCAAATTCCAATTTAAATATGAATTACAATTACCCAAATATCCTGGAAAGGAATACAGGAAACAGCAGCCCCAGATCAATTCCACGTCTAAGTTATTAGTTGTAATGCCATTTAATTAGTGCAATATCTCTTTTAAATAAAAATGTGACAATTTTGTGTGCAAGAAGATCGCATTGCTTCATCTCCAACGTTTAATACTTTTCATTGATTAATATCTCGATTAAAATGATTGAAACTTTTTGAAACTACGAATAGTTTTTATTTTAATCGTTATATTCTACTTTTTGCTTGGTAATGTGGTTTCGTGTGCCCTGTTAATTCTGCTTGCGTTCTCCTGTTGACGGGTGTAGAATTCTACAATTTTGCGATACTAGAAACGACTTCAGACGAATCTGTTAACTCACTAATTATCTCTATTTACAGCGCTGTAATAGTGAATTTAACAGTGCATTTTAATGTTTTTCAATCTGTGGCCCACGCAGATGAGTCTTGTGGTCCGCAGATAGAATATTAAAAATTCTAGATTAACTGAATTAAAAATATCATAGCAGAATATATATTAGCAGTAATAACACAATATTATTTAGTCCTTCTTTCTTTTCCATAGTTTATTCTCTCCCTTCGGAGGTTCGAAACATTATTTATTTGATGCATAAATAATAACTGTTCAATATGTAATTCACTGTACATAGTTCATTTCCGATTTCATAACTATGTTTCTATAGGAATTAAAACTAGAATGCAATATGTCCCAAATGTATTTAGTGGTACGTAGAACCATTACTGATATTTTACTGGCCTTCGGATTTGAAAAAAAAAAAAAAGCTGACCAATGTCAAACAACCTATGTTAATATTCTTTAAAACACAACGTATAATTCCTAGTCTCCAGTTTATTTATTTGAGCCACATATTCTGTTGTGATAGAACACACGAAAGTATTCAAGCAACCATGATGTTCAAAGTATCACGCGTACGCTTCCTAAGAAGCGATGTACCTTATACATTATGTCCAAAAAGTGGAGAAGACGAGCGTAGGTTCCCACAGATTTCATCTGCTGCAGCCTGCCGACCCACAAATCAGAGGCCCTATCAGGGTCCCATCGCGTCTCGGGCAGCGATAGGATATCCTCGGCCGTCGTAACCTGAAAAGCAGCCACGTGCTACCCAAAACGGTTCTTCTTCAGCACAGTGGATATTGTTGCAAGAACTTGGATTTCTGTACAGTTGATGGTACTTCAACTGTACGTTTTTCGTCTGTTTCGTCTTTCACGTTGTAAACTGCGAACATTGCTGGCAGTATCATCACAAAGAAAAAAATTTTCGCCGTCAAGGGAGGCCAGGCAGATGTGAAACATCGAAATTGATGGTCGCTGAAAGAATTTAAAAATAAAGAAAACCAATAAATAAATATGTAGTAAAATAAATATATTTTTCACTCATATTTAAACTCAACTGTACTGTCGCTGATTTAAAATCCTTAGGCACTGCAGACAATGTTCTTTTGAAAACAAAAGGGAACAGACAGCGTCGGCGGAGAGGACGACGTAAGAGAGCGTCATGTATGTATCCCGCGTTTGGTATACGTATGGCCAGAAAATAATCCGCTTGGTTTGGCATCAGTATACACATTTTGAACTTCAAACGTACAAATAAAATAGAATGGTAATAATATATTCAATAGATGATTTACTAAACTTTGGTTCGAATTGGTAGATTCTGTTTCGTAAAGCAAACGTTGTGCACCAGTATTAAACATTTTACTGCAGCCTGCACTCTGGTCATCTTTAATTTTTTTGTTTCTTCTTGGCCGCTTGATACTGTCACTGAATTTAAAATCTTTCAGCACTTCAGACAATGTTCTTTTGAAAACAAAAGGGATTAGAGAGCAGCGGCAGAGAGGGGCATGAGGGCATAACAGAGCATTATGCCGCTTGCCGTCACGGCATATGAGTCGGTCTTACCCCCAAGGTGCACCAATAGATATTTCACGTCAAAAACAGTTCTGTTTAGAAATGCTATGAGGGAGGATAAAATGTTACCGACGAGGATCTGCTTTTGCCGCTGCAGCAGTGATTTTAGAAAGTGAATCGCATCGTGAACCATGCAAACGATGGTTTTGTTTACGTCACACTCTCCGAAGAAAAACTAGATATGAACGCAGTCACCTGATAAATGATTCGTTAATGCACGATTCAAATGAGTTCAATCTTGAGTGCAGAAGTGTGGGTGGTTTCCGGAACCTTTTGCAATGTCCAGTAGTGTTTTTGAGACTCCTCTCAATTAGATAGCGTTGAAAATCAGCAAGAATGACACATCATTTAGAAGAGCTATCCAAGCCAGTGAAAGTTTAACGCTTAGACCGCGGCTTTTGCCAACAGGGGACCCTATTTTTTAATCTCTGTTGAAAATTTACATCTAGATTTATTATTTTTCTAATAATTTCTTCTTTATAATCTCCAAAACTAATTAATATTTCAGTGAGCGCATCATGCCTTTAATTACGATATTTGTATTCCTCTAATCTATAATCACACAAAACATATCGAGTGCGATAAAGCTCAATTAATTTGTAGGCTTTCTGGTTAGTCTGGAATGCCAGCTGAAGCCGCTCTCCCCCTTCCATAGACCAACCGACAACACGTCCTCATTGCCTACTCTCTTCAGAAATGGCTTGGCTTTATTTGAAGTGGACTGACACTAGTCGGATGTAAGATGGCAAGACACGGTGCAAGTTTTCTCCAAATGACACACGTCCACGCTAGCCACGCTATGTCACATGGTCTTCACATGCCTCGCCAAGAATGTTGCTGCACTGTAACATTGACTTCCACCCTTCAGAGAACTTGTTCTCTTTGATTTTGTAATGAAAATTGTAATAGTTTCATATGTGGTTAATATATGTGCAATTATACTGACAGGTATCCACAGAATATTTAATAGTTGAACCCTAGCGATTAAGGCCTCTGACTGGAGAGCGAAAGGTCCCCGGTTCGAATCCCGGTCTTGGAGGAGATTTTCATAGGCTCTTAACTCTGCCTTCACCTCTAAGAATTCTTACTTCGTGTATATGAAGTACGACAGAACAATTACGTGATTCGAATTTCACGTTAAACTACAAGTAACCGCTAGCTCGGTAGGTTTACAGAACTATACAAATCTGTTGTAGGCCATATTCTGCAGTTGCTGATCAACATACTTTTATAAATAAAATGCCGTATTCTAACAACAGTTGTTTTTAATGTTATTTTATTCCCCAGACGCGTTTCGCACTTGTGGTTTGGGGCATTATTTGTGACTGTAAATGAATGGTTTTACAGGTGTATCATTACAATTATTAATGATTTGCTTTATTTAATAATTGTATTGATACACAGGTAAGACCATTGATGATACCCCATACCACAAAGGCGAAACGTGTCTGGGGAATAAAATAACATTAAATACAACTGTTCGTAGACGGCATTTTATTTATACAAATCTGTTACCAAATTATCTTGGGTAACGACGAAATGAACTGGCCATCCTGCCTCTATTTTCTTCGGGAGGGTCCAGCCAACCTTCAGGTTGAATACCTAGCTTAGCTTCTATGTAATGCCATGTTCATTTTCAGAGTTGACGCGAAACAGTTTTTATTACACGTGAGGGAAGAGTGTGAAAGTGACCAGTGAAGTAACAGTAAATGAGATAGCACCAAACTTTAAGTTTATAATGATTCTGATATATCGAGCGTGATGGGTGAACGGTTAACGTTCTGGCATCGCATTCGGGTGGACGCGGGTTCGAATCCCCGTCCGGGCATCCAGATTGGGGTTTTCTATGATTTCCCCAAATCATTCCAGGCGAATGTCGGGATGCTTCCTTCAATAAGGCCATGGCCGAATTCCTTCCCGCCTCTAATCACCTTAGCCGTCGACGAGGCGTAAAAAAAGTTTCTGATATAATGAAACTCCACTGTTAGTCTCTCTGTTTTGGTCCTTTCACTTATCATCTTTAACGAAACAATACAAATATGACACATTCAATCTGGCTAAAACGTAATTGGATTAGAATGGAAATAACAACATAGGGACGAGGTTAATAACAACCGAACAAAAACGAGTTTCTGCTTTCGGATATCGCTTAGTACCCACTTCAGATGGACGACATTTATTGATCGATTTTTCTCTGATTTCCACCAAATTAGCAGTTACGTTAGAGCTTTTATCTGATTAGATTGCTACATGCATGTAATTGAAAATTAGTTTACCATCTGCATTATTATTGACGTATCATAAGCACGCTCAATATTTACGTCTCTTAACAGCGAAATCTTTAGAGACGGGAAAGGATGGGGGGAGGGGGCAAGGAATGGGAAGGAATTCGGCCATGGTCTTCTGAAGGAAGCATCCCGGCCTAGAGTGATTTGGGAAACCATGGAAAACCCAAATCTGGATGCCCGGACGGGGATTCGAACCGCCGTCGTCCCGAATGCGAGGCCAGAACGCTAACCGTTACACCACCACTCGCGGTGCTTGATTTTTAAGAAATTCACTGCGTTATTGTGTCATGTACGGGAATATGTATTAATTACACTTATGTTTTCGTTGAAATGTGCCAACAATAATTATCAACAACGTAATTTTCTTAGTAACATTGTAAAAATTTCGTCAGTATTGTTTAAGGTGGCTGTACTGTTTTATAGAGAATTTTCTCTTTCTGTGTCTCCACATGACACTATTTAAAAAATCGAACGAAAATGAAAGAATCGATACAGAATGAATGTTTTGATCACGATCCGCAGTGTGAGGTAGGCTTTGACCAGGGAATGTTCCACCATTGTGATCAGGACGCAGGTAATTAGCGTTGCATATTCATTCCCTCGCACCTGCTGGTCCACCCTCCAGAGAGAGGCCTTGGTCTTATGTATGCGCCCGGCCGCCACTCCAGACAGCGCCGCGCTCTTTTTGTGCCGTGGTTCCCCGCTTACGAGGCCTAAGCGACAGCGCTAATGCTGTTTCAACAGACACTGAATGAGCCTCCTCGGTAAGCTACACGGGCTCTCGCCTTGTAAGGAGCGAATATCGTTAATCTGGACGAGGTTTACACGCCGCGCCCCGCCGGCTTCGTAAGCTGATATTTCCCTGCGAGACGACTAATCGTCTTGTATCCGTTGTACGTCGTTTACGGGATTAATGTAAGGAGGTAGCGTCACTGTTCTTAGGGGAAGTAAAGGATGTACACCTACGAGAAACAACTTGTAATCCCATTAAATTATTCCCACACAGCTAATTCAACTTATTGTGGCGCTGGTTCTTTGGGAGCTTGGTAAAGGAACTTGTCGGCTGCAGCTATAACATTACTTTATACGTAAATGGCTATTTAGTTGTACATAACTTCAGTGTGTGTTGAACAAGTGAAAGAATTATTTGTTTTCTGTGTACTTGGACTCGCTAAATACGGAAAAATGAAATTTATGTACCGGAGCATATCATTTTTAAACAGTAAATACAATTTTTACACAAGTACAATTCACGATTTATATAGGTGCTAAATGTGTTTTTGTTTATTTCTATAACTTTATGAGATCTGGTCCGACCCCCCTCCCCCCTCTGGTGAGATCTGGTAGAGAGCCCCCCCCCTTCCCCCCCCAGAAATCGCCCTCGCAACTTTTTGAGACCTTTTTTTTTTAGATATCACCCTTCCAAAGCCGGATACACCCGCATTTTTTGCCCTAGTACCCCCCTAAAATCTACCTTTTTTTATTTCCACGTGAGATTTCCGTTGACCCCCCCCTCCCCCCTATTTCACCTCACGTAATTTATGGATGCCTCCCAGTCCTATCTCTCCAGGAGCATCAGCGTATAACATTCCTACCCTGTATTCGCAATACAGTATCCAGATTACAAGCAAGTTGAATCTTTCGTGGTATCCTCTTGAGATAGCAGTGCAGCAGCGCTAGAAAAATTTACGAAATTAAGTCGGTGATCCAAAACGTCGACTTTTCATGGCATATTTCAGGCTGCAGTAATATTATTGGGGTTACATTTATGAATACAAAGTTTAGGTACTTGTATGCTTTAGGTTGAAAATCTGCGAGTAATATCTATGGGGTATATAAATATGAATGTATGTATGTTTGTTAGTATGTTTGTTCTACATTCAAATCCACAGTTTTCATCCGATCTCGATGAAACTTTGCACACTTATCCTTTGAAACAAGGAGAAAAGTACTGTTTACATTTGGTTGAAAAATTATCTGTATAAATGATACATGTTGTCTCATAATTTCCAAATACTACTGAACGGCGATTGACAGACGCGTTGAACATGGAGGTCTCTCTACTGTTTTTCCGTGTAGCGGTCATGTAGCTCAGTGGCTAAAGTGCTGGCTTACTAATGTTTGGGTCGTGGTCTCCGGATCAAATCTCAGTGTGGGCTAAGATTGTTAAAAATTGTTTTTGATCGTAAGAGTCACGCCTCGGCCGTCGGTTATTTGGATTGAATGTTAAACTGTAAATATTACAAAGTTAAGGGTGCAATACGAGGCAAATCATATTTAGTCTTGAAATGCTGTTGGTATACACTTTTTTACGTTTTAATGATCCCTCAGTTGTTGTTCGCAGTCAGTGTGTGTGTGTGTGTGTTTGTGAATCGCAGTAATAATACTATAAATACGGAGGTAAGTCTCTGTCTTTTTGTTACGTTTTGACGACTAAATGGCTATATCGATACTGCTGGAATTTGACACGGAAATCTGTATGAAGGGCATAGGAAATTTTTTCCAGTATTATTAACAGTTGTAGTCACGAAATTTTGATAACTTATCGAATGGTGACAGAAATATGTTGGAAATTGATTCTCTTCAGACAGGTTCGACAGTAGAATAATACAGTGATAGCTTTCCTGTCATATTATGCCGACTCGGTGTTGTTTGGTACCAATCCTTCGTTACCAAAAACTTTCTATATTCAATTCTGGCAAAAAAAATCTTAATCCACGCGTACGAAGTCGCGGGTACGAGCTAGTGATGATATATAGAGCCTCCTATTGATGTTCCTGATGTGGCACGTCACGAAAGACGTATCTCTAGTTTCTGAACTAAGCAGTTATAGATGTCATTTGCCACATCACTCTAAAAGGCGACTTCGCATACACATATCATTAATCAGTTCTGAAAACCCACCGCGCGGCTCCCTGTGTTAAGGTACTGCACACTGCATGGGGAAGGTACAACGGGAACTGGTACGATTCCTGATCCCCGCGTGTCCTGATTACGGATTTAGGCGGTTTACCACAACCGTCTAGGCCAGCCTTTCCCAACCTTTTTCAATGGCGGACCCCTCACAGACGGACCCCTTGATAATTGTAACGTATAATAATAATTGGAAACTGGCTATTTTAGAACAGTCAATTGATAGTTTGACTAGCATCTCACACATTGTGGCTAGAGTTCGTGTATTCTCACGCCTCCATTTGTGTTTTCTTAGTTATTAATTTTATTTTCATTTTGTCTGCGGACCCCTTAGGATAAGTCCGCAAACCCAAGGGGGTCCGCGGACCACAGATTGGGAAGATATGATCTGTAGGAATGCTGGAACGGTCTCCAACGCAGACAGGTGGCAACAGGTGGCACTGGCACGTGTTCCTGAGGTGGCCGGATCGAAGAAAAAGAAACCAGTTCTGAGATGTGATCTGTAATTATCTGGCAGTCAAACCAAATATATCAACCTCGTTTTTTCGAAATGTTGTTCATCCTTTGGTCTTAATACAGTTAGTGAGATCTCCGTTTGCATAACGCTGTCAACAACAATGGTAAATTTATTAGTTTCGAAAAGTATATTCTGGTAACCGATTTCCTGTAACACAATTTCGTTGGCTCCCTCCCTCTACAGTGGTCACATCGATAGTTATTGGCTTTAGCTAACGCTGACGATACGCACTCGGCCTTGATTGCCGGACTAACATTGGCCATAGATGTTACTATAAATTCGAAGTGATGAGAGCTATTTAATAACTAAGCAAATGTGAATAAATTGCCAAAATTCTTTCATTAAGTTTGCGTTTAGTAGCATTTTATATTAAATACGTCTATTTATTTAAAAACGGATAGTTAAACTAAACGGCTTTAAAAAACTTGGAATGATGTATGTAATTTTTTAATTTCACTGAATTTAATGATAAGATTTAACTTTTTGTATTTTTAGTCAGATCAGGTGAACCTGCTATGAACATTGACCATAGAAATGACAACTTTTCTAGATCTGTGACCACATTCAAAACTATTCACAGGCTTACATGCGTTTGAAATAAAATCCTTTAGTATCCGACCGCTTCCACGTGTGAAGACAGCTTTCATGACGCCTCTGGCTACAACGTTTTCTAAAGATAAAAATTCATCAGACCTGGTGCATTAGTAATTAATGCCAGAACCCAGGTTGTGGGAACAGGTACATCCGATCCACGGTTCGGCGATCTCGTTTTCAATTTTCAGTGGTCTCCAGATATCACTCTAGGCGAGTACCGGGATGATTCCTTCGTTAAGGTCATTTCTTATTACATTCCTATTCCTTACCCACTATGCTCTCTTGGCTCTGATCGCCCAGTCGCCGACGAACCAATGCCTTTATCTCTGCCTTATCATTAGGGTACTCCGGAAGCAAACACCCTATTTTACAGTTCCTTTCAGGCGCTCCGAATGCTTCACTAGTAGCTGGTAATAATTATTTCTTAAAAAAAAAAAAGAACGATCTTTCGACACAGATAGCAACTAACTGTGTTTATGCTTGTCGATGCTGCAATAGCATCAATGACGAAGCAAAACTGTCACACAGCACCGTGTGTGGAACCCATACAGTTTGCAGGTAGTTATTTGACCATTTGTTTAAGTTAGCCAACACTTTTAACAAACACAGCATTCCATTGAACATGTAATCTCTGTCGTATACCACGGTAACGAGATGTGGTAATACTGCAGCCTTGTTCACTTATGAGTTACCATTATCTGCCACTGATTTGCAGTACAAATTTAACTTACAAGTGTATATTTGTTGCGTAAGGATACGTTGCACCGTTTGAAATATGTACAGTACATGTTTTATAACAGATCAGTGATAAAGAAATATGCAAAATTTATCCATCACTAGCTGCTAAATACATCCGCATCTTCTTATCCTAAGAGCTAAAGACAATAACCTTCTTACGTTAATGTCATCAAAAATTGTTTAGCCTACTTGATATGATTCATGAAGCAAACTATTTATACAAACCTCTCTGAAACCCTAAGGAACCTTTTTAGGGCCAGATGCTTCACAGTAGGTAAAATGTCACTTACCATTAAAAAATCTGAAAGCAAAAAAATTGCAGTAAAATAATGTTACGGTGGTAAGAATTGTGTGTGGCTTGGGGCCGTGTCACGAGGCGGCCTTCACAGTTGGTTCGGTGAAGGTCACCAGGGACCTGCTAGTCATTTCAGACGCTCGAGAATTAAAGGCCAAAACAAGTCACAAGTCCGATGGAGTCCAGAAATATATACCACTTCTCTCAGTTATTAGTAATTAATTTTTACTCTCTATAAGACTATTTTACAGAAAAAGTCAGTAATCTGGCAAAAATTTGACCTGAGTAACATAAAAGATACTTTAACAACGCCACTCAGTGAAACTTTATTGAGGTAGTACTCCAGTGATTTCTTTTCTTGTTTCTAATTTATGTAAAAATGGTATTTTTATGAATGTTTATAATATTTCAACGAAGTACCATATTTAGGTAATATATTATTGTACTGTTTACGGGAATTGCCTAAAGGGAAAAGTTGAAACCAGAAAATGTAACGAAAGATAAAAGACGTACAAGGAATGAGAAAAGTTTCTGAAAGCAAAGAAACCATTACGGCTCAACTACTGGAACACTACTCACCAGTGAGTACAAGGGCACCTGTAGGGATAGCCCACATCAATAAATCAGTACACCATATCAGGTTCTATTTCATCGAACGCAGCTACATCATAGCAGCACGAAAGGACACCTTCCCCAAGACTATCAAAGATACATACACAATCATGACGACTCTCAAACGTGGCAACAAAATAGAAAACAAATACCCGTATGTTAACTGGAAAAACGCGTGGAGAAACATCTTCAATGGGACAATTCCATCTGATAACCAAAGCCTATGGTACAAAGCAGTAAACGAAACCCTGGCTACCAACGAGTAGCTACACCGCATACATCTTAAAGCAACCAATAGAAATGACACTTGGGGAAACACTGATACGCTTATACACCGATTTTCTTGTGGAAAAGCGGAATCAATCTGGATGTAGACAAAATATATGGCAGCGTACATCTTACAAAAACCGCCCAGGGAAGTACTAAGTACAATTATAGCAAAGCCTGATATCAAGATTACCCCTCCAGAAAAACACAATTGTTTAGTATGGATCCTAAGCCACTCAATGCAGGATATATTGCGGAAGACACCTCAGAACTTGGAAGAATACCTATCAATGCTCAAAATAAAACAATGGAGCCTAAAGAAAACTGCGAAATATAAAATAATATTCTGAGGCTATCTAGATGAGATACTCAAAGACAGAAAGAACACCAGTTAAAGCAACAAGACAATAAAAAAGAAATAAAATAAAGCCTCAGAGTCGATACACATGGCTACATAATTAAATACTTGGGGAAAAAAATACAGCGTTTACTCTTCATTATAGATTATCTTTCATATTGAAATAATAAATAAAAAACGATAAAAAAATTTAGGTGGGGGAAGTAAGTATTAATTATGATATTTAAATTATTTATGATATTATTATGAAATACCGTGAAGCGATTTCTTTGCATTTACAGAAAACACGTTTGGAGGTTCGCAATTTATTATTTATTCACCCGCAAATAAAGACAGTTTTGAGAAGTGCTTAAAAACTTACATTGATTATTGAAATTTACAGAGCACCATATAATTGTCCAGCTAGCATCAAAATATTAGAACATTAGGAACCTCTTTTACCACGTAGGTCTCCCAGCCAGAAGCGTTTCAGATTCACCCGAAACTGAGATGCAATGCATTTTTTTTTCAGTTAATCAACTATAATTACCATCGTTTGTAGCTATCCAGCACAAGCTGCTTTGGTTCACACACGGCACATAATTCCGCAAGCGACACAACATAGGTGGGTGACTTCACCATCCAAGGCCACCTGTCATAAACACTTGTGTCGATCGGCACTGTCTATGCCGCACTAATACACTTGCTCCTGGCGGCGAACCAGCCAAGCCACCTCTCAGCCAATCCTGCACAAATGCCCATGTTCAAGTCGTTCCGTCGCCCCTTTGCAGAATCCTCCCTCGGCTACTGTTGGTTTAAAGAATCAACAACCTTAGACGGCGCCTTGCATTGTGGCACCTTCTAATTAATCTGAGGCTCCATTCACTTTTCAATCTTTCTACAATGCCGCAGAAACTGTCCATCACCAAGTCTCAACCCCTGCTGTGTCCAACACTTAGCTCGCAAGACCCACCCCGGCCTCTTGTTCCCCGTGCGTGTCTGCGCCCAAACAGGAATTTCCTTTACCTGTTTCGCAGTTACGAGATATAGTTCTGTTCTTTCTTATGAAATGATTTATCTTTTTACTCATTTCAATATTATTCCGAAGACCACCATTTTTTCAACTAATTTTATAAATTTTGCGTGACCGCTGGTAACGTATGAAAAAAACTGTAATCAAATGTTATGTCTGATGACAGAATCAGATATGACAGTTCTACAAATTTCAGGAAATGTTACATAATTTGAGAATCTTATTTATTCCTGCACCAAATATTAATGAATTAACGATGTTTTTCAACGACGAAATTAGCTGATGTCTGAAGATAACACATTCCAATTAGAACGCTCTGCTGGCTCAGTGGTTAAGGTGTCTGACTGGGGAGTGAAAGGTCCCCGTTTCGAATCCCTGCGTCAGCGGGAATTTTCAAAGGCTCATAACCCAGTCTTCACATCTAGCAAAGCTTGCTGAGTAATGTGAAGTACACTAGAACACTTCCGTGATTCGGATTCCACGTTAAACTGTAGTTCCCCTGTACCCGGTAGGTTTGCCGGGATAGGTTAAGGTGGCTACGACAGGGGCGGAATGCACAGCTAATAGAAACCCAGTCACCAGGTCACTCCGGCCATACGGAATTATTATAGTTCTAAAACTTAAAGATCATTCCAGAAAATATCAAGAGCGACAGTGCAGAAGTCTAAAATCTTAGAATATTAACGCCAGGATGCTCCCTGGTTCGGACTTTGCCTTAAACTGTAGGTTAAGCGATTACAGAAGTTTTTTTTTTTTTTTTTTTTTTTTTTTTTAATGGCTTTCGGCATCTTAGGCCACACAGCCAGCCTGATGATTTTTTCCAATTAATTAGACAAATCACAGGACGGACATGACACTCACAGACACAACACTTAAACACCCATGCCCGCAGCCGGACTCGAACCGGCGACCTTATGACAGATGTGGAATGCGCATCAAATAGAAAATCTGTCAGCAGATAAGAGGACCACACAAATTGATCTAGACAAATGGAGAAAAGTTAGAAGCAGATTAATTTATTTTAGGTAACTAACAAGAAACTGATTTTCAATCGCGTTGTTGTCAAAATTTTAGGCCGATGGCTTGCGTCTCTTCAATAGTAACGACATAGTTACTCTAATGCTAGTTTCTCCATATAATTCAAGATAGGAGGAAAGACAAAACTCAAGAAATAACTGTAAAAATGTTACTACGCTCAACTTGGAAATATATAAACTAGTTAGCCTTGTGAGATATTTATTGTTATTTCATTAATAATACCGTAAAATGTAGCGAAAAAAGTCTGGCATGTTGTATAAAACAGATTCAAATAAAGGGTAATGCAAAAGTTTTGAAGAATGCAAAAACCTTCAACTGGAACCTGTCTGTCGAATACTAAGCGTTCAATATTTCGTGAGATCTCTTGGTATAAGTTTATTAGCAGTCTTTAACAGATTATTTCAGTTAGATCTTAAACAGCATCTTGACAACGGGAACTTTCACTTCACCTAATAAAACCATCTTTTGACATACTTCTTTCATTATCGTGGCCAGAAGATTACTATGTCTTCTTAATCAGCTAATTAACTTTTTCACGTATCTAATTAAGAATTTCTCACAAACATAGCAGGAAGTACATAAAACTCATTTAAAACCCCAAGTTTCTAAACTTGGACTCTTCCATCTCAGCTAACCAGCTGCGCTCTACCTAATATACATATATGTGGTGCTGTTGATCACTTGTTGACTTTTACACAAATATATTCAATTCCAAGCCCCAGATGTTTTTTTATTGTGTAAATGACGGTAATTTTGGTTGTAGCCTGCTCTATAATTCAGAGATACTGGGCTGTGTTCAGCTCACCCCATCTCCGTCGTTTACAAGTGCCGGTCTCAAGCCAGTAGCCCGCTACGGGTTCAAGGCTGGCCACTCCTCAACGAGGACCAACCCGACTGGCCCAGCTTCCAACATCACACGCACTTCGCTTTCATTTAGAAACCACTAGCCACCGCTAACTGGCATGAGCGGAGGTTCAGACTGGTCATAGACAAACCAATGATAGTTCTGTAGGAGCTTTAAGTCTTTTCCCATTAAATCACGTGTTCAGTCTTACACTACAAAGTAACCTACTAAATTATATACTTCTCCAGAACTACCTTAATCTGTGGTAGTGTCTCCTAATAACCGGGTTTATAGCCTGTTTTCCGCTTACTTTTAAAAACCAACATATGATTCACTTGAGTCCTGACGCCAACAACGTCTCTCTCTTGTTTAATACCTATTACCTACATGTATATGTCTACGCATTGTATTCTTAGAGCGATAACATGCCATGAGTCCAGATTTTGATAAGGCCACGCTTACTTGGTCCCGTAATGAGTGATTTTCCCAATCAGTTCAGCGGGTTTCCATTTCGTTCAAGATTTCCATGTGAAGTAACTCGCAATCAATTTTTCAGTCCCAACGTATACCATTAATCGATTCATACGGTTTACATAGTTTGCTAGCTTCTAACACGACGAATATTGTTGCCGATTAATTTTTCATGAAAAAATTTTCAAACCCCAGGAAAAGTTAAGAATTCTTGCAATTAATAAGTTTCTTCATAAAATATTTTGAAACCTAAGAAACGTGTTCGTAAATTAAAATTTAAATATTATCCTTTATAACGCACGAAAAATTTTCTCCTGAATGTGGCTTTGAAAAAATGTGTACAATTTTCAACTAAATGGCTATATTCATAATAAAAAAAATGACTTTCAGTTAGATGCCATTGTCATTTCTGAAAATAGGACACAGTGGATTATTTTTGTCTTTATTTACGATGTAGGGAGGATTTTTAAAGGAAATTACTTTAAACCTTCAAGTAAATGTCGACTTGGTTTAAATTTATGAACATGACGACAACATTGGGAGCATCATCGTAGTTGCGTAAGGTTCTAAATTGTGGCTTTTGATGTTTACTCTCTCAAATAACAAAATTATATGTTGCGTGTGACTGAGTAGAGCTGCACTGGTACTGGGAGACCACTAGGGTGGTCCTTAACATTTACACAAAAAGCTGGATTTCTTAAAGTCTTGCCCTTCATTTCTTTTTCTTTCTGCGTAGTGTGTAACTGGTAAAAATATCAGAAAACTTATTCATCCCTTCCACGTGATCCAATGATAGTAAAAATCCCAATAAATATGCTAATTCAAAAATTTCACAATTTGTTATTCATTTTTAAATCTAAAATATTTTTAAGCATAAGAAAAACATAAGTACTGTAAGTAGTATAGTAAGTTTCATTAAATTGGCATAAAAAGTTATATTTTGATAACGGTTGCTTTGAGAGAGCTGGAAAATGACATCGATAGTATTTTACTCCTTGCAAAAGATATTAGCTAGTTTTGCTCTTCATGTTGGTTTATAAGATATTTTTAGTTTATAATATATTCTTCCATAAGTTTCGCACCTCCCTCTGCTGTATCATTTACTACTGTAGGACGATTCTGATAATTGTGAAAAGAACTTCAGATTACAGAATCATGAACAATAAAATGAGATTTTAAATCACTTTGGTCCAAATTATTCAATTCATTTCCTTGAAGTACTTGGAATATTTTTACTCTTCAGCAGGAAGGGCATCATTAAAAAAACTCCAAAGTCACAGTTTGTTTAATAACGATACCACAAACAACAACAAAAAAAGTTTTTTACTGTTGCTTGAGAATCCTTTTAATTAATTTATTTGTGAAAGTAAATGCCTTTTAAAAATGCCAAGTCTTATCTTTTTCTATCCGTTTAGCGTGGTGAAAACCACCACTTAATCGAAATTTAATCGTTTATGATTCGTATCCAACTTAAAATGTAATAACTAACTGCAGGAGCCCTTTATTATCTTAATTGACTTACAATTTGTGCTTCGAAAAATTTAGTGTAATTTCTAAATCCTTTCCAATACTGTTCATAACAACTTGATCGTTAATTCTAATGGCATATTTAGAAATGTCTATTATAATTTGAGCTTTTTGAAAACTTTTAAATAATCTTGCATAGGGCCTAGATGGTGTAGCAATGCCTTTGGAACACGAACAATTATCCGTCTTCTTCTATTTTTTAATAAGTTCCATGGAATTGGTGTGAGTATCAAATTAGTACTCCATTTTCCTTTAAAATTGTGGTCCTTTCATTTCTTTTGCATATTTATGAAGGCCTTTCCATTCAGTATACAAAGCCTCCAGTTTAGTAATGTAGAAATAAAATTCTCTTAATGGAACTAGAGCTCTTTACCAAAAAAATTGTTTCAAAAATAAACGAGCACTTTCACGCTGTTGCTCATCTTGTATTATAAAATAAGACTTGAAGTGTTTATTTATTAAAATATACTTTACTGCCTAAAATTTAATTGTTTTAATTTTCAATCAAATATATGTTTATGCAATTTACTTCCTAACGCCATTATTACTTAATAACCATCCACGTGCTACCAGCTTGTAAATGAGCAAATACAATACTGAACATGACTGAACAAAAAACTTGTTTGATATCTAAAAATAGCTCTATCTATCATAACTTACGAAACATAAATGTTGGTGATTTATTGAAGAACTCTGATTTAGTGTATATTTGGTATAATTTTGTTTATTTATTTATGTACAGTACATTATATAGAATTTAATTTTTCCATTAAATTAGTGGAAAAATAATTATTTTCACCCATCTGGGGCACCATTTAGAAATATGCAAATGACCCAAATTTTTTTCTAGTGTCAATTCTGGGTCAATCAGATAAAACCAAGAGGGTGAGACGTTAAAAATAATGGGGTTAAAAAATAAGAACCACCTTAATGCACACACTCACTAATTAGCATTTAGAATTACCTCCCAAAATCTCGAAGAAAGAAAGAATTAAAACGTTGAAGCACACAATATGCATGTATAAACCGAAGTAATCATGGGAAATGAAGTTGCACTCACTACCTTTGCTTGAAAATTTGGTTTGTACTAAAAGTCATTTAGAAAGTGGTGAAAGAAGTGTTGAAAATGCCGGTCTCGGTAGCGTAGGGGCTAGAGTTCAAATCCGGCCGCGGGGATGGATGTTTAAGTGTTGTGGGTCTGTGTGAATGTCCTGTCCGTCCTGTGGCGTCCATACATTGTAAAAATACAATACATATACTGGATGACGACTTATACACTGAAAGCTATAATAATTACATTGAGCTGGCTGTATGGCCTCTGTTGCCAAATGCCATTGAAAAAAAAGAAAAAAAAAGTGTTGAAAATGTGACATACATCACATCCAAGCAAACGAAAGGGGAATCGTGTTTACCTAAACTTCAATACCTTTAAATTAATTTGTAATGTTTTATATTACTTCTCTTTAATGACTGGACTTTTACGAATTACACTAGTTCTTTTCTTGGAACTATTAATACTATTATTATTTTAAAAAAGAAAGTGCTATTACAGCAATCAAGAAATACAACTTGTTATGTGTTGTGGCAATTACAAACTCACAAATGTTATTTTACGGAAAACAGTTTGAACAATATTTTTGTTTTGTAACAAAGTGTCAAAGTATGGAGGTGGATGAATTATTCCCTAGATTTCAGACCAATGATCTCAATAAAAGTATGCAACGATTTTACCACCGACATACCTGTTGTTATTCCTTCACAATCTGCCGTGAAGTTAAAATTTTTATGATTCTACCAACCATTAATTTAAAAAAAAAGTATTTCTCCAGTTGAGGCAGATAAGGTTATTTGGCACATAATTAAACCATATATAGATGACATAAAATGCAAGGATATAAAAGTAAGGTTTATTCCCCAAGGTTTGTGGTTTTAGGTAGTTACAGGCTTGCAGTTATGGCGGGGAATGAATGGAGCAGAGCGTGCTGAGACAAAAGAAGAAATGCACACACGGAATGCCCCCTACTGTAACGAGCCGAGTCAGAACAATCGGCCGGGTAATTACAACAGCAGAGTACGTACACTGTGTACTCCAATTTGCAGAGCCGAAATGAGCCAAAACGAAGGCGACGCCGGCTGCGTGCTAGTAGCCGGGCGGCCTTTTTACCGGTCGCGGCCGCTCCTACCGGTAATTGGCGGGTTATCCAGCCGGCGGGCGATTACCCCCGATCACGCGCGATACTGGACACGCCCACGCGCGATGGAAATTGCGGCTCTACGCGGTGATTACGAGGCGACACCCCGTTCAGAGTTCCTTAAATTAGTCACGGACTGTGATGCATGATAGGTAACCTGCAGTTTTATTCTTCTTCTCTCCAGGTAGCGACGGAGTATGTCCGTTGTCGGGTACCATAATGTGCTATTACAAATTTGCTATGTAACAGTATTCATCGAAAGTGTAATTATGCGAGCGAATCGTGTTTCATGGCTACAAGGAACGTTAGTTAATCCCGTTATACGATACGACCATTTGAACAGTGTAGCCGCTTACGCTAACAAGTCTGATGCCTGTCGCTAAAATTCATTTTAGCAACAGGAATAACCTCAAAAAAGTTTGAAGCACTCGAATTTACTTAGGTTTCTTTTTTTTTTGTTTAGGGCTTTAATTCTCGTTGACTTCGAAGTCAGTAGAAGCTGCAGAGGATTCGCGACATTCGCCTAGGGTGATTTCGCCAAACCAAAATCTCGATTGCTGGACGAGAATTGGAACCAGTTTCCTACCAAATGCGAGGCCAGAGCGTTAACGCTCAGCCATGGGGTTTGGGTCCCATAAAGAAAATAAAGTGGTATAGCAGAATAAGCAACCTCACGCTTCACTTTCGTTAATACAACTATGACGTGATATTGTGCACAAATTGGGAGAATCGCCTAAGTTCCCAGTTATAATTTATGAGTTCCTTAAATTAGTCAAGGACTGTGATGCATGGTAAGTAAGCAGCCATTTTATTCTTCTTCTCTTATGCGGCAGAGTATTTTCAGCTGTCGGGTAGCACACTGTGCTAAAGCAAATTTGGTAAGCAACAGTATTCATCGAAAGTTTAACTACGTGAGCGAATAGTGTTTCGTGGCTACAAGGAACGTTAGTTAATCCCGCTATACGATATGGCCATTTCTACATCGTACCTGGTGACATTAAAATGTGTGTTGCCTATCGTCAAAATTCATTTTCATTCCTACCATTCGTTGCGGAATACCCTCAAAAATGTTTGAGGCACAATGAATATCTTCGTGATCAATAAAGGCTGCAGAGTATAGGGGCTAGGTAGGCGTAGAAAATTTGACGCAGCTTTTGAAGGAACCATCCCTATATTTGCCTGGAGAGATTTCTTGAAACTATGGAAAAAAAAAATCTGGATGGCCGGACGGGGATTTGAACCGCGTCCTCCCATATGCCACTCCCGTGATTTATCGCTCAGCACCGGGCTCGGTTTCCTTAAAGAAAATAACAGATACAGCAGAATAAGCAATCCCACGCATCACATTCGGTAATATTGGTTCACAACGTAACTGATGTAGAAATTGCGACACGGAGTAATTCGTCAAATGCGAGAAACTCAACCGCATTCATGATTACCTTAGGTTATTATATAAGTCTGTACAAACACACAGATGTGAGGTTACTTCCGGATTTGTTTGAAATTTTTAGGAACGTATCCATGGCGACATTCAAAATAGAACCCACCCTTACTGCACAACGCCTGGCCTTTCATTGCAGACCACGTTAAGGAGCATGCTTGCTGAGCTGAATCTTGTGACAGACATCGACATGCTGCTGCCTTTCAAACTGGAATTCGCAGAATTGTTTTTCAGTGTGTCCATAGGTAAGCTAAGGCTACCAGCAGGTAGTCGTAAAAACCATGAAGCGCTTTAAGGTTGCATCATGCATTTTGAGTAAACATTCAGTAGGACTGGGTCGTTTAAAAGCCTCAAGCATCTGGAGCTAACCGATTTTTCACCATATCCAGTCCAAAACGTCAGTACAGTTACTACCTTTCCCCCAAGTTGATGATTACACGGGACAACAAGGTTCGTTATTTTCTGCATTGCTACACTCTCCAGTAACGAAGAGTCATGGGGGAGTAGGAGAATATTTTCCGCATAATGTCAGTCGACCAGTCAACGTGTTTTTTTTTTTTTTTTTAAATTAAGAAAAGCCCATTGTTAGACAAGACAATGTAGAACATTATAAAGCATGACGACCTCATATTGTGCATTAGCTGGGTGGGTTGGCGTGATTCCCGGACACACATATCTAATCACATTTCTAAACGCATCACTGTTTACTATGAAAACTCTGCTGCGTTGTCTATGTCGGAATGCGCATTCTCGATCTATCTAAACTGCTGAGTTTCATCATAATTCACAGCTTCTCACTTTAGATGGCCATAACTGTTTTAGATAGACACGGACGGTTTCACTTAGTTGTGGGCTGCTGTAATCCGTATGAATTAATGGAACACAACAAGAAGGAATTCGACACATCCGGTTATAATACTATCAATCTTTTTTGGATAGAATCCTATTAGGAGTTGCTCGATTGTGTGCTTTACGAGTCCGTGGTCGAAAATTTATTCATTCCGATTAGAAACCAACCAAATCCATACAAGGACTAAAGATTTGGCTGGCTCCGATGCAAAAACAAGAAAGCTGTTAATAGAGGAGTATACCGGGCTATCTGTTCAATAAGGAACATACAAAATCCCATGTGAACATTATATGCAGTTAGTCAACCACTACGTAATATATATATATATATATATATATATTAAGGAATCGAAGATAAGTCTGTCTAGAATGGAAGACAGAAGCTATATTTAATCCAGTGGGGTTAGAAACCTACAATGCGAGCACAAGTATGTGAGAGAATGATTGAATGTGTCAATGCATGAGTGAATGCGTGTAAATTGAAAATAAATGTAGCATATACCAGAGGTAGTGTAAATATTTCAGTACTGTATAGATAGTTGCGTATGTCTGGTTTAAGACCGTCCGAGATTTGTTGCGCCCGTTGAGAAGCAACGGGACAGGTACGGTCTGTCTCCGTCGATACGTGAAATGCGCCGAGTTGAACAGAAAGAAGATTAACATGGGAGTCATCTGGTGAGATGCTCTCACTTAAAACTTTCTGGTGCAGGGGGGTAGAAACTGACAGATGCTGTTCGGACAGAGGACTGGCTGGTAGTCACTTAAAAATTCACGCCTCATCGACGTCGAGGTAATTACAGTCGGGATGGCACTCGGGACAAGGAACGCTGAGAAATACACAAACTAATCTCATATTATCTTTAGTGAGATTAGTTTCACTCTGTTAATTTCACGACTATCTGCCGCACGCTGTGTGGACTTGCAACCCGCATTTCTGATATACTTTCGTCAGAACGGACTGTATCATAAGTTTTAATTTAATTGTTCTGCCCGCTAGTGTCTTATTTTTTTTTAACTGTTTTTCAAGTATACTACTAGTCGACCTGGATATATTTAGTCTGTTGTTCCTAACTGTTTACAATGACGTTTTGCAATTGTTATTCGACAGGAGTTCGTTAACTGTTGTTTCTTTACTTTCCCACGTCTCTTAGTTTTTGTTGCTGTTCTTTTTCTGTGCTAGTGATGTGATACGAATTGCTAACAGAAAATGTAGCACGCCGTATCAAAGAGAATAAGTTTCTTTAATCCTGTAGTTGAAGTTAAACTATCATACTCAGTACAAAAAGTGGGGAAACAATTCACATAACTGATTGACCTAAATGGAAAACAGAAATATATAAAACCGGACCGACAATCGAAACCACATCTTTCCGAACACCATGTCCCAACTGTAAACGTTTATCCAGATCCGTAAGGGGCCGAATGGTTTGACTGCTGATTGGCTATGTTTGTGGGCGTTTAGTTGACTGACCTGAAGGATTTCTCACTATTGTCTTCATCTTCTCTCTTCTGCGATGGTCAGATTTAACCTATCATTCTGATGCTTCTCATTCTTCTTGTCTAGAAGTCTATCTAAAGTTAATATTAAGTCAGGCTGACACCATCCATATTTCCGATACAGAGCCGTTGATTATAGTGATTAATAATTTGCATGATAATAGCAAGTGCAAGTGGGAAGAGAAACTAATTTTAGCAATGGAACGAAGACATCTAACTGGTAAAACCTTGTTTTTTAATAGATGACTAACAGTGTTATAGTACAGGCAATACGTGATTGCTACAAGGACGCGTTCCAAGCTAACGTCGATTCTGGCTAAGTTAACATAATGCTAATTTGGTTAAAATCTATCTGTCTCTGGCTGGTAAAGACATACTGGCAGGCAAAGCTAACTGGTGGGAGCGGCTAAAGATGTTATTTAACCCATGATAGTCGCTATAATCAGCGCTAGTCTTCATCGTGTAGCTCTGAGGAAAACTTGTTTTGACGTCGGTCATCGGCATTTAGTACCAAGCATAGCGCTTTGATGAACGAACAACGTCTGCCCACACTACAACACGTGCCTACCAAGTTGTCCCTATGTATAACTTAATTTCTTCTGGTCTTAATATTCACCCAAAATTCCAGTATATCCACTAATAATAATAAAGTCAATTCCGAAATTGACAGATCAATATACAACCAAAGTTGTAAGCGCCAGAGTAAAATGTTGGTGCCGAGTAATTTACCGTTTCTGCATCACATAAAATTAGCAGTTTTTTAACTGGCTGTTAATATCTTGTTACCTATTCGCCGCACCTCCACGTTTAGCTTGCTTCCAAATCGTTCACAGCAACTGATTAAAAGAATATCTGTCAGCAGTTAATTTCTGATGTAAAAATACCTTCTTTCAAAATCAATAGTCACATTGCCAGTATCATGGATACATGAATCAGCAGACATTTTCCTACCACGATCGCTTGATTTTCTGAAAGGAAGCTTCTCGCTGCAAAGCCCATTTTTTTTTTTAAATTCTTAGTTCTGAGCGAGTACAGAAAATTTAAATAAGCGAAAGCGATAGTGAGTGATAAAACGTGTGAAATTCAATTTGACAGTAGGGAAAGTATTGAAGAAATGTTCCCAGTACCTTAGCTGTTAATACCAACTTCATACAACTATTGGTTCTCTATACACCGAGGTTGAATTGTTAAGTAGTGTGACCGAGGCAAAAATGATAATATACAGTGTTCAAGTAGGTCGTTGACAATATTACTTGTTCATGTTCTCATGTATACACTGCTCTGAAATTTTCTGGAAGCGGAAATATACGAGTATATTCATTTTTGCAGTAATCCAGTCACCTGGGAACCTTTGCTATTTAACATGTCCACCCAATCTTTATACTTTTCAGTAAGCTTATAAACGTGCTGCAGAGTTCAAATGGCTCCGCAGGGAATCTTTTCTCTGGGGTGGAGGGAGGAGGGGGGTACACAGTAAATAAATTCTCCCCGCTAAGCATATATATTGAGCGGGTAATTGGCTCCTATGGCGTGTGACGCACCTCAGCTCGTAAAACAATAACAGAGAACTCAAACCGTTTAAAGTGCTAACTGCGCTGAACGACAGATATTATTTACTGCGCTGTTCGCTGCCGCCCGTTTAAGAGATATACGGAATAGTTTCAAGTCACACCTCAGGCAGCGGTTACAACGTTGTACGACGTCCAGGAGCGCTCGTAAAGCCACTTGTCCTGCGCCGTGGTAATATTTTAACGGGCACCTCGTCTCCATACAAGATGGGGTACAGACAATTACACCACGCACAAAGAGGTTCGGCCCTAATGTTTCTTAATGACATCTCTGGTGTCCCGTACACCTGTTTCCGCTACCGCAACGGAGTCTCAAAAGGAGAAGGTTGTAATAGGCTCGGAGGTGTGAAGAAATGAGATCAATAACGGCAATAAAACAGTAGAAAAAAAGGAAACCCCTCTGATCAAATAAGAAAAGGAACTGTTGACAAGCAAGAAAAATAATTTCATGATAATATTTTACGCCTGTTTTTCCTTATACAGAACACTCCGATTCCGACAATCCATTTTTCAAATATAATGAACCACGAAATTGTTAGTCTGTACGGTATATTTCCCACGGAGATTGATCAGATGAAAAAGTAAACATTGGCCTATTATTTTCCACAACAGAGTCTGTATTTGAAAGAGGTAAAGAGAAAAATGTGTTGGTAAGTTACAGTAATAAAACCATTCAAGAAGATTCCACTAACGACAATCTCTGTTATTTAACTTCACACATGATGCAATTTCTTTAACTGCGGTATCAAAGAATTATTTGCATTACGAACTAACGTTTCATTATCAGAAAGTACTTCATGTCAATTTCAAATAAGTCAGTGGAGATGGATGTTTTTCATTAGATTAAAGTGTTTTGTATTTCCTGTTTGATACAAGAAGACTAAAACTACTCTTCATTTTCCGTAGATGAAGAAGAGGAATATAAAAATTCTTTAAATAAAAGAAGAGACAAAACTAATGATTACGATTGCGAGAGAGTTTCACTGAACAGATATTGTATCACTATTTAATTAATTATACCGTTGCCACTATAGAGAATTGTTATAAAAAAAATTGACCATCAGTCTAAAATATTATTTTCTAACACAACTCAGAAATTATTAAACAAATGGAGATAAATCGCCATTTTGTATTGATTCCATCGATTCGTGATCCAATGGGTACTAAAGCGTTGGCTGATTGAACGCTTGAACAAGTTGATAAATAGGTGTCAGTTTGGAATAGATAATAATTTAAAAACTTGCTTCTCAAAGAGTAGCGGTAGTCATTAGGAGAAAATATATGTTAGAAAAATTGATTTTTAACTTACAATAGTTTAACTACACATCTTGTATTGATACGTTCAACGTAAGGTACAGAAAAATGCATTTAATAATAGCACGGTTGTGGTGTTTTGCGTAGCGTAGTTTTCTGTTCATGATAGCACCCTACTTACTTTTATACAGCACAGAGAAACTGTTATCACGATTCTGTAGGTAGGATTTGAAGCGGTAACCCTGAGAAACCGAATGCAGACTGTCTTCTTTTTGTTTGTTTGTTAATAGTAGTATACTCGATATTAATTAGTAGTTCTATACCTATAATATTATTCCCTTCAAGAAGTTTGGAAAATGTTATAAGCATAGAAATTAGCTAGAGTCTCTTTAACATCAATTTTAAATTAATTTTAAAGCGGAACAGAGTTTTGTTTGTTCTGCTATATGAAATTTGCTGTTGCCGCTGTTGTGAAGTATCAGTAGTTGAAAACTACAGACTGATTTAAAATGAATTTCAGATTGCAACCTGCAGTAAGTACTAAGGCTTGAGGACACTTCCCGTTTGGTACCATTAAAGATTATCAATTCATTTGTTGCAATCGTCGATATTTCAAATTCAGCTAGGTTTTCTTTTGTTTGAAACATTCAATGGCAGATTTTCAAAGCTTCACTGCAGAATATATATATATATATATATATCTGTACGTCTTTGAAAACTTCTTCAAATACGTTAGCATTATCTTTGTAAGAATGCTACTGCCAGAAAAAAAGAAAGAGAAAGTATACCTGAGGTAATTATTGTCCAGTTACCAATGTCACTGAAGGAAATGATCGATCAGTGAAGGGTGAAGATGCTCCCGAACGTAAATGTCGATAGTTTTGTGGTATGTCCGTGACAAAAAACTGTGTGGATGGTGGTCTTGTGGAGTCGTCACCTCGTTACGTTTCGAGCGGCTAGTAATTTGTGACCGTGGTCGGGGGAAGTTTGGGGCGTTTCTGGAGGCAGTTAGCCATCGATTGTCACCTCTCTCGGAAACGCCCCGCTTCCTTAATGACATGACTCCTCTACCTGAGGCAGATAAATAAAAAATACGTTTGTCTGCCCCTAGGGAAGAGAGGGTGCAGACGGTGCCTTGGAAGGGTTCGGTGCCTGCCAATTAGACGGGACCAGGTAAAGAAAAGTGAAATGAGTGGCACTAAGACTTGTGGTACAGTCTTTTGTGGGTATTATAACGCTGCAAAGAATATCGATAAAACAAGAATCAAACTCCCCAGACGGAATAAAACGGAAATTTTGTCAGTTGTTCACTTGTGAGAGTTAACAAACTATTTGTTACTCAGTTTATTATTTAAATCCAGGAGGAGAAAATAAATACCTTGCTTTTATCTCTCTCACGCACTTTATTTTATTTTATTTTTTTATTTCGTACTTTATCTGTCCACTTATTTTCAACATCCTTTTATTGCACCACATTTCAAATGCTTCAATTATTCTTCTTTCTGGAATTCCTGAAGTCCATGCTCCGCTACTATAAGCGCCGTAACACTTTAAGTTATAAAAAGTTTTTTATGAGTCCTAGATAAATATTTGAAACCGAAACATTTCTCTTTTTCGAGAAGACTCTTTTTGCTATCGCTGTTCTGCTTTTAACGTTAATCCTGAATCGGCCATCAGTTGCAATTTTACTTCCTAAATAGCAGAATTTACTTATTTCTCCTATTGTGTACTATCCTATTCTTACATTTATTCTTCTTTTATTGCTATCATTTCTGCTACATTTAATCATTTTTGTCTTACTTTGGTTTACATTTAGTCCAAAATTTTACTTCCGTATTTTTTGGTCATGCCATTCAGTTGTTTCTCAATATTCTCAATCTGTTCTGTTAACAGAACAATGTCATCAGCAAACCGTAACATATTGATTTTTCTTTCTTTTCGAACCCATTTCCCTCATTCATATATTTGTTTTACTTTCTTCATTGCTTCCTCTACAAACGATTTGAATATTAGTGGGGATGGACTACAACCTGGCCTTTTTAAATGATGCATGTGTCTCATGATTCTCTACTTTTATTATAGCCGCCTGATTTTTCTATAGATTATAAATTATTCTTCTATCTCGATATTTTAGACCAGATTAAAAAAAAAAAATTACACATCTTGTCTCACTAAATCACAATTATCAAACGTTTTTCTAAACCAACAAACGCCATAAAAGTATTTCTTTTTTTCCCCCTAGATTGATCCCAAAATTGTTTGTCTTGTACATGATTTTTCCTAAACCCAAATTGATCTTTGCTTAATACCTCTTCTGCAAACCTTTCTATTCTTCTGTATTTTATCCTAGTTAATGATTTTGAAGGATGTGATGTAAGATTTATAGACATTTATCACCTTGTGCTTCCTTTAGCACAATCAGTTGGAATTTCTTCTGTTTCATAATTGTTTTTATATCAGTTTGAATAATCTTTGGATTCCTTCTTCTCTTAGGGATTTCAGGAATCCTGCAGAGATGTCATCAATTACAAAAAATAATAATAATATATATATATATATATATATTTCAAATCCTTTCAAACCTTTATCAAATTCTGTCCTCGAAATAGGATCTCCTAAATTATCACTGTCGACATTAACTCCGTTTACCAGTACAATGTTGTTCAAATCATCCCCAACATACAATTTCTCTATCCCCTAGTTCCATCTTTTGAGCTTAAAAGAGGCTTCCCATCAGCAGCTTTAATTTTTATACATCTTTTCTTCAGTTCTTCAAAATTTTGTTTGATCCTCCTATAGCCCACATCTACTTTATCTACGACCATTTCCTTTTCTACTCTTCACGCTGTCCTTGCGGCCACTATTTTTCTTTCTTTCTGGTATTTCCTGTTTATTTTATTTCTAAAATGCGTGTATTGCTTTCTTCTAACTCCATCCTGAGCATTTTTGTGCCTTCTCCTCCTATCCATCAACTCCATAATTTCTTCTGTAATTCAAGGTTTTAAGGTGGCTTCTTTCCTAAATCATAATGTTTCTTTACGAGGTTTGATCATTTCTCTCTTCAATACAGTCCATTCCTCGTGGCTGACATCTCTATGACATCGGATTCTCGTAAGCAGTATTATGGAAGAAGAATTGAAATGGAATGCAACAACCTGAGTCTCAGGTGTTCCCTCCGTGTTTTTGAAATTCCTGAAGGAATTAGCAGGAGATACTCTCACCCCACCCCTCGCCTAGCGGTTGTACGGAAGCTACCTAGCCGGTCTACCGTAGCAGACGAGCAGGCGAATACTACTAGACACTTCTTACTTAGCGGCCGAAGGAGCAATATCGTGCAGATGAATGATCCGTACCGAGCAGGCACGCGAGTGTAAAACCAACACCATCAACATACAGGCTCGGTGCCTACGTCACAAAACCGTTCTGACGACACCTGTGTCAGAGATTGTCGGTTGAGAGGGTAGCCATTTGTAAGCTGTTGTGCGTGCGAAGTACGAGTTGTTTTTTCGTAGTTTACTGTTTTCTGCGATAGTTATTAGTGAATTGTTATTATTCAGAAATGGTATAAACATGTTGCGTTCTTAGATTTAATGGAAATCACTGGGACCGAAAATTGGGTTATTTATGTCTCTTTAAGAGTGTGCAGTACGCCGGCGATGGATATGCACAAAAACTTTAGACCACAGTTTATTCCTAAGTAAGTATCTTTCTGTTTTAAAATATTATATGTTTCTTTCGTCTTGTATTTTCATTGTTAATTAACTATAACATTAGTGGTCCGTCAGTTCTATAAACATGAATAAATTTCTATAACACTGTTCATTTGTATTAAATTTTAGAAGTTGTTTGACTAGTACGTTTAAATATATAATATTCGAAAGTAGTTTATATTGCAATACACGTCGTCACTAGAAGCTTATTTACTAATAATAACCAAATTCCTCGTATCTTGTGTAGTAAGAAGGTCATTCTGGTCCAGGCTGCATTTCTACCTAATCTCAATCTCCGCTATTATTGCCACAACAAAATCGAAGAATGCTCACACACCTTAAATGCATCAGAACTACATTTCAAATAGTAACAACATTTTCTGTAACAGGATTTCTCGTTTTCATAGCATAACTTATAACAATTTCATTGTATACCTTCAGTGTGAAATGCAATAGGACTGAAGCAAGCATTATAACATATTCACTGTATCGCGATGTAAACTTGATCTCAATATTCGCAGCAGCAAACTTATATAAGAAATTATTCCATTAGAACTTGTGAGTATTGTGTGGTACATGAACATAGGCCTACTGAAAATTAAAATTCATTTCAACTTTTTGAGATGCAGCAATTTATGATAGAGAAATGAAAGCATAATTACACAGTTCACAGTTAAGTAGAATTTCAGTTTAATGTTACGATTGTGATTGTTAGTACACTAATATTTTAGTGCAGTATATTCTCTGAAATGTCTTATTTTGCTAAAGAATTATTAATAGTTAGATTTTGTAGTTACCTGTGAAGTGCTGAGATTCTTGTTGTGCTTTCCAATGTTATGTGACTGCTCTTGATTCACAAGAACACTTTCTGTAGTTGCGCTGGAACAGTTCTATTCTCCATCACTATGATTTAATTTTCTTTAGAACGATTATAACTGATACAATTATCTCTTTGTGGCAGGTTTTCAACTACATTTTGCCAAAGATGGACACTTTTCAGTGATAGGATTGGCATCACGACTCAGACACAACTAGAGGCAACTATTAAATTCATCACTACATACAAACTGTTCACATACACTTTGACTGTTAAACCGTCAAGAGAAGAACTTGAATAAAAAAAAGTATTAGATTATATGGCGCCAGAAATGAACTGAAAGCTGTTCTTTTTTGTGGCTTCTGACATTTCCAGTGCATAATGACTCTGATTTCAAGCAGACTAATTCCCTCCTAATTTTTTTGACTTACTTTGTTGAATACTGTGCCCATGCAGTGCTAAAAAGACTTAAATGTGAATTATGTATTAAATGTGTATTTGTTATGAGGAGCTATGCCTGTTTAGAATGAAAAAACACTAATAAGCACTAATATTTCATATAAATATGAGAAATTTTAATTACATTAAAGTTTATAAATTAATTTATTGTGATAAAAAAAGTATTTTAAAAGTTTTAATTTGAGAGATGTGGCAACAGAAACTCATAAGGGGGCTGGTTTTACTCCCAATGACTCTGGATCTGAAAGAGGCTATTCCAAGAACAGTGTTCCATGCTTCTTTTTGTCAGTATCAGTACTCTGTTCAATGACTGGAATAAAGAATTATTATTATTCTTTAGTAACATAAGAAAAATCAGACTGTAAAAAATTCAGTAAACCAATTTTCTAAAAGAAGTATATGATCTATTTTATTTTATTTCAATGACTAAAATTTGCTGTTTATCAGTTATTTTTACTCTGCATTGTGCTTATGTGATATAATGCATTTGTGACTAATTGTTAAATTAATGCTGCACTTCCAATAAAAACTATGCAAACTCATTTGTTTACTCTTACTGTGTGTGAGCGTGTGTAAAATTTGAAAAATTCTACTTGTTAAATATTACCATTATTTTAAAAACCGAAGTTAGCTATTGTATTTGATAAAATATTTGTGCTCACATCAAATTAAACAGATATTAGCTATCTGTCTGCTGAGGTTTCAAATATATACCAGTTAAAGTGGAGGCTGATGAAAAAACAAGACACTGATTTTTCGATAGCATGTAAAAGGGGAACACAAAATCACGATCAATTTTTCTAATGGAAAAGAAATATCACTGTAGTTGATTAGAGGAATAGTCTTACTGTTCTTACTGTTACTTGTATTTGATGACTGATTTCCTTTCTTAATGCTACAGAAGTTTCTCGGCTTTACAAAAGTGATATCTCTTTTCAACTTGTATGTTTACGCAATGACAGATCTGCTGCAAGAGCTGTGTTATACAGGGTGTTACAATAAGGGTGCAGGAACTGAATTTAAAATGAAACCTTTTTTTTCTGTAACAATGTATTGAGGAATTTATTCATTTATAATAGACACGTCTGGGAATTACGTACGGAACACAACACATGCGGTAAATGGTAGCCACGCTTTTGGTGGCACGAGCGCAATCTTCTGGAAAAATTTTCAGTAACGGTTTTACATAAATATCGCGGTATTTCGTTGATGCAGCGTTCAATCTTGGCCTGTAATGCTTGGGTGGTTGTGAGCTTCTTGGCGCAAATCTCATAATTCGGATAACCCCACAGAAAAATCCATAGATGTCAATTAAGATCGTGGCAGTTAATTCTGATCACCAAAACGGGAGTGATACGACCAGGAAAAGACATGTGGAAGACTCTTGCTGACACTCAAGCCGTGAGGCAAGTAGCGCCGTGCTGCTGAAACCACATGTCTTCAAGAGCAATATCCTCCGACAGAGTCACAAAAGACTAGGTTATCATGTTACGACAATGTTCGCCATTTACTGTTAGTGCATTACCTCCATCGTGTCCAAGGAATGGTCCAGTGATTCCTCCAGTTCACTGCAAACAGTGACACGTTGAGATGCATTCGTTTCTGATGAACCATTTGTGGATTTTCTGAGCCCCAAATGCGGAGTCACAAAGGACTAGGTTATCATGTTACGACAATGTTCGCCATTTACTGTTAGTGCATTACCTCCATCGTGTCCAAGGAATGGTCCAGTGATTCCTCCAGTTCACTGCAAACAGTGACACGTTGAGATGCATTCGTTTCTGATGAACCATTTGTGGATTTTCTGAGCCCCAAATGCGGCTACTTAGCCTACTAACGAAGCCACCGTGGTGAAAATGGGTCTCATCGATGAATATGATTTTGCTCACACATTCGCCATTCACTTCTTATTTTTCAGAGAACCATTTGGTGAAATATCTTCGCTGTACATGGTCTGATGGCATGAGTTGTTAAGTCAATTGGATTTTGTAAGCATGGAGATGCAAATCTTCAGAGAGAATACGGTGATGAGTGGCTGTTGATATGTTCCGTTGTTGTGCACAATGACGAATCGAGGTTCCTGGACTCTCGACCGTACTCTCACGAACAGCCGAGATTTTTTCTTCTGAACGACCAATACGAACTAATGTCGTGTATTTTAGATTAACAACTGAGCAAGTACTTTTTAATTTTTTGATTATTCTTTTCATAGATGATGAATTCGGAACATTATTTCTAGCGCGTCATGAATCGTCAAACCAAACTTTCACAATTTTGATAGTACATTTTAACAATATGAACGCGTTGTTGTATCGTGCAGTGCTCCATGTCTACGAACTCTTACCTGTCTTCTACCGACCTGTGGCAATTATTGATCTATCAAATCACATCCACCAACCTGTCGCGTAATTCAAATCTTGCGTTCTTATTGAAACAATTTTCGCGACGCACATTAGCCAGTTAGTGTAGGACAGTGGTGATAACAAGGCAGATTAATAAGCCCAGCCACCCACTTTTGGATTTCTAGAGCAGCAGATACCTGATGTAGACGGCAGAGAAAATCGTCGAATCGTAGTATTTTTATGATGCCATCTGGCTGTAAACTCGCGAAGGCTACATTTAATGTGAAAACTATGTAAAATCTGGAATTGAAGGCGAAAAAAATATTACTGCCCTAAACATTTATCAGTAATGCACAATTTAGCTTTATTAATTAACAGTGTAAATTTCTTAATAAGAGTCCTCTTGAAATCCACACTAAAGTATCGCTAACAGAAAATAAGAATAAATTAATATTAATGAATGACAAAATACTAACGAACTCATTTATAGTTAGTTACACAAAGCTTCTAGTTACATCATGCCCACATTTTTAACACATTTATTCTTTATTAACCATTTTACATTGGCGTAATATCATCGCCATTGGTACACCTCCTCCATTCGTACGGCAGCAGGGCATCACAGCGATATTTTCTTATGTTTGTAACTTACCTCTAACAAACAAATTAAACAAAGTAATAAAAACTGTAAGACCGTCTGTTTCTCAAGAAACCGCTTTTTTTCCTGAGACCGGTTTCTGAAAAACTGGATTCCTTTCAAGGTAATTTCTATACTTTTGCTTGCGATGAGATACGTATCTAAAAATAAACAGGAACACTTGAGTCTAGGGCGCACCTGATATATGCTCCGTCTCGTATCTTGCTGCTGCTTCTTGTAATAAAACCAAATTACTGAGTAGCCTTCCCAGATACCACAGATACAATTCATTCCACCTAAGAGCTGGTAACTAAAATTAATGGACTGTGAATTTTAACGGTAATTACGAAGAAGCACGTCTTTATTTGGTAGTAGGTGCCGGCCGTACGTACATTAGGCAGTGAAATGCAAAAACCTTGCCCTTGTGAGAAACCATGTACATTGTATCAAAGAGAGTTACCGCAATTATGAAGTTAGAGAATTAATGTTGTCGTATCAAGAACCAGATGTTCTATCTTGATTAGTGTAAAGCGACATGCGAAAATCACCTTAATTGATATGCGAAACGTAATTAATAGTGGTAATTTTTCAGAGTGTGGCCAACATTAACATCATGATTATTTAATCGAGATATTGGTGCTAGACTATCTTTGGCGGAGTGAGCGGTGAAGAACAAAATCGTTTGCAGCAAGAAAATTGTTCTGAGCGATTGACACATTTGACGAAAATGCATTTAAAAATGATATTTTCGATAATAGGTGTGAGAATATAAACTGGTGAAGATCACATCATCATTTGAGAAATACAAAAGTATCTCTTTCTGTGACGTAAATTTGATTCGGAAAGTTAAACTGGATCGAGTTTTTATCGCGATACATGAAGTCACTGACAAGAAATTCAATGATTACATCAATGCGCGTGTGATTGAGGTTCTAATTTTGTAACGGAAATGTTAGCAGATATTGTGGCTAAGTTGAAATGCGGGCTGGACTAGAATGACAACTGAAATATTTTGTTACAGCCAAAGGCTCGCGGAACATAGTTACTTTATGTTGCTTCCGCAAGTGACCTTTTTATTTATTTATTTTTTTTTTTGCTTGTGGCTTTACGCCTCGTCGATGCCTAGGTCATCAGAGGCTGGAAAGGATGGGGGGCAAAGAGCGGGAAGGAATTCGGCAATGCGTTAAAAAAAAATAGGAAGTGAACTTGAATTGAAACGTAAAATAAGTGAGTAGGAAATGCATATTCACAAATTTAGTAAATCTTAATTGGGTAATAGTATTACTTCCAAGGGATACTTCTTATCGCAAATTTTCATGTAGTTATAAAAGAGTAGTACTGCGAAAGTGAAGAAATAAAAAAAATGTGAACGTAAAGTATAAATTTCGAAGAGAATTAACCATATAACAGTTGGAATCGTGCAGTAGGTCCATTAACCTCACGGGGTGGTGATATTGTTTTTGAGCAGTATTCTGACGCAACGCTATATTCGAACAGGTAATCATTAAAAATGTAATTAGTAAGAGCGGTTACCTAACTAACTTCGCCTCTACAGCTCTCCGTAAGAAATTCTCGAATTCCAGTCATGGTAGTAGTGAAATACTTAGCATCTCGACACCGAGTGTGGTGGTGTAACGGATAGCGTTCTGGCCTCGCATTCGGGAGGACGGCGGTTCGAATCCCCGTCCGGGCATCCAGATTTGGGTTTTCCATGGTTTCCCAAATCACTCCGGGCAAATGCCGGGATGCTTCCTAAAAAATGCCATGGCCGAATTGCTTCCCATTCCTTGCCCCCATCCTTTCCCGTCTCTAAAGACCTCGCTGTTTAGAGACGTAAAGCAGTTAGGAAAAAAAAAAAAAAAAAGTATCTCGATCGTAGCTTCGTTCGCATGAATTGTTAGGGTATACCAACCTCTGAAACCAAAATAATCAAGAACACTATGATATACGGTCCAGTGGGTCAATGAACGCAACTTCTGCAATAAACCGTAACTTCAGTCGTCCGAATAAGGCGATGTCGCTGGTACATTGAAATCATGGTAAACATTTCGACTGCGTAAATAAGTTACTTGTAAATGGTTACTAATTACTTGACGCTTTTATAATAATACCTTAGCTTTTCGACGTCACATCACAATAAACGATACCTTACTCTACTCGTGGAAGAGTGGGCTGTACATTAATCGAAACCCCATCATAATCAGTATTTATTAAGTGAATCACGGTCAGAAAAAAAAACCTTAAATTTATCATCTTTACCATATCACGTTAACATAAAGCACACACAATTTATCAACGAGACCACGGGCTGCCCATCTATCGAAAGTCCATCAAAATCGGACCAGAAGTTTTACGGTGAATAGTGATGAGATAAAAATTTACTTATTTTTATCAGTTTACAAAGTCACATCAAACTGAAACATGCCCTACTTTGCACCTGAGACCAAGGGCTCTACATTAAATCAAACCCCCATCAAAATCCACCCAATACTTTTTGAATAATCTGGAATTCATACTTTACTACATCACAGTAAAATGAAACTTAATTGTATCTTAATTCACCCGCTAGACCAACCATCAATGGTTTAAACCTTGAAGATTATTATGTGCTCGATGTTGTGGTTCAGTGCGCTAAGGTGCCGCACAGCGGATCGGGGAGGTAACACGAGGCAGATATCCAATCCTGATTCCCAAATACCCGCCGTCCTGTTTGTGGTTTTTCGCAATCACCAAGACGAATGCCGGTACGGTCCTCAATCGACTCCTTCTTAACTACACATTACACAAACAAAAATACACTTATCGCGCAGAAATTATATTTACACGTTTCGCAGATAGATGGCAACACAACTTTCCTTCCCGGGAGGCTTCACAATCAGTGAAATCCCAGACATGTCGCCTCCTGAAAAAAGGTCACCCTCCAATAGTATTATTTGTGCAAGGAAGAAGGTAAAGATATGTGCACAGTGGATTTCATACAATAGTTCGTAGTTGATGTCTGTATTTATATATTGACAAATATTAGACTACAGGTTCGTGTGGTCGTAGTGAACTGGTGACATGGTCTTTATTGGATGCGCATCCCGCTCCTATCGTAGCCACCTTAACCTAACACTGTAATCCTACCTGATACAGAGGACCTACAGTTTAAAGTGGAATCCTAACTACGGAGGCATTCTGACGTAATTCTCATTACACAGCAAAGTGTGCTAGAGGTCAAGATCAGGTTAAGGACCTTTTAAAATCTCCGCCGAAACAGGGATTTGACCTATCTATCTCCATTCAGACGCCTTAACCAATGAGACCCCAGACCGCTCTAATACCAGACCGGTATTGTTGTATATTTGTTGAGATTCTGTGGTTGTATTCATACCATAATTGATTCGCAAGTTTTTGGCAGCAATATCACAAGAAAAACATTACTGCCAGAAAACTAAGAACAAAATCCTCCAGAACAAGTTACGAGAAAGAAGACTAGTGCATTCCAATATCTGAAGTAGTCCGAAGTGAAGATTACAGACCACAAGACCAGTTCCCAATCATCTAATTGAGAGCGGACATTACTCCACGTGTGCCATTGGCTTGCTGATGTTACGGCGCATTACGAATTTCGATCTTAGCGGCTTCATCTTAGAATCATAAATCAGTGCCGTTATACCCACACAAACGAAGCTCCAATGCACATTGCAACTGCAACTGCAATAAAAGAGAAATTACTGTGTTATCTGGGCTGACAAATGATACGTCTGGAATCTGGATGACTGATGATTTACCGTTAAGCCAGGTGGTTAAGCAAGATCGAATCTCTCAACCCCGATTTTGGTTTTCCGTGGTCATCCGAAATCACTCCAGGCGAAAGCCCGGATGATTCCTTCAAAAGCACGTGTCCTGAATTCTTCCCATTTTCTGACCACATTAGTCTCCTGGTTCTAATGACGACCCGCGAAATCTTAAAAAATATGAAGTACTTATAATCTGTTGTTTACGTTCATTTCGAGATTTTTTTAAAAATTATTTTAAAAACTTTGAATTTCCTACTGGGCAACTTAGACAGGTCAAGTAACCGTCCATAGTTCGTATACTGATTACACGAAGTAGAAAAAACACAGAACAGACGCCGTGTTTATAAAACTCCTACATCCGATGCGAATCGCCGGCCACTGGAACTCCATCGCACTTGCTGTCGGAACCACCATAAGATGTATTTCTCATCTGATGTGCAATATTATCGTAAAGCTAGTATAAAATTTCCTTATTATTAATTTAAAGGTCTTATTTAAAAAAATAAAAAAATTAAACTGGTATGACGCAAAGATAACACATTCCGTATTCTCCCACCAATCTCAAATACCTGTCCTAATATCTAATTCATAACTTACACTGATCAGCAAGAACATTATGTCCGCCTTTGGCACGGATAACAGCAGCGATGCGTCTCAGCATGTAAAAATGAGGCCTTGGTAGGTCACTGGAGGCACAACATCTGCTCACACAAGTCACTTAATTCCAGTAAATTCCGGGGAGGAGGCGAAGAGCTCTGACGCCACGTTCAATCACATCCCATATGTGTTCGATCGTGTTTAGATCTGAGCGAGTTGGGAGGCCAGCAATCAATTGCGACTCGCCACTGTGTTCCGCGAGCCACTCCATCACACTCCTGGCCTTCTGAAATGGCGCATTATCTTGTTGAAAAATGCCACTTCTTTTAGGAAACATGGTGGTCCTGAAAGGGTGTACCTGATCTGCAACCAGTGCACGACACTTATTGGCCGTCATGATGCCTTGCATGAGCTTCACTGGGCCCATGGATGCTCACGTCAATGTTCCCCAAACCATAACTGATCCACCGTCAGCTTATCTCCGTCCTACAGTACAGGTGTCAAGAAGCTATTCCCCTGAGAAACGACAGATTCGCACCCTCCCATCGGCATGATGGAGAAGGTACCGGGATTCACCAGACCATGCAACGATCTGCCACTGCGCCAACATCTAATTATGATGGCCACCTGCCCTTTTTAGTCGTAGTTGCCTATGTCGTGGTGTTAACATCGTTGCGGAGGCCCACCGTTAGGAGTCGGTGCACAGTGTGTGGTCAGACACGCTTGTACTCTGCCCATAATCAAAGTCTGATGTTAGTTCCGCCACAGTTCGCCGCCTGTCTTGTTTTACCAGTCTGCCAGCCTACGACTTCCGACATCTGTAATGAGAGGTGGCGGCCCAACCCGTCTACGTTTGGACGTGGTTTTACCTTGGTTTCGCCACTTGTTGAAGACACTCACCACAATACTCCTCGAACACCCGAAAAGTTGTACATTTTCCGAAATGCTCGTGCCGAACCTCTGGGCAATCACAATCTGCTCTCGCTCAATCTCAGACCGATCGCGCGCCTTTCGCGAACCACGAATAGCACGCTCACTGATACTACATGCACCGTGCGTGTGTCTGACTAGCAGTCATTCCTCGTCAGGTGACGCTGCTATCGCCTGGACGGGTTTATACCGATAGTAGGTAGGTGGTGATAATGTTCTGATTGATCAATTTATTTTTTAATAATACAGTGTAACATTTTGCAATTTTCTTAATCTACTTAATGGCGATCTGAATCTTATCAAAACAGCGGTTTCCTATATGTAGAGATTTATGCTATTCCCCTCGTTTCGAACACTGCAACGGTATTGTCTACACTTTGAACATTAATTTAATTGAGATGAACCACACGCTCCGGTAACAATTTCTTTAAACACACATTTTCTCTTTCTTGTATTAGCACGCTTTTAGCCTATACGAATTTTAATTTATTCCAGTTTTTGCGGTAAATTAATAATCACTTTCCTTGATAATTTATTTCATTCCCTGACTCCCTTACTTACGAAAGAAAAATTTCCCATACCCTTATGCCTGACGTCCAGTGTTGACTTTGTGGTCATGGTCATCATTTCCCTTCCACGCATCATTCTTCATTCTTCCACTAATATCTTTCCAAGACTCATAGCCAATATATGCCTTGGACACTCCTAATTTTGGTAACGATGCTTTAATTTTTTTATCTTTATTTTCCTTCTCATCTTTCGCTCTTCTGTATGCTACTTGCATAAGCATATTAGAGTGCTCTCGTTATTACATCCTTTCCTGTTTAAAAAATAGTTTATTGTACCTTTTTGTATTATTCCTGCCTCACACGTAATAGTGTTTTCTTTTTTTACTTTTTTATATCAGTGAAATATCTTTCCCGAATGTTTCGTTCATGCTACAGATAAATTTACAGGCGTCTCGACTATTGTCATTTGAGACGATAGTGTAATCGTATATCGTTGAGTACTGATTCTTAGTGAATGCATTTTACTCCAAATCCAAATTTTTCTTCCCCTACTTGATAAATTCCTCTACATGAAACTTCAGTGTTTTTTTTTTTTTTTTTTTTTTTTTTTTTACTCATGGCTTTACCCCTCGTCGACGTCGAGGTCATTAGAGGCGGGATGTGACTGGGGACAAAGAAAGGGGAGGATTTGGCCATGGCCTTTTTGAAGGAAGCATCCCGGCATTTGCCTGATGTGATTTGAGGAAACCATGGAAAACCCAAATCTGGATGCCCGGACGGGGATTCGAACCACCGTCCTCCCGAATGCGAGGCGAGAACGTTAACCACTCACCCACCACGTTCGGTAAACTTGTGTTACTGGTAATTAGCTGCGGCGTTGTCTCTCCCTCTTTTGTAATTATATTTCTTATTCATCTTCTCCGCTTCTGTTTTTGAGCCCATTGTCTCTCATATTGTTTTATGACTGAGATTCATAAATTTTGTTAGCTAAGGAATATACTTAACGACAAATGGCTAGCAGTACCTTCGGTGAGGTGCACGCAAACCAAATAGCTCTGTGATTGTTAATTTTGACGCAGTATTGTAATGAAATAAGCGACTGAATGCCATCAATTTAATTTAAAACGCATTTAAATAACCTTCTTTAAATATAGTGAAATACATTAGGTGTATTGTTTAGAGTTTGCATAATCTGAACTCTGTGGGTGTTTATTGTGACGAATTTTTTCTAATAGCATTAAACCGAACAGCGCACCCAAATGCGCAAAAGATATTAGATAACGCTTGGGAAATATTAGCTGATGAGCATATTACGGTTTCGTGGGGCGTTGCGATCTCTCCCCGCAACAACGAGGTTTCTTTTATACAGTTTTTTCACTGTAGAACAATGTTAAGCCTTTAAATTCACTTACGAAACTTTCCCTTCACGATACAGGGTTTTATTAGTGAGGCCGCCACTCAGTATCACTCTGAGAATATTTAGTAATACGCGGTATACAGGTTTAAAATAAATGCTTGATACAACTATTAAGTCAAATATGAAACGAATCCACGAACTATTTTGAATTTATTGTCTTTCCACCTAGAATGTTTCTCCAGCACCACTGAGTATGAAAAAGCAGACTCTGGGTGAGACAGACAGGGTATTTCGACCAAACATCCGTTACACCATTCAGGTTCACCACATAAACCAGCAAATTCACAAATATACGATACATTATTCTCGAGCAGGTATATCAGCTATACCCTCTCGAAAGCGCTCCAGAACTAAAAACGTCTTTCTCCACTCAATACTTCCAATCTTACTTCAGCTCCCTGATCCTTCCGGGGCACAACACTTGACTCAAAACAACTTTCAAGTTTGGTGTGCATTGCGAAATTACTTATAAACTTAAAGTGGAATTTGTTAATAGAAAACTTTGTCCCAATCACAAAATATTATTATTATTATTATTATTATTATTACTCCGCGATTCACTATAAGTGTGTGGCGGAGGGTGCATAGCACCTATCGAGAAGGGTTATGGTTTGGAAGGGTTATAAGGGATATGGCAGGAGGCGCCCATGGGCTATTGTGAGGAACCATCCCCGCATTCGCGTGGAGTGATCTGGGAAAACCATGGAAAACCCAGATCAGGATGGCTATTTATTTCAAATAGGCGAACTGTCCTAATATTGCCCCACTATAAGTACAGTAATTTACTGGTATAGGCATCTTGAAGGCACTTTGAGTTTGCTGGTATTGATTGCTGACGATGATGCTGTCTTGATCGTTGAGAGGCCAGAACAGAACACAGTAGGATACTGTGCTTGTAATTGAAGGATCATTCATGTATCTAGAATTGGATTCACTGCTCAAATACTGAATGATCAAGTGATTGGAACTAGGAGATCAGTAAAAACGAGTCAATCTTACTGCCGAAGTCTAGTTAGTAAGTTAAAATCTGAATGCCGGAATCACTTTTGTGCTGAATTCCAGTCTATCGGATTCGTCTGCAAAAGCCGTACTTCATTTCTAATGTTTGCTTCTTCACGTGGTTAGTCGCTTGGACAGTATCCCCACGAGTGAAAAATGGTGTGGCTTGTAGAATCACCACCTCTAATCTTCTTTGTCGGATTTGACACAAGAATCCCACGAATAAGAGATTCTCTTGAGGGCGGGGTAGAGCCTACCTTTCCCGTTTCATTATCAAGCACCCGTCAAAGTAGACTCTGTCTAAAACTGGACATTACATTGCTTTACTGACGTCAAATGACGACGCGTACATTAATACTTCTAATTTATCGTCAATCTAGAAAACTAATTTCAACGGAATTTTGGAATATTCCTTAATAAAAGATACTTATAATCGATATGTATTTTGAAAAAGAAGCTAGAAAATTTATTAGTATAGCGACTGCATTGTCGACACACCGAAAAATAGGTTTACCTCTGCTTAGGTTTAAGGGTTGTAAGATGTGTTTATGGTGAGTTGTTTGGCGTTAAGGTTATTAGAGCCGCATATTAGGATTATTAATTATTTGAAATTATTTCAAGACGCCATTGAAATCTAAAGTTTGTTTGTTGAATTAGAACCCAGAACGAGGAAAGACATATCTGTTTTACCATTTTTCTGGATACAGCTGATTTAATAGGCCACCCAGAAACAAAATATCAAAAACGTTGAGTACTTTTAGTAAATCTCTAATTTCGTTGAAGTGCGAAAGAACTAAATATGTTGTTCAGTTCGTTCTACGGAAGAGAAACACCAGTGCTGTTTAGTATTGGATTTCAGAGATGCCTGGAATGCGCTTAACCCTTGTCCATGTTCCGAGCCACTGATCTTCTTGTTTTGTCTCGACAGCTGTATCGGCGATCGGCGAGCAGATAGCGGAATCCTGGCCGATGTTACGTCCCCTGAGGCTGTTGCAGCTCACGTCAGGTGTTTGTAGTGTTAATCTATAGTAGAAAATGGGTGTTTCATTCCAGTTACTACCAATCACTGAAGCATCTTCCTTATTTTTTTATAAATAATCAATTCATTCTGGAATGTTTAACTGCGTACCTCTTCTGTTACATCATTTTAAACGTTTCGATCAAAATCTGCGGTTACCATAAGACTGACTATATAGCTAGTGTTCACTTGTTTACGGCGGGAGGAAATTCTACTGTCTAGAGGTCAGCATCTGTGAGCATGGCTAACAGACATTCAGCATGTGCAGTTTTCTATTTGGTATCTATATTGATCGGCGCCAATTTCCACGGTTATACCAAGACTTCAAATGCGTGACATGCAAGCATTTTTTTTTTTTTACTTATGGCTTTACGCCTTGTCGATGTCATTAGAGGCGGGATGGAAATGGGGACAAGGAACGGGAAGGAATTCGGCCATGTCCTTTTTGAAGGAAGCATCCAGGCATTCGCCTGAAGTGATTTGGGGAAACCATTGAAAACCCAAATCTGGATGCTCGGACGGGGATTGTTAGCGGCGTTCTCCCGAATGCGAGGCGAGAACCTTAACCGTTCACCAACCACGGTCGGTATGCACACAACTGGTGGCATTTTTATATCGAATTTCTGTCTGCTGATCATTTGGCCCAGCCGTCAGCATAATACATAACTTAAAGCATACTTTGGCCGATGTGCCATCTTGTCCGTAACGTGAGACATCACGGACACAGGCTTTGTGACCCGGGTAACTATGGCCTGAGATTTCACGACAATATCGAGTCTACAAGCGTTACTTAATAACAGCCTGAAGAAAGAACGAGCCAGGAGACCGAGTCTTATTTATAGTTGTTTAATGTAGATGTTTTATAATTTGAGCACAAGGAAATATGACAGAAAAGCTTTCGTTTTGGAGCAGCAACGTTAACGGAGTTTTTGAATGACAATTTGGCATTTATCATAATAGCAGAGGGCATAAGTTACATACGATTAAAAAAAAATCCGTTCAGCACGTCGTTTTTGATGGTTTTAGAAGCTAGTTGCCTTGAATTAGCGAGGGACTTGATTGACTGTTGATGACCTTATTGTCGGTTTGAAACGATGTAACAGAGACAGACAGTAAAATCCCCAAAATAATCTATCTGTAATTGATACGTCGGTTGACATGTTTTTATTAATATGTCATTTGCTGAAAACCTCTAAATCTGAACACAATTCATTGTGTTAATCGACTCTGCTCTACCTCGGAAGACCATCATTGGCAACCTGAGGAGAGGTCCCATTCTTCCAATGTTTTACAGAGGCACAGCAATGTTACTCCTGGCATCTCGTTGTGGGGAACCATCGAGTATGACTTCAGGTCATGCCTGACAGTAGAGGCTACTCTGATGGCACAACGGTTGGTCACGGACATCCTGCGTCCTCATGTGTTACCTCCCATGCGACAGTATTGTGGTACCGTTTTTCAACAGAACACTGCTCGTCCACACTTGGCCCCTGACTCCATCAACTGTCTGCGTAATGTTGAGATGCTTCCGTGGCGAGAAAGATCCTCCAATAGAACATGAGTGGCACCAGCCCGAACGTCAAATCCGTCCAGTGTCGGTATCTAGGATATCAAGGACCAGTTATAACAGTTGGAAACTAGCTTGCCTTTAAGGCACTTACAAATCGAATCAGTGCTCGCTTCAAAGCCAGAGAGGGCACAACGTCATTCTAATACGTAGACTCATACTGCCAATTTCTTTGTAATTTGACTTGATTTTGTAATTACTGAAATACCATCTCATACCCTCACAACCCATGTTGTGTCATTACTTTAGCTGAGTGAACAAAAGTCACGAAAAGAGCAGTTCTTCCCTACGTGTTTTAGATAGTATTAAAAATGTTTTATCAAATAATTCAGTCTACGAATAGTTTTATATCATTAGACTTCTCTTCGAACAATCTCGTGTGCTGATCATATTTCTCTCCTTTTGCACTGTTATACTCCCAAATATTACAGTGACCCAAACTACTGAAGAATTTATTTGTTTACATTATACTCGTGGGCAAAATGGATTCTTTCTCGCCTTCTTGTGGATTACCTTGATTATCTTACAATTTGAAAAAAAATTGTGGTATCGTTGCATATATAATCTGTCCGCTTTAATTTCTCATGTATTTCTCTAGATATACGCCAGTTACCAGACCATCGTTCTAAAGAAAAGTCTGTAACTTGTGGATTAAAATAAATATATTTTCATATTGAGTACTAACAACGACATACGTAAGACATGTTATACAGACTGTTTGATTATGACTCTAGTTGCAGCGTGCAAGAAATAAGTCGAAAACCGAAACAGACCCTTCTGAAAATAATAAAAACCTCTTCAGTATATGGGAATAGTATACATCTTTGAAATTTTTGAAGACTTTTTGTATTCTTATCACGCAATTAAAAAACATGAAAACGTATGAGTGCAATCTTTTTTGGTAATTCGTATAATGACAAAGAAGATAAGAAACTGACGGATTACAAAGAGTTTATTAAAACTTACTATTTGTCTTAGATAAATACGTTAACTGTGAGATAAGAACAATAGCGACAGATTAGGTTTCCTTAGAGTTGTTTTTCCTCGTTATGGATCTTCAGACAGCATCAAGTGTCGGAAACACTTATTACTGGTTTTCGTGGGAACTTCTCACCAATGATATATTACATAATGTGGATAAGAAACAGGTGGTTGTTTTTAATGCATGTTGGAAAATCAGAGCAATCAACGACACGCAACTGTAAAACGCGTATTGGCAAGTAATATCCCGGATAATTACATGAAACATTTCTCACCTGCTGCATCTTGCATGTAGTTTGGTGAGAAGTGAGTTGTTACGAACGATAAAAAGAAAACGAAATTATTGAGGAACAGAATATATCCGTTAAAGCAAGCTCCTGCATAGGTGAATATTTTACTAAGAAACAATCAACTAAAAAAGGAAATTTAGCTTGGAAATGTACCTGTAGTTGATTGACTATAAAAAAGCATTAGTGGGATACAGAAATAAATTCTTTGAAATTATAGTCAATGAAGGAACCCTAAATCAAGTATTATTAGCACCCGTACGAGTGCATCTCAGTAATTACGGAACGAGAAATTGAAATATCAGACTGTGGACCAATCAGTTGAGTTGCAAGACAAGGGTGCCCATTACCTTCATGTCTGCACAATATCAGTAATAACACATCGAGGATTAACAATCTGTGTTATTATCAAACATCACAAAATAACTACCCCGATTCCCTCATTTATGCAGATGAATATCTGAGAATCATCTACAGGTACATTTCTCTACACCCATTTGAAATCAACAGCCAAATAATTTAAAATATAATTGTAATCTAAAAATAATAAAAAAGATATTCTTTAAACAAAATGAGAAAATTTTATATAAAATATCTTTTCACTACAGAATTTGGAAGCTAGTTAGCAAATTTCAAAATTTAGTAAATCACATAACGAAAAGATATAAACTTCAAACTACAGAATTGGAACAGAGCACTGGTGAATATTAATGAAATCTTCTTTTTGATTAAAATAAGATTAAAGCATATAATGCTATGGCGAAATGAGTTCTTAGTTATGACTCTGAAGATTGAAAATTTAACTGAGCAGAATCAACGTGGATAGTTTCTGTTGAAATAAATAACATGAAATGAATCGCAGCACCTCTGCTGCTAGGACGTATCAGGATTCAAGAATTATATGAGCACATTTTTTTTTTTATAATGTAGTGCTAATTCTATTGAATTCAGTGATTGCAAAACAGTTAGCGCCAGATGTTTGCTCAAAAACTCTTCTAATAGGAGTGGTGGCCTGAATGAAAATGTCACATAAAAAAATGGAACCCAGCGAAAAAAGCAAATATGAATACTGTCCACTAGGAAATGATGGAAGATCTATTAAAATTCAGCAGTTCATTTCATTTGAAAGTTTATTAACTTTTCAAACAGAACTCGCACATCCATTTGCTGAAAGACTTCATAACCGTGGACATCCACCACAGTAATAAGTACGTCCGCTTTCTGTTTACACTACTGTTTGTGAAAATTGCAACATAAAGAAGGAGATATGTGATTACACTCAGATTTATTACACGTATTAGTGACAATACACAAATTATTAGTATTACAGAACTATGCATGCAATCAGAGCCTCTAGCCATGGTGACCAGACATGTTCAATGCTCGACTTGTGAGACGTCTGTGCAGGCCAGGGATGCAGTGGTACCCGTTCTTCGAAGACGGCTTGCACAATCCTTGTTAGACATGGCCGGGCTCCCTCCTGCTGAATTTTGGCATGTAGGACTGCCTGCAAGAGGGGTCATGGCTCCGGCTCTAAAACCTTCCTGATGTAGCGGTTGCTATTCAGAGGTGAGACCTCACGTTATAGCCAATGACACCTCAAACTATCACGCTTGTCCTTTATCCGTTCTACAATGCAGTCTGCCCAATTGCGTTCACGACGTTAGCGTCTAACACGCACGCGGACATCACCGTAGGACACTGTGGGACTTGTCCGAACATACTACATTTTGCAGCTCTGCCCCTTGCAGTCAGTGGCATCGATGGTTTCTGGTCACTGAATGCCGACGTAATGACAAGTATGTCGATCCAGGCAGGTCTACACCCGTTGCAGTGTTCCAACGTCGAGCTAACAGTATAGACATAGTTGTTCTGTCAGTTACAGCCATGCGGACAAGATGATTACCATTCCACGCTGTGGTCACGTTGTGTGGTCTAGTATCAGCTCTTCCCTGTCTACAACTATCATCCATACATCGGTTCCACACACGACTATCGTAGCAGCGTGCCCTTTACGAGCAGCAAAGTACCGGTAAGACAAACCCATTTCCAGGAAACCAATCATGCTGCCACATTCAAACTCACTCAAATGACGATATACCACTCTGTGACGTCGATGAGCCATACCGGCACTTATTTGCACGTTTTCACTTCGTTTGACTGTACGTGGCGTAGCACTGTCCAGTCCAGTGACACAAAAGAGGGCGCTGCTGAGCTTACGTGCATGCCATCTCTCTGCAATTTTGAAGGCTTATTATGATTCCACTATTCTACAAATCCTCCGATTTCGGAATTATTCAGACCATTACTTCTAAGTGCCGCAATTTTCAAAAACAGGAGGGTATTTTTCTCTTTTTTGGATCTAAACCACTTCACGTTCATTAGAGAGGTGAAAGAATCCGAGAAAAGCAACGAAAGACATTCGGCCATGACCTTTTTAAAGGAACCATCCCGGCATTCTCCTGGATTGAAACAATGGGAAATCAAAATCATGATAGCCGTGACCTTCTGAATTCCCGGCCCGAGGGCTACCGCTCACCCACAGGGCTCGGTTGATTGGATATTGGTATTCGCGAGTCAGTTAGCAACCCGAGAACGTAGTCAACATCATTTTGAGCAAAACTTGAACTTCATCGCAATGCAGAAAACGACTTGTGCAAAATAAACCCGTATATCAGCAAAACGTACAGTGGCAGTACTATTTGTAGAAATAACGAAAGAGGTAACAATACCATCTGTCGCAGAAATGCTCCTTGTCTCGACTATGATGGCAAGCACTGAGATTACATTTTATTCGTTTACAAGTAGCTGAAATCCAGTTGGTATATTGATCCAATAACCTGTATCTGAGAAGCAAGGTAACCATCAGTGGAAAGATGGAGGAAGAAATAAGCCAGAGAGTATCAGCAGATAAAGGATGTAATCTGTAGGTGGAATATAGGGAAGGATGTCAAAATTCTGCTCTATAAAGTATATTACAAACCCATACTGACTTATGGACAAAAAGAGATATTAGCAGATTGCAGGCGGCAGAGGTGAGGTTTCTGAGGAGGATAGATAATGTCACGAGGAAAGACAAAATTAGAAATGAAAACATAAGGGAGAGACTATAAGTGGAAGCATTAGAAGAGACGTTAAGGAGGAAAAGACTACAGTGGTTGGGACATGTTATGAGGATGAAGGAACAGAGAATGCCGAAAGTAGCTCTGCTGAACAGCGAGAAGGGAAGGAGACCATTTGGAAGACCTCAGGCAAGATGGATGGACCAAGTGAAGAAATATGTAGAGGCTAAGGGAGTAGTTTGAAGGAAAGTGATGGATGAAAAACCTTGGAGAGACCGCCAGACTTGGAAGATGATGTGCAGGGTGACCCGCAAAAGCGGAAACATCTAATGATGATGATGATGATCCAATAACCTCATCTTGTCCTCAGGCTTGGTACCGTGGAAATTCAACATATTTGTAATCCCAAACTACTCAGAGAATTAATCTGTCGTTCCTGACAATCTTTATCGAAGTTTTCCCATAGCAAACCATTTGTTAATTACATAAATGTATGAGAAAGATTATATCAACAGTTCATGATTTTTTTCATTATAACAAGACATCCATCTCATAGAAATTCTCTCGGAATATGTAAACTACAAATTCCATAATTGAATAGAAAGCTTCTCTCTTAATATTTTTCTCACGTTACCCTTAACCAATTTCTTGCCTCGAATTGAAAGATGAATATGGAGTTAACACAGTTGCATGTAAGTGTAATTCCATATAATAATCGTAAGCCGTATAAGGAAGGCTACAAGGAGCTTTCTCTGTCCGGCAATGCCACAGCTGCCTCAGCAAGCAGCCCGCAGCAGGTGCAGCCACAACTTCTCTTTGCTCCGCCGTCGAGCACTCATTTTCACCTTAGTTATTGGTTGAAGTTTGGCAGGCACCAAGCCCCACATCCAGAAGTTTTTCGATGTATTCTACATTCATATCTGAAAATTTCCCTCACGTGTATCCACTTCTAAGAATCCGGATAGCACGTTAAAATCTAAGACTGTTCAATACAGGTGGCCGTGTGGCCGTGTTACGAGTTAAGGCAAAACCAAATCACAGTTTGCCGATGGCCGATTGGCTAATCAGCGATGTACAGTAACTCAACGTATTACAGTGCTACGCAAATAACCACAAAAATGCAACCAACATGTGTAATATATACTGCAGTTACAAACATAACTGATGCTAAAAGGCTGTACAATTATAAGCATATGTGACCAAAGAAAAATACAGAACAGCTGAAGATGCTTCGCAAATGAGGCGAAACGCGTTCGGAAAATAAAACAACAATTTCAATTGCATTGGCTTTACAATCATTCATAAAATTGATCCTATCGCAATTGAGGAAATGGCCCACAATATCCAGATATCTATCTTAACGTTTAATATACAATTTGAGAGGCTAGAAAGAAACAAAATAAGATCCATCACACTACTTTATAAGAAAGTAAAGACACTATTTGATGCCTCCTTTCCTGGGGATGTGATAATCCTATTCTGCGACCACGTCACGGCAGATCGAGATGGCATGCTCGATCCGCTTTTGCCGTAAGTAATATTTTTCCCCTAATATTATTTAACAGAAGGCTGACTGACACTGCAGAATGACGCTATTCTGTAAGTTGGAAGACAAGAAAAAATTTTGAACCCTAGCAATTATATCGACAATTGGTCACTCGACTGACTGATATATCGAGTCTCCCCACACTTGGCTTAGGATACTGGAATTAGTAATTATATGAAGTCATTTTCTTGCAGTCTCTAGGATAAATTCTCGTGTGGATATACTACTCGCGTTGAGAAATACGGAAACTTCTATATAAACCGTTTTTTGACCTTACAGTTATGGAGCGCAACAAGAGAAACAACTGTATCATCCCTTGAACATAAACCTATATCTATAAGCGTTAATGATAAACTTATAAATGACCCCTCTTATATAGGAAGTGCTTTCAATAACTACTTCTTAACAGTTGCTGAAAAAATAAAAGGAAAATATATTGGGAATATGGATGCTATAGCAATACTTAAATCCTTGTCACCAAAAACAGCACCTATGTCTCTATTTCCCACCAGTCAAAATGAAATTGAAAAAATTATTAAATCCCTCAAAAATAAAAAGTCATTTGGTTATGAGGAGGTTTCAACCCATGTAGTGAAACAATGTAACACCAGCATTAGTAGAGTTATTAGTCATATTTGTAATAGTTCTTTTGAAGAAGGTATCTTCCCTGACTCACTCAATAAGTCAATAATCAAACCGCTTTATAAAAAGGGTGTTACCTCAAAGATTGAGAATTACAGACCCGTTTCACTTCTACCAGCATTTTCAAAAATCTTTGAAAAAGCAATGTACAGAAGGGTGTATGCACATCTACAAAAGAATGGCCTACTCAGTAAAGTACAGTTTGGTTTAAGACAAGGCGTTTCAACAGATTCAGCAATTTTTGCTTTTGTAAATAACATACTGGAATCAATGCATAAAAAATTAAATTCCCTAGGTATATTCTGTGTTCTTGCTAAGGCTTTTGACTGTGTTGATCATGAGATTCTACTAGGTAAATTAGACCACTATGGAGTTAGTGGTAAGCCAGGACTTTGGTTTAAATCATACCTCGAAAATAGAAAGCAATGTGTATCACCGAAAGATGCTAATACAGGAAGTGTTATAAACTCAGAATGGGGTATAGTGAAATGTGGTGTGCCTCAGGGTTCAATTCTTGGCCCTCTGCTGTTCTTAATCTATATAAATGATCTCCCACATATACTAGGTGGTAATGAACACATGGTGCTCTTTACAGATGATACCAGCATATCGTTGAAAGACCCATCAGCACAAAACTTCGAAAACACCAGAAAATTAACAGGTGGTTTAATGCCAACAAACTAATACTTAATGTAGAAAAGACACAGTTACTTCAGTTTGTTACAAAAAATAAAACAAAGGGCAGCTATAATGTGATATCAGAAGGAAAAGCAATCAATAAAAGTAATTTCACAAAATTCCTGGGTGTATGTATAGATAACAAATTGAACTGGAAACAGCATATTCAACAACTTCTTAAAAAACTGAATTCTGCAACATTTTCACTTAGGGTAATATCTAGAATAGCTAGTATAGAAACCAGAAAGTTAGTATATTTTGCATATTTTCATTCACTGCTCACTTATGGCATATCATTCTGGGAAAACTCGTCACAAGCACAGAGGGTATTTAAATTGCAAAAAACGTGCTATAAGAACTATTTGTGGAGCAAGCCCACAGACGTCGAGCAGAAATCTATTTAAAAATCTGGGTGTACTAACAATGCCAGCACAGTATGTATACTCCGTACTATCATTTGTAGTGGAAAATCCTGAACACTTCAATCTTAATACTGACATACATAGCCATAATACTAGGAATAAATATAATATTCACAAGGATTTTAAATCACTGTCAATTGTACAGAAAGTGTTACCATTTACTGGAGCTTCCTTATTCAATGTCTTACCAACAGAAATTAAATGTTATCTACAAAAACCCAACTACTTTAAGTCCAAACTGAAAGAGTTTCTGCTTCAGAATCCATTTTACTCTGTGAAAGAATTTTCTTCTTGGAATTTGGTAACTAAGAATTACTGATAAAATAGTATATATGGTGTATGGAAGGGGAAGGTGACAAAGTTGTCCACAATTACTAAAATGATATATGGTTTTTCTTTCTGTTGAAACTTTTGACAAATGAAGTAATTAAACTGTTTACAAAATTTCACTCATATATAGTAACTAACAAGGGATAGCATGCACTCAAAAACTGCTGTGAAGAATTATGATAATGACAAGTTTTTAAGTAATTGACTGCTTATGAGTTGTGGTAACTGGTTGGTAAGAAAATTAACTGGTTGTTAGATGCTGGTAACAAGTGTATACACTGTTCCACATAATAAGTATTAATTAACTCGGGATTGTATTTGTAGATTACAGGAAATGTTGGCTATACTAATGGGTCGTAAATAACTTGTTGTCAATATATAATAATATTATCAATTATATAGTAATATTGACATTACTAATAAGTGTATGTACTGTTCCACAACCCCGAAATTATTCTCACATGGGATCAAAGTGAACATATCTATCTAACTAACAAGTACTTGCGACGTTTCGAAGTAACCGGAAATTGGACACCGACTTGGAGACTTTGCATTTGCTTGTTGCAAAGCTCTAGTAGGTGGCCTGAGGTCGTTTTACATAGTTATGTGCAGAGGAATCTTCCTTTCTTACTTTATCATAACTTGTGTCTTAAAAAAAAAAAAAAAAAAAAAAAAAAAAAAGGGGGGGGGGGACAAAAAACAAAAAAGTGTATGGTGTAATTTACTTTCTATTCTCATTCATATCGACTATTCAAGTTTTAATTATTTAGCCGCTAGTTTTTCGTTAGCTGCAAGCATTTCTGGAAGTTCCATTTCCAAATTGCTTTTGGCACTACATTGACGAAGCGTATGTCCTCCTCTCAGAAAACATTCTGCAGTGTGTTAACATGATGCTACCAGCAAGAGTCTGATGGACTGCGGAGAGCATGGTAAATGACTGCAGAGCCTTTTATCGGCAGGGAAGACTGGACCAAATAATATGCTCCGTCAACTTGGTAGTGATTACGTACTGTAGCAGGCAAAACATCAAGATGTTGTCTCAGTGAATGAAGTTTTTCTCAGCATTATACGTTCATACATTCTTCACAGGAAAATAACCGAGTTAAAATTTTGTTTAAACACAATATTTCAACTACTTTACTTTCCACCGTCATCTTTAAGTGAAGAGTAACAAAGCCGTAAAACCTGGCGTTAAAAGATTGCAAAGAGCGTGTTGTTGATAGACGAACACGACAACGGCGGACGTTGTTACCTAGCGTAGCGGCAACCTCTGACGTCATTAGTAACCTGCGGAGCACATAACACGGAACGTCGACGACGGGCAGCCTTAATAACCGGTATCCAAACATCACTAAGTTGAAAATCACAATAAGCGTTTTTAACTGAGGCATGTAGCGAGAATCAGTGATCAACAATTGTTGAAATACGATTAGGCCTCTAATACAATGCCAATGTGTCAAATGGTTCTTCAAGGTGAAGATGGATAGTGAAATTTTGACGACTATAATTTAAGGGTTCTGGATAATGGTGGCTAGGGGCCAGGTACATTGAATCACAAGCCTCTTTGCGTCATGATGGATGATGATACTCTGGACTTCCTGCTGGAGATGGTATGTGAAATAACAGCCAGATTTTCAACATTTTGACGGACCTTCGTCAGTTGAGTCAGATGATGAGTAAGCGAGCGTGCAGCGAGCCGTACGTGCAGATGAGTCAGGTGGCGTCTTGGTTGATGTTTATCGTGGGAGTCAGTACTAAGAAAGAGCCTAATTGCTTCCTCTGCGTCTGAGAGGCTGCTAGCGGGATGTCCGCTGGCTGCAGCCGTTGGAATCACTTTCACGGACGGTAACCACACAACGGCCCTGCAACCGTACAGCAGATCTAACAGTGTCGGCTATTCTTCTCTGCCCCAATGGGGCCAACAGATTAATAAATTCGCTAACAACCGGGTACATTTTTAAATGCAAAGTTGGCGAACATTCCAGCTACAGAAGCTTATTATCGGAAAAGGTCTTTCTCTAACATCTTCCGGAGATTTTAGGTAAAGATTTTCGAACTTTCGACCATTCTGGGATTGTCAAAACTTATTGCAGACAGAGACTAGCCGAAATAAAGCCGCTAACGGTTCTACCGTGGAATAATTGTGGGAGGCATTGCAAGGATTTAAAAAGAAAAGAAACGATGTTTTTCTGCTCACACAAAGAGTTACTAGTCTATAATTTGCTTCTGATTACTGATCTGTTATCTATACAAATGTTAATGCAAATATAAAAACACTTGACTCGATTGCTGAGCTATCACGTGTGTATGACTTCGAATCAGAGACACAAATGAGTTGATTCTGTCAGTATCTAATCTACAGCCCACTACGCAATCACAGCTACTACTTCGTTCATATACCATGCAGTAACCCAACGCATGTATCTCTGTCGATTCAGGTCACCGATACAGATAGTACTTTTTTCACTTAGGTTCAAGCGGCTAGGAAGCTGCAATTTTTAAATGGTGTTGGCATATCCTTTAAAAGTTTTTGTACTAATTACCGTGATAAAAATTACATAATTCTATTATAAAGCTTTTAACAATCTGTATACAACATAAAACGTTTCGTATTTCTGTAGCCTCTTTTGTTATAATGGATTAAAATATATTCTGATTGACTATCACAGCATCAGAAAAAACAAGAAATACATAATGAGGGATACTTGAAATGAACTCAAAACAGGGATATTGTCTCTTCGTAATCGTCAACTGTTTGTACGAGATTTTATTGAAATCGATGTTTTAAAAAGTTTTACAATAACTCAGTATTAATTCTTTATTTTTATCACTAGCCAATACTGATAAGAGTATTTATCTTAAAATATATACCTGCTGTGAGCTTTCAACGTTTCATTGTGTAACAATTCGCTAAGCTCCCCGTTACATATCACTTTTTCTTGTATATAAAGTAAAGGATTAGAATATTTTTCTATTTCTTGGGATGTCCACTGTATGTTCGAAAGATGCGCATGAAAGGGTGAAAGGCAAGGAATTTACGCTTCAGTGAAGGGCAGTCTGGCTGGCGCCTTTTTGGCAGAATGGTAAGAGGATTAGCGATTTCTGTCGGGCAGGCCGTAAACAGAATTCCTTCCTCCCGAAGTAGACATCGGCTCTCGAGGATTGCCGAAACTTAACGTGGCCAAGAGAAGCTACAGAATCACATGACGTCAGATGGTCAGCCAATCACAGGGAACATAGTACTAAGATTCGGGGAATTTTATGTTCTATGTCGTCTTCGAGCCACAAGAGGCGGAGTTAGAGTTTACCTCCGTGGCGGCAGAAAAGGACGAGGGCACTTCCTTCCAGTCGGGAGGGCAGGCAAGATCACGTCCATTACGGAGCCCAGACGAGTCACTGGCGACTTGGGGTCCATGTGTGCTGGGCTGACTTGTGTCCTGGAGACCATCTGAGGCGCACTTCTAACTTGCGACTTGCCGCGTACTGCTGGCGTGGCCAGTTACGACGATCGACCAGGTGATCATCTCCGCCCAGCGCTACCTGCCGTGGAACGGTAATGTGTTTCTACGAAGCCATTCAGCCTGCAACTCACTTTGAAACTGTACCCTTAAGCGCATCTGAGATAAAGATCCTTGCTCTGATCTGATAAAGCCACTGAGCTAGACTGTGTAACTGTCGAATGACAGGTTAATCATTCGTGGCGTCCCAACCCATTAAAATTCATTACTGTTTGCTATCATCATAACTGGTAACATACTTTGCATTAGAATAATTGTGAGATTTTTAAAGTACAACTATACTTGTTTGCTAGCACTTAAAGGGCTCATTGTACGTCTGAGCGTTGCTTAGAAAATTGCACAACCTCTTGTTTATTAACGTAATGGTAAATACGCTCAGATTTGTAGATGCCATTGTAAAAATCTTTATTAAAATGTCTTTTTGTGACCATTTCAAATCCCAAAATCATCCAATTCTCATTTGAATAATTTATATTTTGGATATTCAATTATAGTACCCTGTATAGCCTAAAATATTAAGAATTAATTAATAATTCTCTCCCCCCCCCCCCTGGTGATACGCTACAATTGTTAATTCAAAAGGGTTCGGCAGGAGAACATTGTCTGCATTGACATAATAAAAAACAATGTAATGTTAATTGGAGTTTGCTAATCTAGATGATATGCCCACATAAATAAAATATGTGCGTCCACATTTAATACTAAATGAAAAACACTGGTAAAAGGATGAAATTAGTACTCTGGAAGTATAATGAACATCGAGACATGGAGTCGCATTTATCATGCTGAGAAGCTCATCAAACTGGAAATAGAACGAGCTGCATAATTTAGAATCAACTTATGGGTCATCTACAATGGTAATAAAGGGACTTTTATAAATGAGGCAACTGAGAAGATTTAACCTTAGCAATTTTCTGAACCATATCTGTCTCAATTAAACAGTTCATTCTGGTTTTCACTTCTCTATTAAAAAGTATTTTCACATACCCTGCCTGTTAATGATCGTCATTTATATCAGTATTTCTGACTAATGCCAATGAGTTGTAATTTAGATAACTTCAGAAAGTACTCGAAAATTTATGCTAATTTACATCATCAGTAATGGTTCTAGGCTTAACAATAAATACCATAAGTATAAGAAGTATTTCACCACAGCGGCAAATGGTAACATAGAATGACCACCACAAATTGGACTGAAATTAAATTGGGATCTACCAAACTAAATTCATGCTTTACCAGCAGGGTGCCATTTAACGACATTCTTACGTATATTATGCGTTTACAGCAATTTGACATATCTACTCATGTGGATTACTGTAAACGTCCCAGTACAACAGAACAACTTCTAGTTAAAATTTAATAATAGGAAAAAGGGATTTAACCAATAGTGTTAAAGGCTGAAAAATAGAGGAAGATGATGTGCATATTTTGACAATTAGTATTAGTGAATACATTTATCAAATCTAGCTGTGGGTTACGATCACACAATCCAGTTTTGCTTGTCGAAAAATGAAACTTTGTACAGTAACCAAAGAATTTTTTATCGCTTGTGGTGGCGTCGACATCATTAGAGGCGGGGAAGGAATGGGGGAAAAGAACAGGGAGGAATTCGTCCGTGGTCTTTTTTTGAAGGAATTATCCCGGCATTCGGGTACACGACAGAAACCAAAAACTGCATGGATGGACGACGATTCCAACCCGCGTCCTTCCGAATACGAGGCCAGAGCATTACCACTCACCAAACAAAGTCGGTGGAACAAAAGAAAAACGTAATTTAGTTATGATTACATCTTAGTACGTTTTATTTATTGCTGTACTTGACTCGACTGGAAGTTAATTCCACGCACGTACCAGGATCTGTCCGTAACACGTATTAAGCGACGAGGGTTGAGTCTTCCAGTCAAGGACTGTTAGACATGCGACGAACGGTAGATTATCTGTTAATTTGCGTGATTTACGTGACTATTACCTCTGATACGCACGCCTCGCTATCCGTGTTAGTTCCGTAAACGATAGGCCACTTAGGCGGTGCTTTACGGTGTCGTTAAGACGCCGCTCGGCAGGTAGTTAAACAAGTGAGAAGCGTGTCGGAGGGCCACTGTGTCACAGACGCGCTTCTTACTCATAATGAATGTAAACTGGCCGCCCACTTACATTACCGCTGTACCATATTTGGGTGTCCTGCCTAGCTTCGTTACAACCTGTCTCGCCACCATTGGTAGACGCTGACAGTGTTTTTAAAGCACAGTCTGTGTTCTACACAGACTATGCATTAATTAAACTCGCAATTTAGTGACGCTATAGTTTCGTCGAGAAAAAAGCGTTAGAGTAGGTCCAGTTTGCTGATCTTTTACGATTCTGCAGAACGCTGCCAATCGTGTATTATACACGTTTGTGAAATCGAGGTATATATTTCAACGCATTTCGAATGTGACTAAGGTGTCACCTTATAGCTACGCTCCAATTACGCATACAAATCGACTCTCACACTCACTATGAATATAGAAGTCAAACTTGTTTGGTTTCATCTGAGTGTGCTATCTAAGCGAACAGTTTGTTAGAAGACTGTATCGCACTCTAAATGTGGTTTGTTGTTCAGCGAATTGTGCGTTGAAAAAAGTATTTCAGAACAGCGAGACTTAAATTTTCGTTAGTGGAAACATGTATACAAATACAAAATAAATCGTCATGTAAAAATTCATATACACAACCATTTGCATTTATCTTCGTGACTGTAATTCGACAACAGGCACTCCTTACTGATTATCAGCTGTTAACAACTAATGAACCATCAACCATTACTAATCAAATTTTCTGTCATCGAGAGTGGAATTTTTTGATGTTGCCCATTCGTAGAGCAGTTCAGATGAAGTGAAAAAAAAGTAACTTCGCGAATCCATTAAGTTTGATTGCAAATACGGAAAAGGCATATAGTAGGATAGCATAAGAAAAGTTTCTTCTGGCGGCGTTAGTCGCAGTTCCCAAGTTCGGTTCTAATCTAGCTGCCGGATTTTTTTTTTTTTTTTTTTTTTTTTTTTTTTTTTTTTTTTTTATTTTTTATTTTGGACTAAAGTCTGGAAATTAAGAAACACCATGAAGCAGTTGTTCTGGATTTATTTTATTAGACATGGCTTCTCTCACCGATGCACACAGGGGTATTTGACACCAAAAGTCGATCAAAATTATTTCTACGTAATTTGGAGTTTTGTTTCGCTTCTTTTGTGCATTAGAACTTATAACTGTGTAGTAGGAGTAATTATAAAGAACACGTACTGTGTTCATACACTTTATAAAATATTAAGCGAATATTTACAAAATACCTAAACAATAATCATACATGTACAATAAAATATCATTCTGACGAACCGTTCCATCCTTCGTCGTCGTGCTGCTTCTGACAGAGTGCCTATAGGCAAAAGTGCATACTCCATTATAAGTGGGCCCTCAATCAATACTTCTTATATAGGTGATATTGGATGCCACAAGTACAGTTCAATGTACAGTACATCTTAAATTTTTCGTGGCAGTGGAGAATAATTTTTATATATATATCTATCTTGTGTCCACTATATATGATTCACGTAATAGTATAAAACCTGTCAATAATTGTTTTGTTAATACCTATTATCTCTGCTGACATCATTTGCTAACATCGGTCAAATCCTCGAAAGGTTTTCTAGGCCGACCCACATTGGTCGGATTGGATTTTATGGGGATTTAGATACATCTTTTGAACCAATCGTGGTATTTCTTTAAAAATACACTCTCAATTCTCTTAGCAGCCTGTCATTTTCTTTTAATTTCCAATTTAAGCCTTGAAAACTTTCGTTAGATCTGTTGCGTTTGTTCTACCGTGAATGTCGGTTGATTTAAAATATTTTCCTAGACTAATTGCAACTTTTGCACGAAATCAATTCCTTTCTCGTGTTTACTCATATTATAAATAACTTTTCGGGTCATGAGGATGATACCAGAAGAGCCCATAACAAAGAAAATATTATATGAATTAATATGACGGAAAAAAGTAAGTTTGTTTCATTGCAAATAATCTAGAATTTTTTCGAATAAATAGACGTTTGGCACTTTTTGGCACCTAATTTTCAATGAAATACCAAGATAGTACACTAAACTAATACCATACAAGAAATCAGACTCGGGAAAGGTCCGGAAATATAACAAAATCACTGTTTAATACTTTTCGTAATAAAAAAATTAGTACAAAATGAGTCAGCTTACAAAAATGTACAGAAATAAAGTTGTGCGATACCTTTGGATGTATGTTACTATTATTTCAATTCTAGGTACCTGGCTGAACAATATCCATGATTAAAATCGCCACGACTCACTTAACATCACTCACAAATTAAATTGGTACAACTTATAATTTTCTTGTATTTGCTTGGTAACAGTATGTTCGTCTTGCAATGTGCACGGGGTAGGAAATGAAGATTATCTAAAAAAAACATTTCTGATTGTTATTCTATAGACATTTGCCTCGAGTCGGGTAGATACGGGTTCTTGTAATTTGCTTAAAAATTTTTTGGACTTTTGATCGGCTTTTTGTGTCAAATACCACTGTGTGCGATGTACGAAACCACAATGCCCCGCTCTCATTTTCAACGCGTTCCAAGTTATCAATGCGCATGTTGCAGGAAATTTGCATGCTTTCCGTGTTTTTGCTACAAATTTCATCCTGCGCAATGTGAAGCTGAATTTAAAGGAAGGGAGAGTGAAAGACAGCAAAAAGAGTGAGGGTTTTGCAGAGAGAAAAAAGGTTATTGTACTCATTTCCATGTCGATAAGTAAGTTGCATTCAATAAATTTACACCAACTTTAAAGAATCAATTAGTCACCATCCAATTCCCACCACTCCTGACACAAAATAATGTGTTTACCTTAAAATACATTACCTCAAATGTGCACTAGTAAAGAAATGTACTATACTGAAAAAGAATAATATGGATGGATTCGAACTCGGGACATTCAGGCCATCAGACCCAACTCCATAACACCAGATTATGGACCACGTTGTGAGAGACTGAACGTGATTTGAATAGAAGCATCGGCCAAACAAAAACATGTTTTCATCTATTTCTTAAAACCTATTAGCTTGAGGATCCTATATACAATTACATATTTTTTTTATTGTTGTTCTATTCCCCCTAAACCGACAGTTACCCAGTGAAATGACCTTTGGACTCGATTTTTTCGAACATTAAATTTTGTTTGCCTAAATCTCTGTACAATGCTCCGTTTTGGGTCGGAGCTGATTGAAATCGATTGGCCGAAGGTTGTGATCTATCTTCCTTAGTTCGATGTCTGCGTCAAGAAGGATTAATAACAGTTGATTGCAGGATTCCGTAGGAACGTAATAGCAGATTTTTGAGGTAACATAAAGCTGAAATATTGATTTTTATGGTTGAGACCTTACAATTTTACAGCGAACTATTTTCGTTGTTCAGAGTGTGGTGGGTGAGCAGTTAAAGTTCTGGCCTCGCATTCAAGAGGACGCCGGTTCGAATCCCCGTCCAGGAATCCAGATTAGTGATTTTCCATGGTTTACCCAAATCACTCCAGGCGAATGCTTTCTTCATGACAGAGCTGACGTAGTTGACGTAGTTGCTAGTACTCTGGCCACACGTACCACGGTTTGTCAATTCGAGTCCCGCTCGGGTCATGAGTGATTTAATTAAGTGTAGTGTACATCTTATGCTCTTATTACGGAGGCTTCGATAAGCACGTTCAGGTTACGGAAGCACTCATGATAATGATGCAAGAGCTTTAGTTAGGCGAGTTGCCTACTTGGAAAAATGCCCTTTTCTCTTTATATACAGGGTGACCAGGAATTAAAGGATAATTTAGAAACCACAGACAGATCACATCATTTCCTACAACACGACAAAATTTTATTTAGTAAAAGTCTCGCCATTTTCCAGATATTTTTTTCTTAATTTTTTTTCTAAACATGTGACTTTGTTCAATTTATTCCATGCCATTTCTACAAATTAAGAGTTTTTTGAACCCTGTTTTTTTTTTAAATTTACTCAAAGAACTATCTCTCTTTTTTTTAAAAAAAAAAAAAAAAAAAAAAAAAAAAAAAAAAAAAGATTACGCGCTGGCATCCAGATAAGTATTTCAACAAAAAGATAGATTTCTACGAATTCACTATCCAAATGTCCCAAATAATGAAAATATACTTGCATGGTAACTTCAATTCGATAGACTTTTATTTTAATAACGTTAAAAATACCAACCTTCGTGCTTTAGATCTAGCATAAAAACATAATTTTAAAAGGAATGTTAAACAATTATACCATTTTTGAGTAAATTTGTATACACTTTTTACACAAGATTTCTAAAGATTTTTTTAACATTTTAAGAAAAAAATAATATTATTTTAGATGTCTCAAACATGCTTGAGTTACTTTTATAAAAAAAAAGGTGTCTTAATTTGTAGAAATGGCATGTAATAAAGTGAACAAAGTCTCATGTTTTGAAAAAATGAAATCAGTATCTCGAAAATGGAGAGACTTTTACTAAAATAAAATTTTGTCTTATAGTAGGAAATGTGACCTATCTGTGGTTGCAGGATTATCCTTTCATTCCTGAACACCCTGTGCATATATATATTTATTTATATATTAAAAGTGGTGTGATGTTTCTAAATTTCTCTTAACTGTCATGTTGTATTTGTTAGAGTATAAGAAAATTCTTAGAGTATACTTATGCGTGTCTGTAATTCAATGGTAACTGATCTTTTCAGCTGTAAGCATTACGAGCCTGGTGGGAGAGCTATAACGCTCAGGACTGGTTTCCGGGAGGGTGCTTAAATTCGCGTAGGATCATTCATATTTTGGTTTTCTACGTTTTGAAGGGATCCCTCCAGGCCGGGATAATTCCTTCAAAAGGCGATGGTCGTATCTGTTCGTGTTCCTGCCCTCTCTATCTCCCGCCTATAATGACTTTGACGTCGCCTAAAGCCTTAATTAAAAATGATACATGTAATGCTGGTACAATCAATTGCAATTCGGTTTTTTTCTTAAGAAAAATAATAAACCAATGTTGTTTTTCAGGTTAATATTATAGGTAGCTGAGCATTCTTAGTGTAAACCTTCGAACAATCTACTGTCCAGGATTGAGGCAGCGGTCGGGTGCTAAACACTGGGGTCAGCGGACCTGTCGGCGAGAGACTTTAATGCGCGGTCGGGAGAGGAACCTGTGAGACAAAGAGGGTAATGGCGCGGCCTGGCGGGCAGGTGAGCCGTCGGCCGGACCGACTCGTTATTCGGGCGCAGGAATGCGGCCGGCACGCGCCAGGACGCTGATCCCGCCACCTGCCACCGCGGCTAACGGCCGTCCCTAGCGCTGCAGGTGTCTCCTAGACCAGCCCGACACGCCCACAACACACACGCGTCACAATACCCTTCTTGGGAAAATTAAAACATCTCAAAGCTTTCCACAAATTAGTACTCTGTTTTAGATCGTACCTAAGAAATTTAAGAACTAAGCTTTCCTAAAATATGTAAATACGGCGAGGCTTTTCGTTCGTGACGGAACAGTGTAGTGGTTAGAAATATCAGTTCTTGTAAATCACTTGTAGACTGTATCCCAATCTTTTTAAATGCTACAGAAATCAATACACTTCCACAGAAGATTTGACAAATATTGCATACTAACAAAAACCTGCAGGACAAAACATGAATAACTAAGTAGTGATATGAAATTGAGACTTCTCTTTCTCTAGATGCTTTACTAATAAGGGGTTTCTCGTGGTTCTTTTCAGTCTAATGCAGTTAAGATAAAAACTGTTTTTGAGATACGTTATTAGATCATCATCTGTGCCAGATTTTATTTCCTTATTACATTTCAGTTGAAAATAGTTCCATCTCAGAGTTTTTTTTTTTTTAATTACTTACTTGTTTAACAGACGCAATGTAGTATCTCTTTAAACACAAAAACCTGTTCAAGTGCGTTCGTGAAACATATAAAGTAAGTAAACAAAGCACTGCGAATGAATTTTCCCCATCTGAAATCTAATAAGGAAATAAAAACTGCCACCGATGATTATCTAATAAAATCGAAACGCGTATACCAAAAACAATGTTTTTATTTTAGCTGAACTAGATGAAAAAAAAACTATAAACCCTTTATTAGGTAGTTAGAAGTTAAAGAAAAAACAAAAGAGTGAGATAACAGTTGATAAAGTAAGTGTTAAAATCGTAAACAATCACCGAATCAATTTCGTAATAACAAAGAAGAACATCAGCGACAAACACTCAAGGCAATCACAGATGTACTCATATGGGTTTCAGCTACACATTTCAGATTCACCTTAGCATAATACATGAAATAAAAACAGTTTATCAAAATTTTAATTCAAAGTGAAAAAAAACTTTCAAAGACTGTTAGTTTTACAACAGTTTTACTAAGAATTAGATCTAGAGCGGCTCAATTGTGAGACGGTAACCAACATAATTAGAAATTTCGATCCACTATTTTATTAAGGAATTTACACTGCAACTATTAATAACTTTAGAGTAAAATAGCAGTCGGCCCTTTGGCCAGTAATAATGAATTTGCACCTGAAGAAATCGGCGGAGCTAGCCGTCGAGATTTCGCGTTTTTACAACACAAATGGGCGGTACACCAGCGAAGATTCTATTATAACAATACGCCGAAAACATATCCGTACTTACAAGATTAGAATAATTTTAAGACACAGTAAGAGCCTTTGGAGCCTGTAGCAGAGTTAAGTAGCTTTCTGAGAAAAATTACAAAACTACGTAGGGCCTATACTAGATTTCTCAAAAATTTATCAAAGGATCAGTTATACTCCTCTATTCGGTGGTCTACTAGACATTAAACCAACATCTAGAGAATAGCACCAGCTAGAAACAATCAAGGCAATCACAGATGTACTCATATGGGTTTCAGTTACATAGTTCATATTGGCCTTTGCTTTTCTTATTTCTCCTTTTTAAAGCTGATAATTTCTCAAAAAAAAAAAAAATTTACAGTCGCAGGACACATATCGCTCCTGTGTTTCTACGACTTTTTCTTTTTTTTTTTTAACTGCTAACGTCTCTTCAGCGAGGTCTTTAGAGACGTGAAAGGATGGGGGGTAAGGAATTGGAAGGAATTCGGCCATGGTCTTTTGAAGGAAGCATCCCGGCATTTGCCTGGAGTGATTTGAGAAACCATGGAAAACCCAAATCTGGATGCCCGGACGGGGATTCGAACCACCGTCCTCATGAATGCGAGGCCAGAACGTTAACCGTTACACCACCATGTTCGGAGTCAGAACGAAGATATAGACTACTACCTAATACTTTATGCTAACATAAAAATGTTAATAAAAATAATCCATGAAATGAATATCTCTATCAATTAAAAAACATTTGTTCACTAAAAAACAACAAATGATGTTTTCTCAATTCGTGATCTACATTTTGCACACTGAGACAAAATTACAGGAATCTATAAATAAACATTTAAAGTACAAGATAGTGGAACTGTAGGATTTCTGGTGCAGGGAAGATCAGAATTTGGTATAAAATAACTTAATTATCAGTATTAAAAAATCAACGATGCTGCTAAGCATGATATCTTCTTGATAAGAAGCCAAGCTGTTTCACTCATTTCTCAGAAAAGAATTCTTTAAAGAATATTTGATTTATCTATTATATGGTTAATGATGTATGGTTTTAGCTATTAGTCTGGCCTCACCGACAGTGGTGGGTGAACGGTTCACGTTCTGGCCTCGCATTCGGGAGGACGCAGGTTCGAATACCCATCCGGGCATCCAGATTTGGGTTTTCCATGATTTTCCCAAATCACTCCAGGCGAATGCCAGGATGCTTCCTTCAAGAAGGCCATGGCAGACTTCCTTCCAGTTCCTTGTCCCCAGTCCCATCCAGCCTATAATGATCTTAGCCGTCGACGAGGCGTAAAGCAATAAGCAAAAAAAAAAAAAAAAAAAAAAAAAAAAAAAAATCTGGCCTCAACACGAGGTACAGCTGATCAAAAGCTTTCTCGAAAGAAATGATTCGTCTATATTTACAACACAACACTGCTACTTTCGATGATACTTTCCAGCCAAGATGAGAACATGTTTCCTTTTGGGACTTCATGAAGATTTGGACGAGTAGATTCTGAGTATAGAAAAAAAAAGACGATTAAATCCCATCTAACATCGCAGAAAGATTTTCCACGTTTACTAAGCTGTCAATCCATTGAAATTTCATCCAATCGGTGAAGGTGTCACTGCATTTAATGGAGTTAGTGACTCATTTATCTGATAAGCCGTGGCGCCAGCGACAGGATCAGGCAGACTGCTCGGCAACCGGTTCAGGAGAGCACGCAGACACTGCGCCGCGAATCGTGCGCGAGCTGCAGGGCAGCTTGCGTGAGGCTGCAGCAGGCTATTAGAGGAATTAGGAGGACCTGGCCGGCAATTCGTCGCTCAGACATTAAGACAGACCAGACAAAAACAGGTGTTCTTTCAGCCACCCGCTAATACCAACACTCCGAGGAGCCGTCACGTGAAGACGGCAGGAAACTCAACACAATACTGCTACGGCTCAATCGTCGTTTCACATTCAGTTCTGTTTGTGCTGTGATGTAGTCGCTTAGCGTGGTCCAGGGAATGTTGGTAGAGGTAATAAATACGTAGTGGACATGAAAATACAACCAAAAAATCTTCCTACTCGGCATTAACTGCAAAAAGGCCATTTTTAAAAAGATGAAATAAAGAAAAAACTGCTTTCTTATACATTAATATCACAAACGCTTTTTAATGAACGTTTTACGGTACAGCATTGTCACGTACATTGCACATGTTTCGAGTTTCTTCTTTAGAATTTTTTTAAATTTTATACCTGGACAGCTTACATTTCTTCACTCTAATGACTCTGCCCTTATATTTAATGATGTTCACATATCTCATATTCTGATAATGTCTCGTCTTCAGCACGATTTGTGATTTGGTTCGTTTTTTTATAAGTAATTACCAAAAACGTCATTGCTCTTTGCTATTCAAGCACGTGCTAAAATCTACTTACATTTGTCGTATTAAATTTCCTTTATTTTACCGTCCTTTATTAGAACTTTAACTTTGGTCGTAATTACAAAAGTTAATGTTATAGAGTTCCGTAGTCGATGGCAAACGCAGTCTATCGTTGTTACTAGGCTGCCTACCAGTCTGCCGTAGTCCTCTGGCTCGTAAACAGAGAGAGAGGCAGGCTCCAAATCTGAATGTGATGCTCTGAATTAAAATCGTTTATTTTATTTAGAATTTTACAAGCTCATATTCTAGTGCCGTACATTATAATGGGACTGAAAGTATATTATTTTCTGCTTGTAACTTATAATACACTACATGAAACTAAAAGGTAATAAGGGACAGTTCATAAACCACTTACCTCCATTTTGGCCTCCTGTAACCACCCCCCCCCCCCGCCCCACGTAGCACGTAGCTTTATTCCCTTTTGATTCCAGAAGACATTTTGTACTGTTTATTCTTGTCAGACGATTCTAAATTACATACGGAGATAATTAACTGAGGTAAATAAATATTCACATGCTTTTGTGAGTTCTGTTCTTCATTTTAACTGTGAAAAATGTTATGAAAGGAAACCTAAGTGGTCTGGCTCGGAACCCCCACCTCCCCCCACGTAGCCCAGCGTAGCCTTCCAGCCAACCCCTCCCCCCCCCCCCTGGACCGAGCCACGTAGTTTGTGCACGCTCCCTAACTATTGGATACTACAATAATGAATCTGATAAAAAAATTCTAAGATTGAACGATTGCATTAGCGGCTAGACGGTAAAGAGGAGATACTTGATATACATCATCACTTCTGAGTACTTCAAATGAATACGATGGTTCATCTGAAAAATATATGACTTGATAAGTCTAATATCAAACTTAACATCATACAATAGTGGACTTCTTCAGTTCTTTAACTTAGCCTTTGCCAGTGGGAAATATTTCCTTGCGAGAATGTAAAGTAGGCCATACGCGCTTCAAGCGTCTGATTGCGGTATAGGGGGGGATCTATTGGTTCAAAACGAGACCCACCGTTGTTTCGTACTTTCATTTTAGGCTGTGTAACTGGCTCACGGAAGTTTCCAGTTAACAGTAAGAAATACCATTCTAGCTTCAAATAAGTCACCCGTTTGACAGGAATGAATGCTGGATTAATCATATGGTCTATATTTTACGACATTGCTGCCAAGTTGTTCTGTGTTCACACGTTATGTATACCGGGAAAGCACGGTTAAATGCAGACAACGAAAAAACAATATCCTGAGTTCACAATTAAGAAAAGGCAAACGTTTACCCTCTCTCCTTAAATTATGAGCAGGATTTTATTTACATGCTACAGGCAAAACGATATTAACACGTGTGTAGAGAGCAGGTATTTTCCCTTCTCCTGATAGAACTGATTAGAGGCACTGCCACATTGTATCCGAGTCATATAAAAATAGTGGCATAATGCAATCACTTCATTCTTTCTAAAATTATTAAATTATTGAATTTCGAAAATGATTTGTCACTATTAAATTTTGGCTGCAATTTGTAATAACATTGTTTAGGTATTCTGTTAATTAAGTAGAGTTAATAACAAAACTGTTCGCATTTTGTTGTTCAGAAGAATTGTAACTGCTAAGAACGTCACAAATAAGCTTCATACTCACCTATAAAGGATATTCTAATTACTCTAAACACTACATTTTATTTTTTTCGAAGGCAAAGTATACGAATTGAAATATCGATATTTACACTTCATCGTCATCTATAACTAGCAGCTAATTAAAAAAAAGTTAGAGCAAGAAAATTGTAACATACACGACATTCAGCAGTCTAAAATAACGATCGTACACAGACTCAAAATCTACTTGTACGTGGATTTAGGAATTCATTGACATGTAGTAATTACACAATAATACTCAGTTTAAAGTAAGTTGCGTCAATTTCTATACCGAGCGGGGCGGTGTAACGGTTAGCGTTCTCGCCTCGCATTCGGGAGGACGGCGGTTCAAATCCCCGTCCGGGCATCCAGATTTGGGTTTTCCATGGTTTCCCCAAATCACTCCAGGCAAATGCCGGGATGCTTCCTTCAAAAGGCCATGGCCGAATTCCTTCCCATTCCTTGCCCCCATCCTTGCCCCCATCCTTTCCCGTCTCTAAAGACCTCGATGTTAAAAAGAGACGTAAAGCAGTTACAAAAAAATAAATAAAAAAAAAAATTTCTATAAACAATGATAGAGCCCTTTCCCGTACAAAAATAGGAAACCAAAAGGATGAGATTAAAGAAAATACAATTTCCAACTCCCATGATTTGGGGAAATGAATCGAGGTGTAGTAGTCAGCATCTGGCCCGTCTACCGCTGGAGGTATCTGGAGATACTCGTTTGACATCAGGTTCGGCGCTGGGATCCTTCGCTCTGGTAACTGAACCTCGGTGGCCTTCGAGATAATCCATGGGTGTCCTCTCTAAAGGTGTGTTCCCACGGCGCGTGGTTTTGGAGGGCACGCCACATTAGTCGAAGTTTACCGATCAGCACGCGCCACAGGCTACCCCCCGCTAACTTGCCTATTGTCGTTACAGCAACCAGGGCCTTTGATCCTTTCCGACTGGGTGACGGATAGAGGCGCACCATCCCTGCAAGCTCAGGAGGTACCCTTCCCACGGCCCGCTTCTTGTTAGCTTGATCGACCCGGCCCACAAATGTGCGGATCGTGGGAAGCCGGCTTAACACATCTCGTTACTAGTCCTCAGCTTCTGGGTCCAGTTAACACACGCCAGCTGTTTCGGTTGGCCACCGTCAGCGAATGCATTCTGGCGAGTGGACATTCCCATTCATCAGCCTCGCCTGTGTTAAGAGTTTACCAACTGGGGGAGGAGAGGCTGTGTAACCTGGCCCGCAGTTTTCTTTAAGAAAATAGTATGGCCGGCGAGCTGTATAACGTGCGGATGTGTTTGAGAATAAATTTTTGAGGTTATGGACGAATGTTTTGAAGAAGGCGGTGAGAAAATATTGGAGGACACGATCCAAGCGGAAATACAGGTATATCAAAAACAACACGATGTAGCCATTGAGATTGTTTCTTTGTTCCTCGTTTTAGCGAATGGACATGGATGGAGAGATCCGGAAAATGGTTGCGCGATAGCAAGGAGTTGACGGGAGAGTGTTTCTTGCCGCGGAAGTGGGATTGTCAGGTCCTGGTGTGCACTTATTTACGGCCCCCATTATTGCCTAATACAGTGGTTCCCAACCCTTATTGGTACACGACCCACTTTTAAGTAAAAAAAAATTCGCGACCCACCTAATATGAGTGTCTATCTAATATCAGAATGGGAACTGTTGTATGACCTCGATACTCTATCGACTATCCTATTCTACGAAAAGGCAAATTTTCTGACAAAGGATATACTATCAACAAAAACAAAGATTGATAATACATAAAACATATTATACACCGGGAAGCGGCTGCACAGACCATCACCTCATCAAGTTGACTGCTAAAATTCCACGATTAGAAGTAACGCGATCAGCATATTAAAATACAACTGATCTGCCAATCGCTTTTTAGTGGAAACCACCTGCAGTCCTTATTTTAGTGGTTGATTGGTAGATTTATAATTGTGTTTTACTGCACCCAAATGTATGAAAATATGGAAGACTGGGAGTACAAAAACAGAATGGTAAAATTACCAGTCGCCCACTAAATTGGGTTTTGTAGTTGTTTCCCACCAAGATATGACTTGGCACATCAGGGTCATTTTAATTTGCAAATCGAGTTTTAACTAATCCTGGAATTTCAGCCGTCATCTCGATGAGGCGATGCTTTTTCCAGACGCCTCCCGCTTTATTACAAAGATACGTTTAATTATTATAAAAACACAACTTTACAATCAGTGAGATTTCTGGCACTGGTGTTTACTGATGAGGGTATCGATATCAGTGCTAACACTGGTTAATTTTAACTTTAGGTCACTTTATACACAAAGTTTATTTCTGTATTTTGTTTTTCAAAAACATTAAGATATATTTTGGTGGCAAAAACCTCGATTTTTTCGCGACCCACCAAAACACACGCCGCGACCCACCAGTGGGTCGCGGACCCATAGGTTGGGAACCGCTGGCCAAAGGTACTGGGGGCAGTACTCATAGGCCGTAAGGAGTTTGTGGGCGACGTCCACAGAAAGAAGGGAAGAATTACTGTGCGTCGCTGTTCATCGTGGCAAGATGGAAGTTACTAGTGCACCGAAGTTTTATATACCCACACGGTTGGGTTTTTTTTTGTCAGGAAATGAGGTGGTTTTGTAAATCACAAAGCAGCGGTGCAGTTTTCAGTCAGCAGAAACGGTAGTTAATAAAGTACTATTCCTCCGATGCAACCTGAAGCACCCTGACAGGGAGACGTGTAGATAAGAGTTTTAATTTTCTCAGTGGCTCTACAATCGTCATCGTAATAAGTAGCACCCGACTTTTTTAATTTGTTGTTTTATTTTGATAATGGTAACTAGTTTCATAATACACCTGAGGCAGGTTCCAGTTTCATGTTAGAGACAGGCTGATATATTATAGTAAGTATTACAGTAAGAATATTTTGTCAGTAAGGAGGCGATCTGTGGCATATCTGGCAGCAGAGTTCGGTCCGAAACACTTGTGCCAGCTCCAGCATTGTACTCTGCTGTCAGATCTGCCTCAGATCGCCACCCATCCCGCTTCACAGAGCGAGCAAGCCTCCGACTTCCACGTTCTGCGATGAGGCGTAGACGTCCACCACCTTGTCGCCCAGTCGTGGTAGAATCGTCCTTCAACCACTCTGCATAGATGCTCACTACAGTAGCACGCGAACAGCCGACCAGACTAGCCGTTTCCGAGAAGGTCGTTCCCTGAAGCCGCGCCCATAAACCACCGGCCCATAATGTAAGGGAATGGCATGATCTGTGCCTAGACATGTGGTGCCAGACAACTCCGGAAACGTAACAAGGACTTTTCCAATCCATGCCACGCCGAATCGCTGCTGTATTGCGCTCCAAAGATGCACCAACAAGTATGTGGTCATAATGTTTTGGCTGATTAGTGTATTTGATATCATCCTAATTCTGCTACAGACATGGGCGTGGCATAGGTGAAACGTCAAAAATTCCCCTCACGATATGCCACCATTTTGTGTGGTGTAACGGTGGGTGTTGGTGCCTAATAACAGGTGATATGAAACGAAGTGCCACCATTTATGTGACGTAATATTTCTTGCGCTAAGTCAAATAACGGTACTCACCCAACTTACAGCTGTCAAACTGACAAGAGGGTGCGACGAGCACAGGGTTGCGTGATATCATCTAACGGCACCTTGCAGGATGTAAATAAACTGCACCGGTAGTGATTCTTTTCGACTACTTGGAAATTTATGAACAGTTCTGAACTGTGCCTGCGTGTCATCCACGAACATAAAATCTTTTGAAGTCGTTCCAGTTTCTTGGATGGTAGAAAAAGATTAAGTGCACAAATGCGCTTAAAATATTTACTTACAACTTAAATTCATAAGGAAGAAAGACAATAAATACTAAAAACAATTGCTGCGTCTCTTTGCCAAGATTTGTTTGATATGTTATCAGTGAATCAACAGCATAACTCTTTAATTCCATGTGAACAAAGTCGTGGGAACCGTTCCTAATAAATTTTGAAAATACTTTTTCGATTTAGGATAGTGTCCGCAACTTACTGCACTTAATACAGATATCACGTTTTGGATACCATGATTGATCTGATCAGTTTAGAAGCGACTTGCGCCTGTATATCTGTCAGTAGGTCAATAATGTATCTGAATTCATTAATTTCATTAAAAACTATCCTAAAAATCTGAAATTACACATATACCTTGGCAGTTATGAGTTCATCGTGTGATTAAATGTTTGTTATTTTTTCTTTAATTTAGGGACTTCTGTTTTTGGAAGCTCTCTTTTATTTGCTCAAATGATACGATGAAAGCAAAATAAACAGTGTAAAGATTAATAACATCTCGATGAACAGAAGTCAAGGCGTGCTACTAAGTATATGTCAGCTAATAGTAAACATTTGCGAACGTGATAACTCCGATAATGTGTGATGACTCATGTTATATAGCTCCGTTCATGAATAGGTTGTGGAGACAAAATTTGTATCTCATAAGCACATGCTAAAATGATGGTGTATATATTTTGAAGGATAAATGATAGAGATTCAGAAATTGGTGGCTTCTAATAATTTTACTATTTTAATGGTTATTTCACTATATTTACTTTAATTACCAGAATATCGAAACAATGAAACAAGAATTGCTAATTGGACCGATAGATGAAGAAACAATATAATGACATTAAAAAAGTAAAACAAAAAAATTACACCACAATTCACAGGGCACCAAGATTTTTCGGAAGGTGACGGATTAAAATAATAAATGATTCTTTTTTGTTTAGAAACAGCTGTTAGAAGTGTTAATGAATTAAACATCGTCTGTTACAAGGCCTAAGTGTTGTACAAATTCATAGAATGGCCAATTTTTATATGAATATTATTAATTTCGCTGTTCAAATTTGCCTCCCTTTCATCTTAGGTGGTTGATCCGAGCTACATAACATCATATAATAACACTGAGCGTTTAGTAGTGAAATTTTCGAGTTTAAATCATTTAATGCACGGTTAGATTTTTCTACAACGCACATCCTGAAATTGACATTAATCAAAAACCCATTTTGTGCCACACAGATTTCGAAACCATCTCAGGAAATTCTGTATTTGCACCAGTTTCATATTTAATAACTCAACTTTCAATAACAAAATAATATATAAAATACTGCAAAACCGCTTACATCGTTGGCATGAGTTTTTCAACCTAGTTATTCAATTTTCAAAGAGGGGAACATTTCTTCCCTTTAAAAATTCGCGTGAAATGAAATATAAATAGCAACAGAAAATATTAAAAAGTATGTGTAACACTTCATCCAATCCAAAGTTTTAAAGGTTTTCTTCGAAAAACCAAAATTTGGAAATAAATTCCCGACACATCGATTAATCTTACTCCTACAGCAGACGAGATTCTGCCCACCTCCCAGGTTTCAATCAATTTGCGATATATAAAAGTAGTTTAAAATATAAGTAAGAAATAGTTTTCGTTCAAAGGAAAACCGTTTTAGGTAATGAAGGAAAGCTTTTCTTATTCTATTCAGAAAAAAGAATTACGTTCCGTGAAATAAACTGAAGAATGTTCCACGCGAAAGAGACTAAGAAATACAATTTTCCAATCTGGTTAGTAAAACTCCACTCATTCTTCAAGTTTGGAAATTAAATCAGAAACACATGAGAAGAAATAGTGCATGAAAAATTTTACGTTTTTTGTCCATATTCTTATCAGATTATTGTTTCAGTTAATAATTTTGAGATAACTCACCCAAAAATTGAGTAACCTAATTGAAAGATTTTCTCTTCCTTCCCATGAAAACATTTTGCACTTCGTTTTGTCGAAATTGATTCTTTTTCTATCCAAAACAACGAAATTTTCAGTTTCAACTCAAAATTAATTTTTAAAAAGATAAAAAAAAACTTGCTAACCTTGAATTTCAGTTTATTATAAGATACTACCAAATTACTGAAATCGGAGAGGTCATTTGAGGAACAATTATTCACCGTAAAGCCCTTATCACGACATAGGACTTCAATGATCGAAATCGCCATGAAAAAAGCAGTTCATAGTTTTTCTGGTAAAATAAAATCGTGTGAGATGTTGGCGCAAAATATTTTCCATTTTGATCCCATTAATAACCATAATAGAAAATTACTTTTTTCTGTACGATATAGCGTTTGGTTAATGGAATGGATCGAGCAGTAGAAATTACATCGAGTTTCAGTTATTATAATATAATCGATTCTTAAGAGACAGGTGCTGCATTCATTTACTCATTGCACTACTGATATCTTTTGTCCCCTTCAATCGAATTGTTTTGTTTTTCTTTATTCTGTAGCATATAGAAAGTATCGATTTTGACATTTTAGATCATCTTTATCTTTTAAGATTCCGTTACTTTAGTTTTATTCTTTGTAACTGTCTGTGGTTTTCTGCTATTATTTTTTATTATTACTATAACTTCAGTAAATGAAAACCGATTTGATTCGAACCAAGATTTAGATATACTGAATTAAATTTGGACACAATTTCACATATTCAAAAGAGTTGACCATTAACTGGCATTAATACAAAGTTTTCTTAAGAATGGAGGCTTTCCCGGTGAGCCAACTGTATAAAATATTCTTTGGTCTGCCACCGGAAAAGCGTGTCAATTTGAAGCGACGTTTCGAAGCCCGTCTCTGGTTTCATCTTCCCGCGAAGTGTCGGGCTCCCTGAGAGACCATCCTTATTAGGTCTGAGTTGAGAACCGGCGATGACGTGGTTTCAAGGCACTCAACTTTTACCTATTTCAATAAATTATTACATTCCTTTTTTAATACACATTAGCACAGAAAAATTACTGTAATGTGAAAATGTTATTTCGACATTTTTTAATTTAATGAAATTTAATGAATTCCTTTCAGCGTCTACCTTGTGTACCGTATGTTTATTAATGTTCAAGAAACTATTTTTTTCACATTCTCTGAGTTCTCTTACAATATATATGCTAATGCATTTATTTTAAATCTGTGATATTTTTACAAGTCTAGCGAGAACTATTATTAATTTTCCCAGCTTTATATTTCCCCAATAACTTCCTATGTTATTTTTTTATATTATTACATCCTTCTACGTTCTGAATTAAACAATTATATCTCTGTTTAAGACATAATACTATTCTTAGTTAACAGCATGTCCTTTGATATAAATTTTTAACAGCGTGTAATATCATGGAAAAGCCATATTTTGTGAATATGAGACTCTGCACAAAAGCTTTACTCCTCTCTTTGGCAGGAAATTTGATAAAATCTGTTATCCGTAATCTCAGCTCCAATATCCCGGAGGTAGATGCAAATGACGAACCCTCCAGTGTCCAGGTAGTCGCTTAAAGCCTATCTGCATCACTCGGGGCTCCGGTACCAGGCTGGTATTATTACTTACTACCGGAAAAAAAACACGAGAGTCTGTTTAGAGCGACTGACCTTGCACCATATCTCCAAATAAAATTAAAAAGAAGGTTGCTGCCGTCTCTTATTTTTTTGTGTTACTGGTAACAATCTTAGAATTTTAAATACACGGCTTTCATCCGATATCCATTATGGATAAAACCACATTTTTCCTTTTTTCTGCTACTGTATGGGAAATGACAAGGGCGGATGAAAGATAACAAGACAGGTTGTTGAACCACTGTCGGGGCTCAGAACATAAACACGACTATCCAAGACAAGCGGCAATCCTTTTAAATCCTTCTGCGAGTGTCGCGGACCTGTTGATCCGCTTATCAGGGAAACACCTGCCGCAGCATTCCTGAGCGGGGGTGTGGTGGCAGCTGCCATCAGAAACAGATCTTTCTGAGTGGTTAACACTCTGGCCTCTCATTCGGGAGAACGTGGGTTCGATTCACCTTCAAGCCATTCAGATTCCGCTTTTGAATGATTTCCGCAAATGATTACAGGCTAATGCCGGGATGATTCCTTCAATATGCCATTGCAGAAATCCTGCCCGTTCTTTGCCCCCAGTCATTCCCCACCTCTAATGACCCACACATCGGAGAGGCGTGTAGACAGAATCAAAAAAGAAACAGATCATCCTCCTCGCTGCTTACACCTCTTTGACATAGTTCAATTAAGCCTTGTAGGAACTTGGAGGAGAAAACCGCTGACCAAAGATAACACTGCACATGTCATCACAGACCAGTTTCATCAATTGATTGTGACTATCGAAACGACAGACAAGTGGCAAAAATTTAAGAAATTGCATCTGGACAGTTACGTAATGGGTAGTTGAAAGACCGACTTATGAAGCTTTTGACTCTGCACGCCCAACCGACAACGATTTTAACGGATGACGAAACCTTCCAGTAAGATGGATCACTTCGTTGCCAGTACCAGGAATGTTACTTCGATCCAGGCCTGATGATATTGCAATCACTAAGAGCAACACCCAATCCATCTTGAAACCCAGTCAATTATTAACAAAATCTATCAAAGTTTAATTAGAAGTAACCTTGACAGTCGACTTCAATTTCATAAACGACAAACGTGCAGTATGTAAGTTCCAAGACCCGCGAGAATAGCTGATACTAGCGAGTAACAAAAACCAACGCAGCCGCAGGACCTTCGGAAAACCAGGGAGACCTTCCCATGTTGATTTTGTACCAGGAATAAATCAGTAAAATATTGAAGACACAGGATTTTAAAGCCTGTCTAAATTGAATGACGATGACCTTTTTGATGAATGCATAACGGCATTCGCCTGGATTGATTTGGGCAAACCGTGGAAAACCCAATTTTGGATGGCCAAACGTGGATTCGAACTCCCGTCCCCACCCACTACGCTCGGTGATAGTATTTGAGGAGAGGGAAGTAAATGTTAAAATCTACTTCCTGACATCAGAGAGAGGATACGTATGAAGCACTTCAATCCATCCCGAGGGTTAATACATTTCCTCACCGGTCATGGACCGTATGAAACATATCTTCATAGGATCAATAGGACAGAGAATGATCTATGTGCGTGCGGATCTCCAGGAACACCTGAACATAAACTGTTTGAATGTGCTCTAGTTGATGATCAAATCAAACAGTACAGAATGAAGCTCATGGGGAAAACTGTCAAGGAAATTATTAAAGACAACCTCCTCCTTATTAAATTTGCACTTTTTAGACAGAAAAGACCACGAAGCTATTTCATAGATAATTACATTAAATCGATTAGGAACGCTAATTAAGGTATCTGCTGTTTCCTCAGATGCAGGGAAGAGGTTTCAATTATCCAATTGCTAGCAATAAAGGTATTATACAAGTGATTTCCTATCTATTAAACGACATAACATCTCACCATTCGAATCACAGTCAGGGAAACTGCTCTTAAAACGCTCTTAAATTGGACAGCGCTGAGTTTTTCCCTATCCAGACGCAGTATGACTGACAACATAAGGCGTCTGTCCCACTGATGGGCTGGGATTTCTTCTTGATGATTATGATCATTTATAACAAAATAAAATGAATATTTCATCTTGTACCATGTTCATCTACGTTCGCAAACGGCATTTTGCTTCAAGGTCGTCGTACTAGGAGACCGTCAACCGCAATTCCAGAATCCAAGGTCGTGATTCGCACATCGTGGCTGTCTAAATTGAGCCACTCAGTTACGTAAGACGTGAAGGTGGGGGAAGGAGAACGAACCGAGTGCAGACTCGCCAATTCGTAACGCGGGCTCCGCGTCCAACTACCGTCCAAATCGGCTTCAGAATTCCAAACAAAGTGACCACGTCGCAGAGTTCTTTTGAAGCTGCTGTACATTCTGGGATATGTAAAACTATCTGTCGCAAATTTGAGAGCCCGTCTACGCGAAGAATTTGAAGCATATCCAATAACACAAAGCAGTGAAAGGCGTCACGAAATATTTAATGCAACTTAAGTATAAGAAAGAGAAACAGACGAATGAAATGTAGCGGCAATGAGTTTACCTCAGTAGATATTTGTGCAGTTGAAACTTGCATTCAATGCTGGTGCATTTCTGTCATTCAAGAAGGTGCAGGCTTGATCTCGATTTGGACATTCAGTTTTCCCTGATTTCCAAAAATCACTTCAGAGGAAAGGGTTCATTTATAAGGCCATGGCTTAATTCTTTCAGTTGTTTGCACTCAATCCTGTCCCTAGTATAATAACTTTGATGTTGACGACCCTTAAAGCCTTGATAAAAAAATGTATCCCACAGTCGACAGGGTCATGTTGTTTCGTTAAGACTGTGTCACAGTGTATTTTAATGCTGAAGAAGGCTATTGATTGCGTAAATTCACCTAAAAAAAGGATTGCATGTCAAGAATTTACTGTCTCTTAATTTCTTCTCCATCTGCAGTGCCGTAAGTTTCCGGTATTGACAAGAAGCGGAACTGCAACTCTGTCAAGCATCGTTTATAAGTATGATGTGATCCAACTAAACATATGATATACCTACATTCACCGGCAGCTTCAACCAATTGTATTTGGTTTGATCATACTTGTAAACATAAAGGATGAGCGGTCTGGTAGCTCAGTGGTTAAGGCGTCTCACTGGAGATCGAGCGGTCCCAGGTTCGAATCCCTGTCTCGGTGGGAACTTTAATAGGCCCCTTACCCTATCTTCAACTCTGGCATAACTTGCTGTGTACTGTGAAACAGTACAGAACGCTTCGATGTATCGGATTCCACATTAAACTGTAGGTTCGCTATATTCCCCTTTATGATTACGAGGTTATAATAGGCGGCTACCGTAAGAGCAGATTGCGTAGCCGACAAGAAACCCTGCCACCGGGTCATTACGACCATGCGAATCTACTTTACTTATCTAATCATTCTTTTTATAAAACTAATTTTGTTATGCCGGAAACAACGAATAGTAATATTGAACAAACTTCCATAATGGCTTTCACGGATGTTTATGCTTTTTGGAATGTTAATCTTCGACATAATGTGTGACCTCTGGATTATATTAAGATTTTCTGATGCATATCTTGAAAACTTAGGTACATTTTATAATTTATTACCCAAGCATAGTTTTAATAACGAATTCAGATTATAAAACTTTTTAAGTTTTCATACTGCGAAAACCCTATAAAGATTAGTTCAGTAATGTGTGTGTAAAGATATCCACAGGGACAGCCCACTGCAGATTTATATATGACGTTTTTATCCATAGCTTGATATTAATTCTGTTCCATTTCTTGAGCATATGTCATAGTGAATTGACAAAATTATTACTATTAATAACATGTGTTGGTATTTATTTTTATGGAATTAAACAGATGATAGCCTCCAGATAAAAAATTTTGCTCTTTCCGAACGTCATTATAGCTAAAACTATCTAAAAATTTTCGGGATTGTAAACACCACGACGCGGCATACCAGCCCCGAAGTTTCAGGTAATATTTTAGTTGCTCCCCAAACGGGCAATTGCCTCGCTTCAACGAAATATGGTTCCTCCATATACATTAAAATGTAAGCAATCTAAAATTTCAACTTTTCGCTAAATGTTTTTAATCACTATATAATTACTTAAAAAAGAAGATTAAACAAAATTCACCTAAAAGTGAATCTCAATCGTAAGTATTAATCAGCAGTTTGATTTTACACATTTAACCATGATGAATGACTGCTAAGCTTAAAAGCTTGACCACATCGATACCTTTAGAGCCGGAACTTCAATCTTAATAACGAGGAAGAAGAAATTTCAGCTAGTCATGATTCCTAAAGCAGCTGAAATTTTAAAAGTGAACGATTAAACCAAAATATGAAACCATCTTCTCAGAATCAGTATCTAGTAGAGATGGGTCGTTCGCGAGTGAATCAGTTCTTTAGAGCAATTCTTTTAAACGAGCGAGTGAGCAGTCGCTCACTAAAAGTGAACGGTAGTTCTTCTAGGTGAGTCGGTCATCATAAGTCGGCTAATTCCGAAGATCAAGAAGAGCTTGTTCACGTGGGTTTTGTGGACTGTAGAGCTAAAAAAAAAAAAGGTCTACTAATTGCATCAAGGTCGATTTAAGGGGGGGGGGGGGATTTCATCGGAAAGTGAGGGTTTAACCGGATTCTGAGCGGTGAGACCTAAAAAAAAAGGTATCAAATAAACAACAATGAACCGTTCAAAAGAACTAGTTCTTTTCGTGGAGTGATCAAATGAACGCCGCTATTTTAGTGAGTCACTTTGCCCACCTCTAGTATCTAGCCTAATATATGATTACTGATTTTCTCCAACTGGCTCTATATTTTGTCCCATCATACCATAAGTTGCTTCAACAGCTACAATTGTTCGGTAACAACAATTTCTATTCTGATTGTTAAAAAATAGATCTAGAAACGCGCTTCGCTGTTAACCTCTTTCTTTACTCGTTCTTTTCAGAACCAGAAATAATTAGTATCTACTTTTAATGAAGGAAGGATCAGTTTATCATAATTCCATTTTAATAACAACGATAACCAACACCCGTCATACAATCTATATGAATCGTTGCTTAATAGTTCCTTCCCGAAAATTACAGGTTCTTTTTTGGCAATCTGAACATCTCACGAAGCGACGACTACTTTTATTGAAATTTCGACTTCATCTGTTTGTTGATAATGACCAGCGAATTGTAACGGGAAATTTAAAGCGCGTATATTTAATATTCTCCATGGGAATTTTAATCTTTAGTTAAACTTTCTTGAATCGTAAATAATTTTATCAAGTTATTGCCTTTTTTGAATCAATTAGCTCCGTTACAATCTCAGTGGTCATTTTGTGTAACAGCACATTTTCCCTGGAAGCATTACTTGGTTTTAATCTTTTGCCGACTGATTCTATCCAATAAATGTGTCCAGAATGCTAAAGAGTCGTTTATTCATGATTTAATTTTTATTTTAAGCTCTTAAACATAATTTCTTTTTTTAATAATTGAGCGGTTAAGTCCAGCCGCGACAAACGTGGAATGCGCGGCTACTTGAAACTTTGTCGCCACGTCATTAGATTACAATAAATATCTTTAATCATTTCTTCGGCCTGCGTAATACGAAATAAATATCCCTAATTATTATTTCTATTGACGTAATTTTCTTCATATGGCCTTTGGCATGATTCGTATAATTACAGTATTTTGGAAACAGCGTAGCATATCAGAATTTTCTCTTTTTTATATTCTTTCATTTTATATGTAATGATAATCATATCGTGAGATAGTAGTGATATGGTGACATGAATTCTTAAAGGGCGCGCAATCCACCCCTATAGTAGCAGCCTAATCTTTTTTTTAATATTTTTATATAATGGCTATTAGCCACAGGCTAATTTAGCCAGTTTTATTGCAGAGTGAGAGGCTTGCAATTCAATCACAACTTTATTTTTATAACATATAAGCAAAATAATTTAACCGCTTTCTTGTTGGAAGAGGCAAGAGTTTTAATTACGGTTATAATTAATGTAGTTTATGTGTAGACCGTAGTGCTTTTTTGGACGTGCGGTAGAGCATACATCTGAGCAAAAAGTGTTAGATATCCTCCACTTCATCGCAGGAGTCACAGAACGGAGAATCAGAAATCTTCAGTTAGAATGTTTTATCGTTTAGCCAGGTATGTATGCCCTGTTCTTAATCAGCTGAACAACGTGATATCTTTCCTGTGAAGCTCTGGTTCTTCGCATCATGGTTTAATCATAACTTGGCTAGCGATGGCCCGGTGCCACAACGTCTCTTCCTGGTTGTCGTTGTACCACTATCTTTCCCTTTCGTTGAGAAGCACGGAGGAGGCGATAAACCTGAAATCCGTATATGGCGCTGGGAGTTTCTCAGTATCGGGGACATGAAGATGCCGTCGGGCAATACTGTCCGCCATCTCGTTCCCTGTCACTCCCCCGTGACCCGGTACCCACTGCGGGCTCTGTCTATAGGTTTCCGAAGTTCTCTACCTACTTCATATACTAGGTAGCTGTTACACTTGCCTTTGGGAACACCTATGATAGTCTGCAAGTCACTTTTGGAGACTGAACATATGCATGCACTGTCCATTCTTGCGAGTTATTAAACTTCGTCTTTTATTATATTAACAAATTCTCTGAGAAAAGAAATTCAGTTCATGTTGAATATGGGAAATAACGTATGTTTGTGTTATAACAGCTACATGTTCCATATTATCACCAGATAATTTAAATGAAATGGAAATAGATGTCGGGATGAAGTTATCTCGATTGAACACAGTGAAATGCACACATATTAAACGCGCTGTTAACACTTGCATGTGAAATACATCGCACGCATTGAAGTGTTAGTTGTTTATAATGAGATACAGGAATGAATGATAAATGGGTTTGAATTACGGTGTTTGTGGAAACTTTTATCCATTTAATGGACAGCGAGATACATCAACAAAGCCGTTCTGAACAACACTAAGCCAAAGATAGCAATGAGGATCTAAACTCAAAACAGTTGTTCCATACTGCAATGTGCTGCCAGCAATAAATGGCCAGGTTATTTTTTAAAAAAAAAAACTCTCTTTTACCACCATGGCACTACCAAAGCCAACATCAGCAGCACGGAGCTCTAAGAAATGAATGACAACAGCGAGAAAGCGAACATCATGAAGAACCGTAATCCATAACGTGCTCCAGAGCCAGTGCAACTGGCTCTGCTCAATCTACGAAAGTAGTACAAAAAACTTTTAAAACTACTCATAAGTGATTAATTAATTCCACGGCCCTAAATTTTTATGTTTACCTGCTGTGGGAAAGAAGCTTCCCAAGACAACGCGGCCATACAATCGAGAGCCAGAGACACGTGGCGGTGGTGAGCGGAACTTCGTCCAAGGGAGGATGGGGTAGCGGTGCCTAGTGGCGGCAACACGAACTAGCTACTCGTATTGTCAGCTGTCGATAGTGAGCGAGAAAATATAGGAAAACAAGAGCAGGCATCAGGCGTGTGTGTTATTAATCAGATTTCGAGTTCGCCGACTAATGGCATTTTAAGATCACGATATACTTTACACGCGTCCTCTTCAACCGCTACCAAGCACGGTGAGCGCGTGCCAACGTTGGGCCTGGCATTGGAAGGACGCGGGCTCTAATCCCCCGTCCGGCCATCCAGATTTCCATTTTCTATTATCTCCTGAAATCACTCCCTCAAGAGGCGTTGCGCTAATTCCTTATCGATAATTGGCCCCAGAATTTTCCCACTCTTAACGACCTTGACGTCAACGAGGCGTTAGATTCTAAATAAAAAACATAAATCTACTGCCAGGTTTTGTATCACTTCAGATCGCACTTTTAGTGTTACATTTAATGTGTGTTACTTTACCACTGCTGATGTATACGACACCATTAGCATTATCATATCCTTTTTTTCATATCGGATTTGAATTTCGTATTCTGATGCATGAGGAATTTCACAAGATGGTTTCTACTTTTTTGCCTAGATGCTTAGTGTTCAGGGGCGTTGCTACTATGGGGCTAAGCGGTGCAGTGCACCGGGGCCCCTACGCTCAGTGGGCCCCCAAGCATACCACAGGGGGCCTCCAAGTGCACCTCTGGGAACCCCAAACGCAGTACAGAAGGTCCACGGGCCTTTACGGCAAACTGGAGACCTTTTTTTTTTTAGCTCTACCGTCGTCTAAGTGGGCCCCTCATTGCTCAGGGGGACCCCAACCACTGCTCAGGAGACCCACAAGCACAACAGGGGCTCCCAGCCTCAGCTCAGGGGGCCCCTACCAGCAACACAAAGCAAAAAAAAGGTCGCCCATCTGGCCTGAGGGCCCAAAATAAATTTTTTGCCCCGGGGCCATTGTTGACCTAGCTACGCCACTGTTAGTGTTCAAAGAGTATTATTAATTTTTAAATGAAATAACTAAAAGTATAAGCAAACGGCTGCGAATTAATTTCGCTAGATTCATTTTCAAAGCATTAACAAACTAAGAAAACTTATCTTTTTGACTTAGAATTAGAAACTAGTCTTGTAATTTATTCAAAGATATTTGTGTTCTCAATTATAACCGCTTCTACAAACCATCTGGATATAATTCGATATATTTGATTAGTTTCATTTTTTCATAAAACCTGTGTACATACATATCGCTGATATATCTGTCCCGCTATCTACGCCTTGTTTACGGTCGTGTTGTTTCGCTTCTCGCACCAAATAGCAGGAGACAGTGATGAGAGCTTGTCGCACGCGAACTAAAGGCAAAATAAGACCGGAATAGCACTGACGGCAAACGTTAGATCAAACTCACAAGTTCCTGTTCAATAATGACTCGTAATATTAGCTACACATGATTATCTCTGTACCGTGGGGCAAGTATTTATATTTTATACTAATTTAATAGCGAAAAGGACGGTGGCAGGCATTAAAAATACTGCGTTTTTTTTACATTTGACAAACCAACAGAAGTATTTCGTTTAAATTGTGCATTCTATCAGCAATATGATACTGCACTTTGATGGTGATCTGCGATGAACAAATGTATGTACAGTAGTGTGTATGCTTCAGTCTTAAGTACGAATTTACCTCACAGATATAAACCTGACTTTGGGTAGGACCTATATTGAAAAAAATAGTGAACAGAGACCGCATTCTTAAAAAAAAGCAAAAACAATGTTAGTAAAGAAATAAATGCCAACTAAAACATATCTTTGTATTTGGAAAATACAAAATAATTAAATTATAATTTATAATGCCGCTTATTCCGGTTTTGTACAATACGTTCTGTCTCTTCCTGATAGATTACTCTTCAACACCGTATTCTTTTTGATAAAAGAAAAAAAAAAGGAAACAGCATTGTGAAGTACGAATTTACTTGAGTATAAAATAACGATTATTCATCCAATCGTTACCAAAGAAACCATTATTATGAAGCTATTTACTGGATCTCAATATCTTATTGACCGTTAAATGATCATTTTCGAAGTTTCAACTTGAATTAGCGAACTGATTGTTGCCATAGAAGCAAGAAGGAATTTGTTTTTATCTTTCTGAAAAGTGTTACATCTGTGACCATACGGAAGCGACCAGCTCAGTGTTCCCCTTGCTATTTCCCAAAAACCGTGTCAGAATTGTAGTTGGTATTATCAGTAGGACGAGATCGGAATTTGAACTCCCTTCCTTACATCTCCGTGTTCGAGTTACCATAGTTCTGACCACTTTCATTGACCGCCAGTTCACCACTAGTTTCAGACATTTATTTGATTTTTTGGAATAGTTATTCAACACAAAGACTGAAATTTATTATCTTAAAAAGTAACTCCAGAAACAAGAAGAAAGACATGAGATCTGTTACTTATTCAAGTGTTGATAAAAGTCAGAGACATGAAACATTACAAAAAGTTAATTAATTTAATATAACGTATAAGTTTCTTTTTTGTCGAAACACATTTTTGGTATCAGTTGCCGAAAAATAAAATTACCAGTACCTAGAAATTTAAGGAATAATCTAAATTAATATATTATTTTGAATGATTATCCACAATTTCTATAATTTGGAGATTTATATAAATATGCGTAGTGTTTTGTGGTACCGGCTGCAATATAAACAATTTAAACACATAGGACTAATAATAGGGAATATGCATGAAATTCAAATATACGTCTGGTATTTTTATTTGGAAGCTTTATTACTGTAGAATAACCGCTCCAACGTTTTTTTCCCTATTTATTCGCTTTTTATATATTGATTTTAATTAATCAAAATCAAGGAAAATGTAAATTCACAGAAATGCAATTTTTTTTTTTTTAATTTTTTTTTTTTTTTTTTTTTTTTTTTTTTTTTTTTTTTATCGAATCGAATCGTGACGTCAAAGTAAACGTTCATATTGTAAACGAAGGCGTAGTTGCTGGGTGTTTTTATAATTTTATGATGTGTTTAAGTTTTATGGTAATTTATCAGCATAATTGGTGAAATATTGCATTATGGCGAGAATACTCATACAGCAAAAAGTTAATGGAAGTGGTTTTGCAAAATAATCTCCCCGTGATGAAATCGTATTTTGCATCAAATCTAAATTCTACATTGCTGACGTCGGAGTAATGAAAGCTGCAAAGTAACTGATGGTTAGATATTTGAATTAAAAATTTTCTTTCCCTTTTAGAACGATAGATACGTATTAGATACATCTAATGTGAATCAAGGCACACACCTAAGTAACCGACAATACGTCTGGTATATTAGAGGAGTTTGTGATGAAGTTTAAATGCACACCGGACCAGAGTGACAACTGATAGTTTTTGTTACAAGTAAGATAGAAGGAATTATATTGCGCGTAGTTTTATAACAATTTTACTAAGTTAATCAATTGCAAAGAAATGACTTGCCAGGACATACCATTCAGCCCGTTGTGTTTGACGAGCTTTGAAGCTAGCAAAGTAATAATGTAGAAGAAGATCATTTTTTCTAGAAAATCGTTGATTCGAAATGAAGTCCTCACGGGTATACTGCCGGATTCTGTTTTCACAACACAATCTGGAGGTACACACGTGAGGAATTCACTGCAAACCTACGCCAGGAAAGCCTACATTCTTAAATAATTTGTTCATGATTTGTTAATAAGTTTATTGTTTTGGTGTTTTTTTTTTTTTAATTGAAATAGGTACAAGTTTTTTTATTTTATTTTATTTCGTCTTTTCTACACTTGGATGTCGTCAAGAAGTATTTTAAACGTAATAATTATGTAACATCCAAAAAATCGATTTTTTTTCCTTTTCTACGATCGATATGTTTAATTCCTGGAAGTGGTTGGGTGTAAATGGTTGAAAATAAAATAATATACGCGACGAAAACAGATTCGCCTCCTAAACAAATTTCAGTGGCTGTAGGCGAGGCGTATTAGGAAGTCATTGGCCGAAATTGCATTTGTTGCATCCGTTACCAGTAACGAGATTTCTTTTAAAGTTAAAATAAAATAAAAATCCATGCTCAACAATTTCTGCAGATGGAAGTAAATAGAAATATTTGATACTGCGGGGATTTAAACCCGGTTTGGAAATTTAGGAAGCGGACACGTTACCACCTACAGTACATCACGCTGACTCTGGGTAATATAAGATAAATTTTGTAATTAAAAGTCTTTTGGATTTTTTTGGCAGACGCATTTAAAGAAACGACGGTACCACAGACATATCATTATCAGCAAGTTCAGTCATTAAATTATGAGGCCTCTTAAAGTCACATTAATTTATAAAAATTGGTTGGTACGATATTAAATCATATTAGATTAGTAACTTAGGATACGCAATATTTAATAATAATTACTATTTCTGCCATTAATTTGCAATAATAGACATCATCTCCTATAGGCCGATACTTATACTCATTAATAAGAATTGTTTTACTCCCTGCATACTCTAATTATAAAGTGGTACGGAACAGAAGAGCCTATGTACCTGACTCTAAAACAGAGTCAAAAATACCCAAATCAAATCCGAACTGAGCCTCATTGCTCTGTGTATCTGATTATTATTAGTGCAGTCATAGTATTTTTTCTTATATAATCCAGCACGAATCACAAGTCTCTTTCCTTCTATTTTTCATCATGAGCCAACAGATTATGACCGCTGCCACCCGCGATATTGAATGCCGTCTTCTGACGTTTCTGGTACGTCAAGCAATAAGGAAAATGTATAAACGGATCAGAGACGGAAGGAAGGTCATTCTAGCGAATGGTAAAATCCTCTAATATAAGTGACTTTGGCAAAGGGCAGATTGTTTTTGCCCAGAACCTGGGAATAAGCATCTCGGAACGGCGAGGCTGTTAGCGTGCTACTGTGCTACGGTGATTCAAAAACGATGCCGTCAGATGTGACACAGATCGCCTGCTTTATGGTGCTTCCCACGGTCCGTGGTTTTGTAGACCGAACTGTTCGGAACAGCACGCGCCACAGGTTAGCCCTCGCCACCTCCCCTCCACGTTGCCTAGTTCTGTTTCAGCTACCCGGGAGTTTGATCTTTACCGACTGGGTGACGGACAGAGGCGCGCCATCTCTTCCAGCAGAGGCGGTTCCCTTCCGCGGCCGGCAAATGCTCGGGCCGTGAGAAGCAACCCTTAAGCCGCGTTCCCACGATCTCTTGTAACGGAGGCGAGACAGCACGGGACGGGACGAATATTCAACAACACGCCATGGGAACAGGGCCGCCTCTGCTAGCGGAGATGAGACGCAGCTACCCACTCTGGGTCGGTAAACATCACAGGCGTGTGTAGTTGTGCGCTGTTGTCATCGGTTTGCAGCAGAGGGGCGCACCCCTTCTGTTGCTGTAAAGTGCTCTGTGCCAAACGACACTAGGCAACATGGTGGGGAGGTGGCGGCGAGGTAAGCTAGGGCTAACCTGCGGCCCGCGCTCGATCCTACACTTCGGCTAATGAGGTCCCGTTCCATCTCGCCTCCGTTACAAGAGATCGTAGGAATGCGGCTTTATATAGAGGGCAAATCTCCAATCTCTACGTTCGGACACACCGTTCATAACACATTGTTGAACCGGTGGCTCCGCAGCAGACGTGTTCCCATCTGGAACCAACTACATCGTCAATTGCGATTGCAGTGAACATGAGATCATCGAGACTAGAAACGTACCGCCTTGTCGGATGAATCGCGTTTCTTGTTACAACAGTTCGATAGCTGTTGAGTGCATACCCCGTCCTGTAGGCGAGCGGTCGCTCGAAATAAGCAACGCATCACTGACACAGACCGGTGGGACATTTACTGGGGTTCCATGGGACCTATGGTAGTGGTCAAAGGCACCATAACAGTTATGGACTACATGAAAATTAATGCGAACCACTGCGTCCCTTCATGGTTGATGTCTACACAACGGCAGCAGCATTTTCCAGCAGGATAACCGTCCGTGTCACAGAGCCAGAATCGTGCTGCAGTGGTTTGAGGAGCATGATAATGATCTCTAGGCCTTCAGATTCGATTGATCTCAACCCCAAACAACACATTTATGACGCCATCAGTCACCAACGAAACACGTAATTGAAGAAAACTGCGTGACTTGTGCGTTAGCATCTGATGCCAGATACCTACCGAAACATAGCAAGGACTTGTCGAATCGATGCAACGTGGAATCGCTGCTGTATTGAGTTCCAAAGATGAGCCAACACGCTATTAAGCAAGTGGTCATAATGTTTTGGCTCATCAGTGAAGTGTACACTGGATTTCGTTCAATTCCATGAAAAATAGTCACCGCTCAAATTTAGCGTTGTGGTTCCTACTTGTACTCTGGATGGAACCGTACAAATACCATTTCCTCAATTCTTGCCACCATAAGGAAATTTCATCTTAGTTTAGAAGAATTCAAAATATATTGAGCGAAACATTGGTGGGTGTACTGTGGACAATAAAAAAATATTTTGTGTCTAACATTGTAATTAGCACTGTTTCCTTGGTGTTTATGTGTTTATGGGTATAGGGAGAACGATATGGAGCCTCAGTTGGTTAAAGCACGTGACTGCGGAATGGAAGATCTCCGGTTCGAATACCGGTCTCGGCTGGAAATTCTTACGGCCTTAAAAACAGACCTTCAGCTCTAACAAAGTTATGCTTTCTCATGTGAAGTATGCCAGGATGCTCCGTGGATCGGATTCCACGAGAAACTATAGGTCCCCTGTACCTGGTAGCCACGACAGAGGCGCATGCATGACAAATAGAAACTCTGTTAACCGGCGGCCGAACTACCCTTCGGCCAACGATGCGAGACTTCCTTTTTTTATTGCTGTAGGGAAGCGGGTGCACGTTATATTGAGATATAAGGGTGTTTTGAACGGTAGCAGGCAAGAACAGTTTTTACATGGTTTGACTTGATATTCTATCACAGATCACAATGGACATAATGCCGAAAACAGTAAATTTACTCAAGGAAACTTGCATTACTTCTCTGTTTTTATCGTGTATTGACATTTGTTTGAGATCCGGTGCCGGCTGTCCCTGGACTGGGTGCGCCATTGTGGCTGCTCTCCCGTTAGCGGTGTTTTTGTATTGGACGGGCGGCGCGTGCGCACAGAGCAGCGGAAGCACCTGCCGGCACGCGACAGTCGACTAGCCGCAGCGAGCAATCGATTGTGGCGGATCGAGACATGCCGTAACGGTCGCCCACGAGCGTGGGGGCGCTGACAAGGGGCCGCCAACCGACAAGTCGTGCATTGTTTGTCGATCTCAACAAGACATTCGGCTGTTGTTACATTTCGTTTCGGATCTGTAAAAAAAGTAAAAGTAAATAGCGGACGTAAATACAGCTGTAGACAAATAAAATTCCTGTTCAAGCCTGAAGAACATTTCCGCCAAGGTTTAATAAACGTGACGATAAGACAATTCAGTCGTTGTTAGGAATTCTTTTGTTTCTTTACCTGGGATTATGTCCCAGTTCTGAAATCGCCTGCACTATTGTCGACACGATTGCTGGTGTAACTAAGAAAACTAAAGGCAGATGCACACAATTATGAGATCTCGTTATGATTAAGATTTGATCTTCCAGACTTAGGTTCGAAGTTTCTATTTCAGTCCTTTCTGTGACCACACACTCATTGATATCTTGCTGACCTGACGAAAGGTATGCTTAGCTTCAAGCCCGATTAAAGTTACCATTTACGTCCATTACTACTATTTCTAGAGATGCTAAGATATTCTGGAAACGATAAACGCGATAAAAATAACTATCTGCGATAAATTTTAATTTTTATCTTCAGAACATTTGTTTGACCTGTAACATTTTTTTAAATTTGTTGCGCTGTTTAGAACTTATCGGACTACTAGCTTTATTAATCCTTTCTAATTAATTAATAATTATAATATTTCTAGCAAATTACTTTTTGAAATGACTAAAATAGTCGTTTAATATAGGAATTTGAAACAGAAGTAAGGGGGCCACGTGATTATTCATTACGTTCACGTTGATGTGCGTAAGGGAGATCATCCATGTTAGTGATCCTTGAAGTATATGCGAATACCCTTCAAATTAAAATTATAACTTGAGCCTGATGTACACTAAAATAAATAATAAATTCTGATGTTTGTTACAGTTTGCCGCGCATATGATCGTATAATAACCCATGTGAATCACTTAACGACAATCTTAAAATTTTATATATTCGACTGGTGCGAGTAGGCCTACAATATAACTGAATAGAATCGCGGAACAACTGATTATTATGAAATTTATTTGAAAATATAACGTGAAATCAATACAAATTCGTAAAACAGATGAAATGTTTCCAAGCACGAGCCTGTATGAACAGTGTACAACTTTCAAAAATGGCCTAAAATGTACGAGACTAAACATTACAAGTATAGAATTACACTAAACGCAAATATGATTTTTAAGATATTCACAAACATGTGACAACGCTCAGTACCTTCCTCAGATTATTTTGAACTCCCTTGCATATACGCTCTAACCAGCTTCATGAAAGAGATTTCCAAATTTATTAATCTTAAGAAAAAAGCTATCAGTAAAACAAAGTTATTTCTAAAGATTAAACTATGTAGAAAATTATGAGCTGGTTTCACTGCAGTTCATAATTATTAATTATTATTGTAAAAAAACATTGAATATTAGGAACAGAGTTTCCACAACTTCCATTTATCTGCTACAGTACATCTATGTTCTTTGATATAACAGTCATTTATAGGGTAAACACAGCATGAACTAATTATTATAGTTTACTCGACGTGTAAGATGGAAAAACTGGTTTCCACATGATTTGAATTTTTTTTACTTTTTGCGTTAACTACAAGCGGGAAAAGACTAACGAGAAGGAATTCGATCATGGTCTTTTGAGGAACCATTCGGGCATTCGGATAGAGTGATTTGGGGAAACCATGAAAACCCAAATTGGAACCCCCGTCCTCCCTAATGCGAGGCCAGAGCATTAGCGCTCACGATTTGCTTTATTTTAATATTCGTCTGCATGGAAATTGGAACAGCATGTAGCTATTATCTCCGTTACATTAACGACTGTTTGAAGTGGTCGCTTTTAAGACTTAATGTAAGGTCTTGTTTACGCCGGAAACGGCAGGCTGCAGGTGCAAGAAAGGTAATATCAATGGAGGACCATTTTTCGATCTACACTTAACGCTGGGTGACCCGTAACGCTCTAGTCTCGCATTCGGAAGGACGCGGGCTCGAATCCCTGTCCGAACATTCACATTTGAGTTTTCCATGGTTTCCCCATTACACACAGGCAAATGTGGAGATGGTTCCTTCAGAAGACCATGGGTGAATTCCTACCTGTTTATTTCTTCCTCCCAATCCATCCCCGCATCTAATGGCCACGACGTCGAGGAGGCGTAAAACCATAAACAAAAAACAAAACACTTAACGGCGCCTGCATATGGAGCAGATTTTTTTTTTTGCTGTCGTCAGTCTTTAGACTGGTTTGATGCAATCCTCCATCCCTTCTACCCTGTGCTAACCTCTTCATTTCTACATACCCCTTACAACCCACGTCCTCAATTATCTGCTTCATATATTCTAATCTCTGTCTACCTCTACAGTTCTTACCTTCAACTGTTCCCTCCACTAAACAAATTAACCAATCCAGCATGTCTCAAATATGACCTACCAGCCTGTCTCTTCTTCCTGTAAGCTTCTTCCATAAACTTCTTTTCTCACCCATCATTTCCAAAACTCGTTCATTTCTTACTTTGTCTGTCCACCTAATTTTCAGCATTCTTCTGTAGCACCACATTTCAAATGCTTCAAGTTTCTTCTTTCCGGTATTCCTAAAGTCCATGTTTCGCTACCGTAAAGTGCTGTGCTCCACACATAGAGATTTAAAAAGTTCTTTCTAATTCCTAGATCAATATTTGAAACTAAAAGGTTTCTGTTTTTCATGAAGGCTCTTTTTGCTAGTGCTGTTCTGCTTTTAACATCATTCCTGCTTCGGCCATCGGTTGTAATTTTGCTTCCCAAGTAACAGAACTCACTCACTTCTCCTATTGCATCCGATCCTATTTTTTATATTTAATCTGCTAGTATTGGTATCATTTATGCTACATTTCATGACTTTTGTCTACTTTGATTTATATTCAGTCCAAAATCTTCTTCAGTATTTGTTCATGCATTCAATAACTTCTCAACATCCTCAGCCCTCTCTGCTAACAAGACAATGTCATCAGCAAATCGTAGCATACTGATTTTTTTTCTCCCTGAAAACTTATGGCACATGGAAATTTTTCTTTGACTTCCTTCATTGCTTCTTCTACATACAAGTTGAATATTAACGGGGATAGACTACAACCTTGTCTCACACCCTTTTTAACTGATGCATGTCTCTCGTGATTCTCTACTTTTATTAAAGCCACTTGATTCTTATATAGTTTATAGAGTATTCTTCTATCTCGATACTTTAGACCTGACTTCTTTAAAATTTTGAACATCTTGTCCCACCTAACATTATCAAAAGCTTTTTCTAAATCAACAAATGCCATAAAAGTATCTTTGTTTTTCTTGATCCGCCCTTCAAGTATTAATCTTAAAGACAGAATTGCTTCCCTTGTACCGCGATTTTTCCTAAACCCAAACTGATCTTCACCTACTATCTCTTCTACTACCCTTTCCATCCTTCTGTATATTATTCTGGTCAGTAATTTTGAAGCATGTGATGTTAGACTAATGGTGCGATAATTCTCACATTTGTCGGCTTGTGCTTTCTTTGGAAGTGTGAAGATGATATTTTTATTAAAATCAGTTGGAATTTCTCCTGTTTCATAACTTTTTGATATCAGCTTGAATAATCTTTCGATTCCTTCCTCTCCTAGAGATTTAAGAAGTTCTGCAGGGATCTCATCAATTCCAACTGCCTTATTTGCTTTCAAGTCATTCAGAGCTTTATTAAATTCTGTCCTCAAAACAGGATCTCCTAAGTCATCAATGTCGACATCGCCTTCCTTTTCCAATACACTATTGTTCAAGTCGTCCCCAACATACAGTTTCTCAATGTATTCCTTCCATCGGTTAGCTCTATCTTCTGAGCTTAAAAGAGGTTTCCCATCGGCAGCTTTAATGTTCATACCTCTTTTCTTCATTTCTCCAAAATTCTGTTTGATCTTTCTATATGCAAACATCTACTTTTCCTACGACCATTTCCTTTTTACTTCTTACTTCTTGTAGCCATTTTTTTTGCTGTTTTGCATTTCCTATTTATTTGATTTCTAAATTGCTGTACTGCTCTCTTCCTGCATCATCCTGAGAATTTTTGTACCTTCTCTCTGATCCATCAGCTCCAAATTTCTTCTGTGATCCAAGTTTTCGGCAGATGTTCCCTAAAGAGAATGTTCTTGCCAGCTTTCATTATT